>OZ024809.1:22233617-22748617 GCA_964017045.1 Omphiscola glabra | reverse complement strand
AGGCTGTGGGGCGTTGATCTGGTTTACGAATGCTTTAAGGTTCAGTGGTCTCAAATCCCGCCCCTATCTTAAGAGCGCTGGATATTCATCTTAAATCAGCAGCGAGATTGATTTAGCTTATGCCATCACGTCTAACAATGCATCAAGTATAATCTGTGAACTCCATCCTTCTCCATATCCTACTTGCCAAACATCCTTCACCATATCCTACTTGCCAAACATCCTTCACCATATCCTACTTGCCAAACATCCTTCACCATATCCTACTTGCTTAACATCCTTCACCATATCCTACTTGCCAAACATCCTTCACCATATCCGTTGCCAAACATCCTTCACCATAACCTACTTGCCAAACATCCTTCACCATATCCGTTGCCAAACATCCTTCACCATATCTTACAAGCTAACCATTCAGCCGCGATCTGCCGACCACTGCTATAGATTGATGGGTGCAATCATCTATATATTGATGGATGCATTCATCTATAGATTGATGGGTGGCTACACCTATAGATTGATTGATAGTTTGAAAGATATATAAATAGATATTCGTGTAGGCGTCTCGATGGATTGGCTGGAGATGAATTGGCTGGAGATGGATTTGCTGGAGATGGCTTGGCTGGAGATGGATTGGCTGGAGATGGCTTGGCTGGAGATGGATTGGCTGGAGATGGATTGGCTGGAGATGGATTGGCTGAAGATGGATAGGCTGGAGATGTATTGGCTGGATATGGATGGCAGCACAACAGGGATGAATTGAAAGATGAGATAACCGAGAGTAAGGATTCATGGTTGAAAATGTAACGTAACATCATCATCAGAGGCCCATGTAGGGCCCTGGCCTGCTCCAAATGTAACGTAACATCATCATCAGAGGCGCCACAGCCCATGTAGGGCCCTGGCCTGCTCCAAATGTAACGTAACATCATCATCAGAGGCGCTACAGCCCATGTAGGGCCCTGGCCTGCTCCAAATGTAACGTAACAGTTAAAGCGATTGGATTGTGATCGGTGCCGTGCTATTCCACGGTCTCTTCCTACCACTGGCCCCGGCAGCTAACAACCGGTATTACATGTACTTGAATCTCTTAAACAATTGTCATAAATATATATTCTAGAGTCTAAATGTATTTTTTCTAGATCTATTTTCATGCCCTGCGCATCTTAATGTGTACAGATTTAAAACAATATTATTTCCGAGGCATTACTTGTTTCAATGTTGTTTTTTTAATCTTAAGAGAAGAATTAAAGAATGTTGAACGAGTTTTTTTATTTAGTATACAAATATTTTATGAAAAAAATTCACATATTTAAACACCCTGTCCTTGCCAACGTACTCCATTGTCCGTCTCATCAACCTACAAACAACCTGCATGTGTATTAAAAAAACGCCTTGAGCCCATTGTTAAAGGCATATTTCAAATTCCAGTGCGTAATCTCCGACGAGCTAAAAAAAAACCCACCAAAAATCGTTACGCCGTGCCTATTTACACTGTGCCTATTTCTTCTGATGATTATCCAACCATTAAGCCATATGTTCCACCCCCTTGATTGGGAAACCGGGGGAACCAGACAAACGTCTCTGGGGTCTTGCTTGTGAATGCCCGGCCCTGTTCCCTATGACAAAGAGTTCAAAACTTTATACAATTGTATATTGTTACACGCAACGGTGTGTTCCATCTAGAGACACAACTACGGAGAATCTTTTCATTGACAGCTTCAAAGACGCTTTTTGTTGAGTCGGTTAGGCTCTTCAAAAATATAGAGATGTTTGGCATCAAATCCTTGGCAAGGACCGTTTAGAAACTTTAGATACTACAGACCTGTTTGCTCTTACGATTTTGGCGTAAAGTGTACGATTTTGAGGTGTAGACATTATATAAACTGTATGTTTATTTTTTTACTATTAAGATAATGTATTGAATGATTTTGTGATGATTTTGTACGATTTAAAGAGTTTGAGGGTAAACAGGCCTGGATACTAGTCAAGGATTGGATCATGGGCACGAGAAAAAATTGTGTAAAATGAGAAATGTATTTGGCCTGAAATAAAACATTTAAAAAAATTCAAAATCCCAGAAATTGTGACCAATGAACAGATAGAAACATTAAAAGTATGGTCAGTGTTTGTTTTAACTGTGGTCAGTGTTTGTTTTAACTGTGGTCAGTACTTGTTTCAACTGTGGTCAGTGCTCGTTTTAAGTCACGAGTTTTCACGTTGTTCTAGCTAGTCCTAGTACTATCCGCCCTGTGGAGGACATTATAGAATAAACCAGGGTGCGCTAGTAGCCTAATGATTTCTGATACTCCCCTAACCCCCCCCCCCCCCCCCCCCAACCTTAGCGACTCTGTTAACGAATTACCTTTTTTTTAAAAATTCCTTCCAAAATCTGCCAAAAGCGCCGTTAATTCGAATAAAAACCCCCACAAAGCAAACATGCCCCACTGCCTTGTGAGAACTACTAGAAACCCAAAACGTAACCCAACCCACGGGCACAGAGAGATCAAAAAGGCCACCATTATTAAAATAACAATATTTTGTTTAATCCTTTGCAACAAGATCTTTCGATTGGCATCTACTTCCGGTTATCATTGGCCTCGGGTGTTGAATTCATCGATTGGCATCTACTTCCTGTTATCATTGGCCTCGGGTGTTGAATTCATCGATTGGCATCTACTTCCGGTTATCATTGGCCTCGGGTGTTGAATTCATCGATTGGCATCTACTTCCGGTTATCATTGGCCTCGGGTGTTGAATTCGTCGATTGGCATCTACTTCCGGTTATCATTGGCCTCGGGTGTTGAATTCGTAGCGCGGCGCTTAATTACAGCTTTAACACAAACATTACGTTTATTATTCAGTCAAACTACGCCGATCTGCGGCTGTGCTATTTATACGGGTGGACCGTGTCACGTTGAAAAGGTCGAAAAGCACTGACCTTTGTGACACCACTCGGAAAACTTTATTTTATGGGATCCTGGGGTCAAGAGGGGGACTATTAGCCAGAGCTTTTGCATACAAACCAGCCACCCACCCACAGTGGTATAGCGAGGGGGGGCAAGGGGGCATCATGCCCCGGGCGCTACTCACAAAGGGGCGCCAAATGGTATACTTGACATAAATATTGTATCGTTTTCGAATGGGGGGAGAGGCGCTAAAAAGGTATTGTGCCCCGGGCGCGAGTTAAGCTCGCTACGCCACTGCCCACCCACCCACTAAACGCTCACCATCCATCCATCCCTCCATCCCTGTGGCACTACAGCCCATAAAGGGCTTTGGACTGCGTCACTACTTCCTTCCACTCAGACCTAACTAATGCTTTTCTTTTCCGTGGTAGGATTCCCAGCTTCTTCTTCAACTAAGTTTTGAGGGCCCACGATCAATGGATTGATCATTATGGCTCCTATGGTTCAGAGGGGTTCGCGATGTTAATGTGCGTGGTTTTAATGGGGATAATTCACTGGTTGCAAGACAGGAGGCAAGAGCCGCAAATGTGTCAAGTGTAGTCGCCTCAACTGTTGCTTTTGGAAGCTTGTTCCAGTCCCTTATTGTCTTTGGCAGGAATGAGGAGCTCCTGTACTGAGTTTTTGTTTTTAAAAGTCGAAACTGCTTGTCGTGACCTCTTCGCTGTCTAGGGGGGGAGATTGACGAGTTTCTGTTTGATACTGGAGTACCAGCTGCTGTAGATCTTTTCCCACATCATCAGACGCCACCCATCCCCTAAACGCTCACCAACGCCAGCACGAGTACCTCACTGTTAGTTTCGCTGCGCTAATAAGATGTGTATGCATTGTGTAATGCTGAAGACGCCACAGGTTGAATCACTCCATCGACTGAATGCTTGGGTGGAACTTAATACAAATCTTCGCATCAGTGGAGCACAGCGTAGCAATGGTCGCCCATCTCACCCCTTTAGGGCCTACCCTCCGCCCCCTCCCTTTATAAGGCCTCATCTACCCCCTTTCCCCGTAAGGCCTACGCTAATGCCCCTTACGGCTAGCCTAACGCCCCCTCCACCCCTTTAGGCCAATCCTAACGCCCCCCTCCACCACTTTAGGCCTATACACTCTAATGCCCCCCTCTATCACATTAGGCCTACCATAATTCAACTCCTTGCACAATAAACAAGACTCTCCCAGTTCTAAGACAAACCAACCAAGCGTGACAAATAGGCTTCAGCTTAGTGTCTCGTGTACTACGTCACGTTAAGATATGACTCCAGCTCTGAGAATAGGATTTGTTTCCAGGATTTCAAGAGGACTCTATTCTGAAGGGGACTATAAATTGGATGATGGTGCCAAACATTTGAATTTATAAAGAAACCGTTTTATTTATGTTTCATTTAATGTGATTGTATTCAAGTGTTCCTCTCGGATATAACTGAAGGCGTAGACTGACGGCGTAGACTGACGGCGTAGACTGACGGCGTAGACTGACGGCGTAGACTGAAGGCGTAGACTGAAGGTGTAGACTGAAGGCGTAGACTGAAGGCGTAGACTGAAGGCGTAGACTGACGGCGTAGACTGACGGCGTAGACTGAAGGCGTAGACTGATGGCGTAGACTGAATGCGTAGACTGACGGCGTAGACTGATGGCGTAGACTGACAGGCGTAGACTGACAGGCATATGTTGATATTTTAGCATCCAGTTTGTCAAAACAGTGATACAACCCAAAGCTCTAGTGAAAAAAAAAAAGAAACCACAACGTGACAAACGATGGTAATTAACCATTGAATAATAGATGAAAGACATTATTGCAGCTCTCCTAGATGCCCGGGGGCATGTTCCGGTCTCCAAGCAGCTGATTGGACTGCTTGATAGCCACTCAGCCTGATATCAATTGAAAGTGCCTTGCTCAGTTCTGTTTCTTGTCCTGTCGTGTTAGTCATGGTCACACAATCTCCTCAAAAATAAGTATTTCTATAAGATATGCATCTGTGGACTTTAGCACATGCACGGTATACTCTAGGATTAATCCCGCACCTTTCTACGTGCCTATTCTAAAATAATGTCACGAGAAAAAGGTCTAGGGTGTTAGACAGGGTTTATTATTATTATTATAAGAAGTTTTTTTATAGCGTAGTACCCCAACCTATGGCTGGGCTCACCACGCTGTACATACACTTTAACAAACATAATCATGAACTTAAAAATTAACCTACATTAATTAAATAAAGCAAAACAAATGTGTATTCGCTCCAACCATTCCATAACTTTTTAAATTTCAAGCCATGAACGGCACCCAGCAGTAGAGTTTAAAAAGAGATGTGTTTTGAGTGCATTTTTGAAGGATGTGATGGTTGGTATATTGTTGATGTGTAGTGGAAGAGAATTACATTGTTTGGGGGCACAGAACGAGAAAGATCTTTCACCGCATGTTTACACAACTGTACTTTTTAATACGAACAATGGCAGAAGGATTTCTGCGATTACAAATCAGGGACTACGCATATGCCATGCTACAGATTTGTTCTAAATATAGCTAACGAGAAGAGGGGAGAGAACAACGAGAAGAGCAGCACAACTTTAATTCCACACTCGTCGATTGTGCTACTGAGTGCTGTGTCCTGGAATTAAACCAAACACTACGAACCAGCAAGCCTTTAACAATGTGTTGGATCCCGCTGGTTAGTTATGAACACCGTGCACTTTTGACAACAATCCCGCCACAGGCCTTTCTTTAAAGCTGTGAATGGCTCGGGTAATCCCATACAGCTGATCGGAATATCAATTTTTGTTAGCCCAAGGGCGGAAATGTAAAATTGCGCACTCCCTCATAAAATGGTGTTTACTTGAAAACTAAAAAAAAATCAACGATTTAAGATACCATCGCCATCTCGGTTAGGTCTTACAACGCTCTTGTAAATACGTATTGTAGTTTTTTTTTCCGACATTGATTCTATTATTCTTTAACAAGGAAAAAAAATTCAATGATCTATTTCAGAGAGAAGACGTTATGAATGAACGTAAACAAAGTTAATAGTAGATGTTTCCACCAAAGTCCAAGGGAGGCTAAACATTTTCATTTGATTGCGCCCCTTTGATCCAGAACGTGCTAAATTATCCTGAACGTTTGTTTTCGAGGCTACGAGGAACTGACGGATTCTTGAAACTTGAACACTTTTGGTATTCGAGTTAAGAATGTCTGTCAGTTCAGAGAGGTCACTTCTGGTAAGTAGCGCCGGTTCATTTTTTAAAACGATTACAAGCCTTTTACTATTTTTGTCCGTTTAATTTCGTTCGAACCAAAACGGTATTTTGTTGTAGTGGAAATAGGGAGGGGCGCGCCTTGCCTTAAGTCGTAAAAAGGATAAACACTAAGATAATCGAATCAAGAAATAAGAATATCTTTAAATCTTTACTAAACGATGCATACTATTATAACCAGAAAAAGTATATGTTTTTTTTTCTTTTCAATTAATAATTTTGAAACACAATCTGTTCACGACACTGATGGCAGTCGAACACTTTTACAGTCGTGCGAAAAGCGCCTGGTTTTCATTTACCGAAACTGAAAAAAATATGTGAATTAAAAGTTTTAATTTTTTTATTTTTAACTATCAAGCCTAAGCCAAAATCAGTTCTGTCTACTTATCATGAGATTTCACATTTTCAGTAAAATGTTTCAAGACTACAATTAACTAACAAAATTCACTTTGATACAATACATTTTATCAGTTCAGATGTTGAAACAAATTATTATTATTTTTTAAAAAATAGCATATTCACTTGGCATACATTTTTTGCTAACAGTCCAGGCAAGATAGCGTGGGAATACAAGCCACCATAAGTGCCGCCACTGCGTTCGGTGAAGATCTAGCAGACGATTCATACTCCATCTCTGAGCTCTCCCACTACAACCAGGAGAAGAAAAGGAAAAAATTTGCCAAAATAAATAATGAAACGTTTGTGCGCACAACACTGATTAACTTGGACAGACAGGTGAGTGCATGTAAGTGGTCAGCGGGGGCCAGTGGGGGTGCGGGAGAGGGGGTCACACAGTCCGTGAGTTTAAGAAATCTTTGTTACCTTGTAGATCATAGTAGGCCTATATCATACCTTACACTATGCATGTGATGAATTCAAGGAGAGTGTGTGGAGTTTTTTTGGGGGGAGTGTTGGAAGCTCTGAATGAACTGCACTGGACAGAGTAACATGTGGAAGATATAAAATTCATCAAATGATATAAATATAAACATGTCTATTTACTTTTCCTTCATATGTCTGGATTGTCATCATAATTCTGTGTTCAAATTGTTTCTTTTAGGAATCTGTTGTTGAACAACCAGAAAATGGTGAAAATGGGGATGGTAAAAAAACTTTGTCATCCGCCAATTCTTTCGATCAATCAGAAACAGCAAGTGTTGATAGTGAAGAGTCGGATGTATCTGAGACAGCGACAACATTCACCTCCTTCGCACAGAGCAGATTTGTGATGAAAATATCCCATTCTTACAGTTGTGCTGGCCTGCCACATCCTCTACTCCCCAAGTCAGACAGAGCGGATTACTTGGTTTGTGCTTCGGAGATTTTCAAATCCTATTTAGCCTCCCTGTCAGTTTGAGTAAAAATGTGTGGACGTACAAAAAATATTCATTGAAGCTTTAGAGAACACAATTGAAAGCTTTCAAACTTTGGCCAATCATAAAAATTTAGTTAGTTATTTTATTGACATTGTTTGTATTGGAACACAATGACTACTATAGACATATTGCTTATTATTAAACCAAGATTAGAAAGAAAAAAAACGGCCCAGACTAAATATTTATTGAAACTTTGTTTCATTGGTACACTCAGAAGTGTCACAGCCATTTTGAGCTAGTTCTCAAAATGTTTTCCATTTCCTATAATTCACACTTTTTTTTTTTTTTTTTTTTTTTGAACAAATGATTCTTCAAATGGATGGAAGGAAAGATTAGATTATGAGGTCTTTTTAAAAAAAATTAAATTATTGTAATGATTTTCATCACAGTTTATAAAGAAGTATATGAATATATAACTAAAACTTAGAAAGAAATTTTTTTACAAATTTTCTTTGAAATTGCACATATTACTTAAACTTTGAATTGTTTAACAAAATAGATAATCTAAGTTCCAATCAATTTTGTGTATGCAGGCTGCCATGGCGTGCTGGGTGAATATTTTGAGAATCATGGGAGATTTGCCAGATCCTGACACAATAGAAAAGTTGGTTGTGGCAGGGGTAAGTAACTTACCCTAGTGCAAGACGTTAAGATAACTCTTAATAATCCTGGAGCTGTAATATAATTTAATCCACAGCATTTAATAGGATGCATGTATGTCATTTACCCAGTGAGTACATGTTAATATCCTTTTGACCAGGCCAATGTCTCTATGACAAGCAAGTTGAGAGCTTTCTTCAAAGCCAAATACACCAAGAAGGATGTGGATGATGCCCAAAAGAAATACACAGAGTTGGTGAGTTGGTTCAGTCTACTCAAATCCACTGCTGGACACCTTGACTTATTGGAGAATGGGACTAAGATAATTATTTTGTGACTGTGACGCATCTAAAGCTATTGACAGAGTTAAAAAATTGACACAATGACACACACACACAAAAAGGTCTGTGGACCCAGGCACAAGAAAAGATTGGCTGGGGTGGAGTGTAACATTGTAACTAATAAAATTTAAGAAAGCAAATTGTAAAATCTTGCCACAAAATGGCAAGATTTTACATATAGACTCTATATGTAAAGATAAAATATATTCCATAAATTTGTTGGGTCTTTTGGGGTAATTTGATATAGCCCCTTATCTGTTACTTCTTTTATAGAAATATTTTATTATCCCCTTGTCATATTTTGAAACCTGACTTATGACTTCCATTTTCATACAAGATTCCTAAAAATGACTTATTCAATTTATTTTAATAAAAAGCCTTTTCATTAAAAAAAAAATGTCATTGTTTTCAGACCTGAATTTAAGGATATTTATTTAAAACTTTAATTATTTTTTTGTTCTAACAAACTGTTAATAAATTTTGTCCATAGTTCAAAGACCCATTAGGAAATGAATCTAAAGGAATACCATTTCTGTCTAACTCACATGAGACAATGCTTGAGAAGGTTCAGATGCTGTGTGCTGTTGGGATCTATAAGCCCAGTCTAAGGTGAGGCATGGTCTTCATGTTAAGTAATGTGTTGAATCTTAAATAAAAGTGCTGAAGTCAATACATCTACAGAGCCAAAAAGGGACATAAGAATTATAAATGTATATTTATATATTTATTTATTTTGATTCCATTTTATCTCTTAAAGAGTGTAAAAGCAACATTGCACACCAAAATACTTTTTAAAAAAAAAACATGTTTTCACTTATAGATTTTTAAATATATTAGTTAATAATGTCTTAGAACTAAATATAAGAAAGTTGTCTGCTGCGTGTCAATGCTTAGTACCACTAAAAATGACGCCGCCCCCCCAACCGCCCACAATTATTATTTATCTGCCTCTGTTATTCCCCCCCCCCCAGAGATGAACTCTACTGCCAACTGTGTAAACAACTCACCAACAACCCGTCTAGAAACAGCATTGTGAGGGGCTGGGTCCTCATGTCAATGTTTGCTGGCAGCTTTACCCCATCTGAAAGTGTAGGTAACATTTGGATGAAACAATGCTGATTTGTTTTAAAATGTGTATATGTAACGTGGACATAAGATATCATTGGATGTAACATCAATGGGGTTTACACCATGATCAAGGGTCTGTATTTTCCATTATGTTTGATGCAACGATAGGATATTTGTCACATTTCATTCAATGGATATCAGTGTTACCCCAGTTTTTTGCATATTTTTGCTCCTGTAAAAATAAATGGTAGTTTTAACTATATATTGAAAATATTTTGGCAATACTGATAAGTAATTAGAAATATTTTGTTTTAAAATCTTATCTCACACTATATTTAAAGAACAACAAAAGCATGTTCACCTGTTTTCCCATTTCTTGCAGTTTGCTCCGAGTCTTACAAGTTTCTTGATTGACGGACCAGCCGAGTTCTCAGAAAATGTTGACTGGCTCCTCCGGAGGACGTGTAGTGTGGGAACGAGGAGGCACCCCCCTAGCTGGCTAGAGTTTCAGGTACATCAGCTCAAATCAAATCAGAGTTTTGGGGAATACAATTAGCTAATTATAAGAGTGTTGGATTTTGATAAAATTTTCAAGTAGATTAAAATCACACAAATTTGTGTAAATACAAGATAGGTTAAGCTTTAATAATGATTACCAGAATACAAATGCGAACGTTCCGACAAATGCCTTCATCAGTACAGCAAAAAACAGAAATATATAATAAATAAATATATATATATTAAATATATGCATATATATAAATAAATATATATTGATTTATATGTATCATACCTAAAATATAATCATTTGAAGCTGAACTCGAGCCTCATCAAAGCTTTAATTGATTACAGTACAGCCATAAAGAAAAGAACCTAATAGACTCTATACATATGTTTTTTTGTAATTTAAAGATTTTCTGAGTTAAGTTTTAAGTTTTTAAATATCTCTGTATGCACTTTATATTAAAGGCTGCTAAAAACGGCAAGCCACTCCTGGTTCCAGTGATGTTCATGAGTGGTCACAAAATGTTGTGTGAGGTGGATGCCGCCATGACAGTTGCTGAGGTCATCCGCCATATTGGTGAAAGACTGGGCCTCAGTGACCTGACTGGGTTCTCGCTATACATCTCTCTACACACTAAGGTATTGGTTTTCTGTCACTGGCGCCATATATATAAGAAGGAGCCAATGTAGGTTCTCGGATTCTAAAAAAACAATGATTGTGATTTGGTATTATATTACGGAAATCTAATTAATATAAATATGATAAAATATATATGCTTTTATGCAAGTATAAGTATCTTAATCTCAAATTTTCAAGTTTTATTTAAATTGCTATGTACTGTGGCACTGACAGTAATAAACAACAAGCCAGCCAAATTTTCTCTTCCCCCCCCCCCCCCGAAAAAACCTGAAATGACTTCCCTGCTCTTACAACCCCTCTATCTCACTGTAGTTAAACTATCACAATCTCTCTGAAGTTACACTATTGTTAAATCATTGAAGTTACACTTTCACTATATCATTGAAATTACACTATCACTATCACATGGAAGTTACACTATCACTATCTCATTGAAGCTACAATATTGCTATATCATTGAAGTTTATAATGTGTGTTTCAGATCTCCTGTCTGGGTCATGGACAGCACAGAATCATGGACGCCATCTCTGAGAGTGACCAGTACTCCAAACAGATAGGGATCAGGGAAAGTAACGCCTTATGGAGGCTGTTCTTTAGGCTAGAGTTTTTCAGGTACAGAGTTACCTGAACTAGATCTTGTCAGGCACAGCAACAAATATTAATATCTTTAAAAAATATTATCAGTGCTGGTTTATATAATTATATATCTTAGAAAGTTGACTATCAATTGGAGATAATATCCAACAATCAACAAGCATAATTCTCTATGTAAAAATGTCGTCGCTAACACTAAGTTTCAACAAGGCATAAAATAAAATTCCATATAAATGCACTAAATGAGGTTCTTAGAATACCACTAATTCATTTGGTGCAAGAGGTTTTCTTTTGTTTTATGGAAATAGTCTCAATTTAAATATGTTGTTATAAATCTGCTGCATAAAAGAGGGTGCAAATGGTGTGGGGTGTAAGGGGGAGCACTAATTGGGATTCTTATAATGTGCATGTTTTGTTAAGTAACTTTAGTAGACCTATGGCTGCCGCATTGTTTGGTCGGCTATAGCTAGTAAACATCATAAAGCTGTTGTTAATATTTGGACTTGTTCACAGTTCTTGGCATACACCTGAGGAAGATCCCGTGTCCACAGATTTGATCTACCAACAAGTGAAGAGGGGCATTACAATGTCTGAGTACAGACTGGAAAATGTAAGCTAGCGCCAGGGCACCCTGTCAAAAAACATGGACTGGAAACTTAACATTACATAATTTAATCTTTTTATCGTGTGCTATTAACGATATTACAAATTTTGTATTTTATTTTAATTGTCAACTTATTCACAATATTAGAGTGCAAAAAATTGTACAAATAATGTCAATGTAATTAAATGTATTTACTTATTGTACTACTAGGAAATGGAAATTAAAGAAACACTTTATTATATTGAAACATTAGACAGTAAGGAATATTCTGCTATCAGTTCCATGAGGATAATCATAAACTATTCACATGTTTGCTCTATGTGTCTGTACATGCAGGAAGACACTCTACTTGCAGTAGCTGCAAAGATTTACTATGTTGAATTTCCTGATGATGCCACACTGGAACATCTCAGTACGTTTATTGGGACATTTATACCTGAGAGCATACTTGACAGGAGGCCCAAGGAACATTATACCGTGAGTATCCTGTTTTACTCTATCCAGTCAAAGTTAAGATGGATACAGGAATAAATTAAATTTATAAATATTGTCAGAAGTCAATTATTAGAAGATTGTGATTATTTCTTTTAAATTGGAAATTTGAAAATAATCAGTTTTTGGATCAACTTTGGTATCTTAGAATATATAAAGCTACATTTTATAAATCTGCAATTTAAAAAAAAAATGATTTAATTTCAAAGTCAACAATAAAGTATATTTACTAATAATAATAATACTATATATTTATGAATTTTTTTTTTTTAAAGTCACAAATCTTTTAAATGAGAATTAAGTCCCTGCTATGACTAAGGGAGCTCACTGAATTTTTTTAACTAATGAAATAATTTAATGTAGATGTCTTGTGTTAAAATTGTCTTATTTGAAAAATGTGGACTTTATTAAAATATGTCTTTATTTGTGTGCTGAAAATGCATGTGTACAATGCAATTAAAAAACATTTGCATTTGTTTGGAACAATAAAAGAATCTTATCTTATCTTATATTTACAGGAAAAAGTCAAGGCTTGTTTCTTTGACTTGAAACTGGACAGAGAAAAGCCTCCTTTCCTGAGTATCAAATCGGAAATTGTCAATTTAGCCAAAGAAAATTTCTCAATTCTGTTTTCTCGTTACTATGATGTCAGCAAAGTGGTTGCTACAAATCTTGTACTGACTGAGGTGGTTGTCGGTGTCAACCACAAGGGAATATTTGCAGTCGACAACACAGACAAACTCAGACTTCAAGTTGACTTTGCAGAAATTGTTGACATCATCAAGTCGAAGTAAGGACCCCACTTTGCTTCAGTTCTATTTCCTTATTCCATTTCTTTCAAATTAGTCCTTTTTAAAAAAAAAATCTTCAAAATATCAAACATTTAAGGATCAGAACTTTGCACTTTTCCATTTTTAAAAGTTTCATCTTCTAGAAAAATGACCATGCTCGTAATTAAGAATAGAGAATTAATTAATCATAGATATTTATTTGCTTTTATTGATGAAAACAAAATACTCAATACTCAAGCTTTGTTTTAGGAATTACATATACATTCAGAACTCAAGTGACACCATTTCAATCATAAAATTTGCTGATGATACCACCATCGTTGGCTGGGAGAAGGCTTGTACCATAACTTAGTTACAAACTTTATCAGTTGGTGTGATTAAAATTTTTGCCAGCTGAATGTCTCAAAAACAAAGGAAATAGTTGTTGATTTCAGGAGGGGGAAATACCAAATTACATATTATTACCTCAACATACAAAATCAAATTGTAGAGAAAGTAGAGGCATATAAGTACTTAGGTGTCACCATTAATAATAAGCTAACATGGCATGAGCACGGCCAAATGCTGTATAAAAAATTCAACCACTTTTCTACCTAAAACAACTACAATTAATCGGCGTAAACAAACAAGTTGTTAACTTGATCTGCAGTGCAACAATTGGAAGCCTACTTCATTTCAGTATTGCCTTCTGGTGTGGGAATTCATCATTTGATATTAAACACTGAATAAACAGACTAATCAAGGAAAGCTAGGAACATAACACAAACTAAACATCCTTCACATTTGAAGAAAGATGTTAAATCTAAACAAAATTTGGATGATACATGTTTATGTACAATTCAATAAAAAAAAAATGTCCATTTGTTCGGATCAATAAAAGAGTCTTATTTTATCTTAGGTTGAATTTTTTAATTAAGTAGTCGAAATACTTTACAAGTCAAGATATTTACTTTGAAATGTGCTGCTTCAAAATATTTATTATATTTTATCTACATTTATTCAAACATTTTCAACAATCCCATTTTATTTTAATGAGTATTTTGAGAATGTTATCCATTAATTTTAATCACAACAAATGTCAATATTTTACATTAATAATAGAATTTTATAATGATTTCATCTTCAGACACCATCTGACTATTGGTATTGCCAATGTTGAAAACATAGTGTTCAGCACCAACCATTCAGATGATTTCTACAACTTGGTGACATTATTTATAGAAGAGCTTAAGAAAAGATCAACCATAGCAATTGCTACAGAAAACCTCACACAACTTGGTAAAATAAATACTAGGATAAGGCTTTCTACTATTTCTTTGGTTCTTCACTTTTAAGCTTCATTCACTTTTTTAAAACACTGTTTTGTATTCAAGTCTTTAAATCTATCAATATTCAAATTAGATTTGTCAGTAAATTAAATATAATGTCCTTCCAAAAAGGCTAAAGCAAAGAAACAAATGTCCATTACATAAAATGATGAAATAAAGTTATGAGAGTCTTAGGGAATCTTAGCAAAACATATTCAAAATATTACATTTGGCTAATGTGCTGTTGTGGTCCCCTTATTGGGAGTCACTTCCCTTTGTTTATGATAGATTTAGGGTTCGGGTTAGGGTGAGCGACAGAGGGACCAGTAGCCTGGAAAAGACAATGTCAATTAAAGAATATTTTTAAAAAACAAGGATTTCTTCCTATAAAATAGTCCATTCAAAATATTTCTAATGTTAATTTGAGTTAAAAATTTAAAAAAAGAAGCACCAGAATCAAATAATATTCTTTTAGAGAAAATACCAAACATAGCCTCATTTGTCTTGCCAGATGGGCCTCCAGAGGCCAACATTATCAGAGGAGATGTCCTTGAAATGAGCCAGTCTAAGGCTGAGCTTGCAGGCAGTGACACCATCACAGTGTTGTGCACAAGAACAAAAAAGCCATGTGATGTGCCCATAAGTCTTTGCTACATAATTGCAACAGTGAAACCACCATCTGATGAACTGCTGGTATTAACATAAACCAAAAATTTATTTTTTTTTAATTAATTTTTTTTTTTTTTTATGCATTTCCAAAAAATGTTCTTCTTATATTTGGCTTCATTCTTTGTTTAAGGTTTATTCAATTTCTTAACTGTTAAAAGTTATAGCTGTGCTGGACAATTTCAGCGACAGCCTAGTCTTTAGAGCAATTTAATGATATGGCGTTTTTATATAATCAGGCTATATTGGCCTAAGGAATTATTTGATTCTATTATTTTAGGAACGTCTGACTGCACACCTACTTAAGAGTTCCAGCAACAGTAACTCACATGATTTGAGGCAGCAGACAAATTTACAGCAATATGCCAAGGTTTACTTTAGGTTAGTTAACAGAAATATTTCATTGATTGCAGAAATATGTTTAAATATTTAATTGTACCATTTAAATTTGATTAATTACATATTGAGCATTTGAAACTTTTAGAAATGATACAAATAGATACATACATTTTTGGTTGAGTGTTAAGGGTATACAAATATAAAATTAATTTTAAAACAGTGTTGCTTTTTTAATTAACACTTTTTAGAAACATTTTAATTTATAATAACCTACAATTGATTGCTTGTTTATAGCTGTGAGGGATAAAGCCAGAATTCTCAGTATTTATTATTTCTGGAAAAATAATAAAAACTGTTTGTTTTGTGTAGTTGTTGACCTAATCATTTTTCCAGACCAGCCAATGAAAGCACAGTTACTAAACTACTGAGCAGAACCTCTTTGAAAAGGAAAGACAGTGAATTGTTGTGGAGTTACAGCAAGGAGGGTCTCAAGAAACCATTACTCAAGAGGACTTGCACAAGAGAGGATGTTAGAAAACTGGCCACTCACTGCTTTGCATATATCTTTTCTAAAAAAAAAAAAAAAAAAAAAATTTGTAGAAAAACAAGCTTTGTAATTGTACATCTCAAAACCATTAACACCCAGGGCCAGATATTTTATTGTAAATCTTTGTTATTTTCTGTCATATGGATGTGAAAAACACATTTGGTTTAGTATTGCTAAGTAGTGGTATGCTTGAACAATTGTGGGGACTTAATGATTCTGCTTTAACTCTGTGTCACAATTAATCAAAGACAGATGGTTTTGGGATTGAAGCCTCTCAATGTAACAATTTTAACTCTTGTTGACTTAGGACAAAGAATAACTGCTTAATTACAAAATAATTATAGTCTTATCCTTCATAGTAAGAATGCAATTAACATTTTTACATAATCATTCAACTAAAGTTATAAAATTGTGAGTGGGTTGAAACAAATTTAAAATTTTGTAATTACATTTTTTTTTTAATTTTTATTTTAAAAATTAATCTTGCTGCTACAAATCAGTAAATATTCCTAGGCTAAATGAGAGCTACCAGGTACTTCTAAATTACAAGTATATTCCTCCTTAACTAAGCTTCACCAATCCAAAGCTACATGTGTAATCAAGTCTTCAATGACGAGGCAGCCAATTACCATTTGTGTACTGAGTGGGTTCTGAATCCAGCTAGAAGGAATGTGAGTAAAACATTCATTAAGTGTTATTCTTGGACTGAAGTATTGCACAGCTAAGTGGAGGCTATTAAAATATATTTTTTTCTACCCACAACATTGTTACATGTAAAAATTTGGTAGAAAATAGCTCATCAGACTTATAATCAACCAATGGAATGTCACTTGCTTGGCTAGAACTGGAATTTGCATGAAAAATATAAGTTTAGCTAACTGAAAGAAATGAAATATTTTGCTGTTTTTTAATTGATAAATATTTTATCTCCATTTCGCTAGATCATGGAGCCCTAAAACATTCTTGTAGGTCAAATATGGGCTATCCATAAATGACATTACGCACCAAGAGAGGAGAGGGGTGCCCAGTTCGTGACAATCCTTTATGAGGGTGTATAAATTTTGTGATGATGAGGGAGTGGGTGGGGTTAGTTAATTAGTTGAAATAGCGTGTAACATCATGTCTCTCATTTTTAATATTAACAGCATTAAACGAGTTATTTGTGATAAAGTGTGTTGACATTACACTCATCTAATTCTCCGTTTAGAGGTTTGAAAGGAAGATTGAATACATTAATGTTTTTAAGTCCATTGTTGTGATAGAGATTTACCACACAAGTAGCCAACTCAATACTCTAGTTTTATATTTATCCTCATCATTCCTAGAAATATCTTCGAGAAGAAATCTACTGTCAGATAATCAAACAGCTCACCAACAATCCTGAGAAGTAAGATATTTGTTCAATCAAACATTTATTTTAACAGTTGTACACAAATAAGATAAGCAGCATGTACACATATTTTAAATTGGGTCATACTATAGGGATACTCTTTTTCTCAACATCTATTTGGTACATGAATACTCTCATGATAAAAGTTTGCAGTGGTGGCAGTGTTTGATTCAAAGTGGCTTTAAGGGCATAAAATTTCTTAAGAAATGTTTTTTAAATTATTATTAGACTCATTAATTTTTTTATTTAATGAATAAACTGATTTATAAGGATTTTCCCATTTTCTGTTATCTTAAAACTGCCAATGAAATAAGTGAAGTTTTGTCTTTAAGTTGTTCATTTATAAATCATCAGCTTTTGTTATTTTTTTCACAAGGTCACAGTGTGATAGAGGATGGGTTCTGCTGACCTTGTTGACCTCAATTACCCCACCCAGCCAGGAACTATATGAACACGTGCTTGCATTTCTGAAGGGGTCATCACACCCACTGATACAAATGTGTGAGACCAACCTGCAGTTTAAAAAAAAGTAAATGTTTATATATTGTTTCATATATATATTCGAGCTTCTTTTTAAATATAATTAACTTTAACTTAATTATTGATGATTGATGTGTGACTTATTAGCAATATCATTAAGGTAATAACATACTTGAAAATTTCAAACCATAGGTGAATCTTTTCTTTCAAAGTAAGTTCAAAATGATATAGATATTGCTTTATCTGCATACCTCTTTAAGTCAATAATGGTATTATAGGAGAGATGTGACGACACAGGATGGCTGGTTTTTATGCTTGAAAAATTGGTTTAAATGTTCTTGGTTTAAATTTTTTATCTTAATCAGAATGTTTATGGTCCATTTTTTAAATTGTAATGTGCTGAAAGTGGATATGTACAATGTAATTGAAACATATTTCCATTATTTCGATCGTTTAGAGAATTTTATTTTATCTTATAGTTATAGATGATTTTTAACAAGGACTTATTATAGTGTCATCTAATATTTATATTTTAAAAAATTGGGCTATCGATATTTAAATTTCTGGAGGGAATGTTGTCCGCCCTTTTCAAGAAAGGGACTGGTAATATGGTTTCACCCCTAAACTCCTTTGACTGCCTTTGCAGTAAAAAAATTACATATTATTTTTCATTTTTTTTTACACAATGTATCTTTTATGACATATTATTATTTCAATTCTTTTACACAATTTATATTTTATTTTGCAATGTACTATTAGTGATACCTGGTGGCAATAATAATTCCAGGGTGGATCTTTCTTGTCTGGCCCACTCTCATTGCGTACTGAGCTGTGCTCTAATTGACTCCTTCCCCTGTTTTCCGCTTGCTCACTAAAGCACCTTGTGCACACACAAGAACATATTCATAACCCACTGCTGTGTTCTGACTTCTTACTGCTCTACTCAGCATTTCTGGATATACGGAGCAGCGTCTGAAATTTTTATTACAGATTATGCACTCCACCCGTATTTTACACATGCAATGTGGTTGCATAGACCCAGATTGTACAACTATATATTTTAAAAATGTAAACCAAGAGTAAAGATAATTTTAATTTCTTTCAGGCGTGGTGGCTGCCGTCTCTACTCATCCCATTGTTTAGAACATGACATGGTAACTAAACAACAGCCTAATGTTCGGATTCAGCTTTATCTGCCTAACCATTCTGTGCAGGTAGTTTGTCCTAATCTCTTCTTATGTAGTTCATTCCAATCTCTCATCATTCACAGGTTGTATTTTTAAAAGCTTTGTGCACTCAGTTTTGAGAATTTCATTTTTGGAAATTTTAGTTCTTAAAATTTAAAAAAATAGAGCTTCTTTAGCTCAGTTCTTCTGATACAAAATAAATTCAGCTGAATTGTTTAAAAAAAAATCAAAATCCATATTGATAGGCTTAGATTTAATCTTTTTAAACGTAGTGTCTTGTCACAGTCTGTATTTGCCTAATGGCTAAATGTCTGTACTTTCAAACATGAACCTAACTTAAGCAGACATATTTAAAATGTAATTTGTTTTAAAAAGGGGCCTTTAAGATTTTTATAGCTTATAGGCTTACCAAGTACAGGCCTATCTCCAACCGGAACAAACTAACTTAGTCTCATATATTGGTTTTTTTTTCTCATTTTGCCAATTTTTTTTTATCTCATAATTTTTGTTGTGTTTATCCTCAACATATTTTACATACCGGTACCATACTAATGCTTATTATTTACTATAAGACCCTGGAAGTGACATGCCACACAAGAATATTTGACATCAAGAAAGAAGTTGTTGGACGTCTACATCTCAATTCCTTCCATGAATTTAGTTTGTTTCTTAGTTCCAATGATAAAGGTAAGATTCATAATTTTATTCTAAAAGTGTATTTAAAAAAAAACTTAAATTGGTAAATTGTTTACTCAAATTTAGAAAGATACTATAGGGTAAAAGATGTTTAGCCAAAAAATTTCTAAAAGATTAAACTTTAAAATTTAATGATGAAATTTCATCCTTTTTTTTCAAAAGTTAATTTCAAGCTATAAATTTATATCGGTCGTCCGAAGAAAAAAAATATTTGCTTATTATTATACAAAAGCTCATTATTTAATGGAAAATGCAGTAGTTATTATATTATTATATATGCAAAAAAATCTGTTATGTGTATTACAGTTTGTGATCGAAAAAAATATTTTTTGGTATCATTTTGATAATTTGGGTTAAAGATTCTATGGTTGTAATTTTAGCCATTAAATTGTTTTTATAACATTGTTTTTTACCCATTTAATTTTTTTAACCTTCGTCATGTTTTATATTTTCAGTTCACTGTCTCTCTGATAGAGCTTTTTATTTTGATTGTCTTTCTCATGCTGAAGTCTTCTGGTTCAAACAAGGAAGAAGAAACAGTCGTGAGTACCAGTATCTTGGATATATTGTTGATTTAAATCAATGTAAAATGATACTAATATTTAGTTGTTGTTTTTAAGATAAATATGTAATATATTGGCATGATCACATCCCATTATACTGGTAACTTTAGATGTCCTTTTTATGAAATAAAATGTTTTCAAATTTAGAATCTACCACCAAAACTTCCTTACCTCTTCTGGTCATGTTGAAGAAAATCTGGGTTAACGGAAAACCTGGCATAGATTCTGTTGCTGATCAAATTTTCCATTACTCCCAGGTGAGCTGAACTTTTAAAGAAATAATTCATCTACTATTATTAATGCAGTGGCAGCCATGTGATGCTTTGGTAGTGTTTCTTCCCAGTATCAAAGTCTAGCATGGAGAAAAGTGCGTGGGTGCATTCAACCGCATGTAATGGCAAATAGTTTGGTTATTCTGCAGTATTAAAGCCTAAGGAAAAAAAAAACAAGTTAAGAGAACATGAAGCAACGTGTTATGTAAATTAAATGCTATTCTTTACCCCCAACGCACACAAAAATAAAACTGTCAAACGCACAGGTAGGTAGACAAGTCCCCCCCCTCCCTCATGTAATTTGTGTCTAGACCAAGAATTAAAACTTGACCTCATTGCTCATCTACCACTACTGCATAATAAGAGGAATAATGAATGTAGATAAATTACTGGATTGCTACCAATGTATGTGAATGAGTTGGTCAGCTATTTAGGTTCTGTAATTGCCTTTCAAGAAGCCAATAGTCTTCACGTCTCTCATTTAAATACAAAAATAGAAATAAATGAATTCACTGACTAAAGTGTGGTATTTTTTCATGCACAGGAAATGCCGAATTATCTTAGAGGCTACCATAAAATCCCTGAAGAGCTCCTGGTCAGATTAGCAGCCTTGACCTACCGAGGTCAGTTTGGATCAGATGAGAAATATTTTTCCAAGTTTAGGTATGTATAGTAAGCATAAGGTTTTAAAGGAAAACCAATTGTGGAGATACCAGGGGAAATGCAATGCACAGTTGCAGCAAATGAGAGACATTTTACAGATTCTTGATTGATAAAGAAAAAACACTTGAATTCTTATGGAAATATGAAATGTTTTTTGAACTTCTCATGGTCACAGATCCAGGGTTCAGTTGTTAAAATTCTAGTAGTCACAAATCCAGGGTTCACTTAGTATTCACAGACCCAGAGTTCAGTTGCCTGTAGAAGTTCAGTAATTTTTATTCACCTTGAAAACAAATCATTTTGCAGTGAATCATGTGGACAAATATTTCCAAAGCAGTACTTGGAGGGGAAAGATTTAGAGGACTTGCAGGAGGTTAGTAAAGTTAAATTATTATAATGACAACTGTTTCCATTAGCTCGAAATAAGCATACACAAGGTCTCAAAAGTATTTTTATACACTAAGAACTTTTCAGCTGAATCTCATCAACTCTATTATAGCTTTTATAATATATATAGGCCTATATATATATATTATATATTTAAAAAAAAAAAAATATATATGTATATATACACTAGAATATATGACCCGAAGTTACTAGGATACTAATTGTAGGCATATTGTGATACTTTCTACGTGCTCTTTCGAAGTCTCAAGATCTAACAATCATATTTTTATGTGTAAATGAAAAAATGTTTGTGTGGACTCAAAATAACAACAAAACATTGACAACATTCCATGTCCTTGAAATTTATATTTAGGAAATAGTTAATCAGAATTCCTTATGTTAAAAAGAAGTATCTATGTTATAAAGTTTACATTTCTAACATTTAGTTTTGAGAAATATTAATCTTTTATATAATATTGGCCTACCCTACCACTTTCTGCGCTGCTGAACTAAAATTTTCATTCTTTCAAAATCGTAAACATGTGTCCTTAACTTTAAAACCCAAAATCTATATACAATTCTAAATATCTTAACTTTTACATTAACAGAATTTGATATATTGATAACGTCATGAAAAATTTAACCAAACTTTTCTCTCGCTTCTCAACAAATCGTAAAACACAGAATTCTTTAATCTAAAGAAAAATCTCTTAACACATTTTCACATATGTAACAGCCTTGGATCTTCGAAATATTGTTAATAATGTTAATCTTATAAAAATGTACATACACTTTTATAAGCAGATATATTTTACTTTTATATTTAAATTGATTTGATTTCTGTAAAATAATAGAAAATCCCCATCATTCTTTTTAAGAACCTAAATGTATTTAAATTGATACATTTTTTTAGCATTAAATAAATTATATGGATAAATTAAATCATTATTATTTATATAAATTATACCTTTTAAGGATTTTTTTTATAAGCAAAGCAGAAAAAGAAGTGACTTTAGATTGAAGGCCGCGCTATTATTAGACTGAGTCATTGACACAAGAGATGGGAAAACAATTTGAAAAAAATAATTTAAGCAATAAAAAAACAATTCTTTTCAAATAAAAAATTGCTTTTTAACTGTCTTAAACTAAACAAAGTGTCTTTCATTGTCAGGCTGTAGAGAAACAGTTTCAAGCTGATAAAAACATGACATCACAAGATGCCAAAATAGCATTTCTTCAAGAGTTGTATCAGATTAAAACATATGGGTCAGTTTTCTTTGAGGTCAAGGTAAGTCTTCAATTTCTGCAATTAATCATCATCATCATCATCAGGTCCCGTAGTCCTTTGACCGTTGGGGAGCCACAGATGACATGTACACTATTCTTCTCCATTCCTCTCGGTCTTCTGCCCTACGCATAGCATCGCCTAGTTGTAATCCAGTCCATTCTTTGATATTATCTTCCCATCTTTTTCTTTGTCTTCCTCTTCTTCTCCCTCCTCTAGTAGTGCCAATTAATAATACCGGTATATTTGGTCTTCCTTGTACTTTGTAGCAGATTCAAAATCACTCTTTCTTTATTTTAGGAAGAAAGTTGTTTGAAAGGAAAAAAAGTTACTGATTTATTAAATTTGAGATTTTTTTGTTTGTAATTTTTAAGCAATTGTTTACTCATATCAGAAAAGAGAAAAGCAGTATCTGCAAAGTGCCAAATAAATTTTTTCAAGCTGAACTTTTATTTTTTTACAGCAACATAGTGTGAAAGTTTTGCCTAAATATTGTTTAATAGCAATCAACTACAGTGGAGTCCACTTAATTGATGCCAAGAAGAGGGTGAGTGAAAGACACAGTTACATTTATTTTAAACATATTGAAACATTACTGCAACAAGGAGACTTGAGCTTTGATTAAGACATGAAGCACGATATGGGTAGCTCCTTCCGAAGATGAGAAGAAATCAGTATGGAGAGATTGTTACTTGCACCAAGGAAGCTGGACACATTTTTTACAGTGCTGTATCGTGTAAAAGGAAGTAATGTAAAGAAAAGCAAAAGACAATGAAAAACTAGTTCAAAAACACTTATTTTTTCCAATGGTATAATTGACAATAGTATATGTCAGCTGACACTTTTTAAAGTAAAATCTCAAATATTCTCATTTTTTATTAAGAAGTGAATAAACTTAACAGTGTTTATAGACAAAAAAATTCATTTGAAATGTACAAAATCTTTATTATATAATTCAGCTCTATTGATTTACTGATACTTAACATAATGATGCTTATCAATACCTTTAAATATGATTTTTACTGATAATTTTTACATATGATGCTTAACTATACTTTTAAATATACTTACGTATACTTTAACATATTAACATATGATGCTTAATGATACTTTTACATATGATGCTCATCTCTCTTCTCAACAATGACAATTTTTTCATCTGGACTCTTGATATATCTGTCCTGATGAATTATTTTGACTATGTCAACAGGAGATAATCAAGAGCTTGAACTTTGATGCAATCCAAAACTGGGCTTATGATGAGAATTCTTTCACACTCATTGCCTCTGAAACCACTGGGACATCAAAACTCTTGATGGAAACCAAAGTGGTGAGTCTGCAGTACCGTATGAGTTTTATCTTTTTTCTTAACCAATGTGTGTGGTTCAAATTTAAATTCTTTTGAAAACTGCTAGCTTGCCAGGGGCTATAAAAATGTTCCAAGTGATTGTTATGTACCGTTTTTTGCAAATTTAATCACATTTAATATTTGGCTTGTGTGTTGAACAATGCCTAACACAGGACTGCAAATGGGTATACAAAGAAAAACTATACCAAAGCAAGTGATACTAGCAATATTCAATTTAATGAGACTGTTATAAAAAATAAAAAATAAAATTGACAGAAATAAAAAAAAATCAACTTACAGCCCAGCAAGTTAAAGAGTAAATTCCTTGAAAGATAGAAATATTATTTTACATATACGCATAAAGAATACAATCTTGTAAGTATATTGCGTCTCATAAATTACTAGGAAAAAGTGCAAAAATCTCTTGGGACGAGGAAAGCTGCAGTCTTGTTTACAGTGTGAAAGTTGTAACCCTCCAGGAAAAAATTCTAGAAATCGCATCACCTATTCCAATATAAATAAAATTTTCCCTTTCAAGGGAGGGGTGCGGTTGGTACTGTGCTGGACATTTAATCAGTGGTGTCAATATCAAAACAAAAAGGGGAATGAGGAGTGGTTGACGCTTTGAAGTAAAATTAGGTTAAGACACATGCTATAACAACATGAGTCTATCTACATAGCTCAGGCACCGGTGTGCAATTTATTGATTATTGTGCTTCATCAATCTTCTCAACTTTTACACTCTTTATGTGCATTTCATAAAAATGATGATTAGATTTGCAGTTCTTGAGTAAATGCTTTGAATTTTTTTATAAAGCTATTGTGTTCTTTTCTTTCTGTAGGGCCACAATATGGATGACCTTTTAATGTCATATGTGGGTTGGATAATGAACTATCAAATGAGAAAGAAACACGGTTACTTTGGAAACTCCACTGGAGAAAGTATTTGTTGAAGGAAGAAAATGGTCTAAAAATGTTAGTCTTCTCAGTTTTGAGAAAACAAATGCACAGAAGGATCTAGAATCTCTGTTGGAAACAGAAGGATCTAGAATTTCTGTTGGAAACAGAAGGATCTAGAATCTCTGTTGGAAACAGAAGGATCTAGAATCTCTGTTGGAAACAGAAGGATCTAGAATCTCTGTTGGAAACAGAAGGATCTAGAATCTCTGTTGGAAACAGTAAAACAATGGCCTTGAAGCTTTGAAAAAAAGCTACATGTCCTGATCTACATTCAAAACTATTGTAAACAAGTTGTGTTAAATTTAAAAGTAGGTCTTCCCTTTTTGATGTGCACAAGATGTGCAGTGACTAGAAAGATAGAAGCCTTTTTGTTTTGTGACAGAAGTTGTTGATATGTTTATGGGCTTTTATATGAGAGTAGCCTGTTAGCTGAAATTGACTGAAACAAACCTATTTTCTATGTTTTAACAAGAATATTATAAGTATTAATCTATATTTCAGCGTGATTTGACTTCAAGGATGTGCAAAGAAACTTGATTTATATTTTTTTAACCGTTTCGCTACCGATGATGTTGACGCGACGTCACAATCACCCACTTTCAATTACAAAAGACGTCACCTAGTCGTCATAACAAAAAGGCAAATAACTTTTCTGAAATACCACGGACGTCACGTCGACGTCATATTTCAATGCTATATATTTCTTTATTCGTTAATCTATAGAAAAGTTAAAAAGCGAATTGGATAGAGAATGAAAATACCGGAAATTTCTTCTTTATAAAAAAAGTTTTTTAATGCTGAGTCAGCAAAATTCGATGTCAAAGCCCAGCGGTAATGAAATGGTTAAAGAGTTCAACAAAACGATATCATATTTTGATACAATATTTTGTATGTAACCTGCACAATATTCTAAAATGTGACGCTATTTATGTGTAAAGTAACTAAGCTGCATACAATTTAAATATCACGAGGACTTTATGTGACGTATAAATAGATCTATTATTTGGTGTAAAGAAGTGGGGACATTGGTTCATAGTAAAAATAAAGTTTATCAAAATAGTATAATATAATAAAGTTGAATAGTTATTTCTAGTTTATTTTTCTGTCATAATTTTGAAGTTGTACAGGCAATTTTCTTTTCTTTCGGAAATATATAAATGTAGATCTTAAAAGTAAGAATGTAAATATGTTAGTTTGTTTTTGTGCCCCTGTGGATAACATTTTGTAACTCAGTTTAGCAGAGTAGAATTTGTTATGTTCTCAATGTTAACATCTTGTTTACTGATTTGAATTGTTATTTTATATTATTGTGCTGGCTTAAGTTAGGAGTTTCATATTCATGTTTCCCAGGTCCCAACATCATTCCAACTCGTAGGTCCCAGTCCCCCAACATCATTCCAACACATGGCTACCAAGCCCCCAACATTATTCCAACTCATGGGTCCCAGGCCCCCAATATCATTCCAACTCGTGGGTCCCAGGCCCCCAACATCATTCCAACTCATGGGATCTAGGCCCCAACATCATTCCAACTCATGTGTCCCAAGCCCCCAACATCATTCCAACTCATGTGTCCCAAGCCCCCAACATCATTCCAACTCATGTGTCCCAAACCCCCAACATCATTCCAACTCATGTGTCCCAAGCCCCGAACATCATTCCAACTCGTGGGTCCCAAGCCCCCATCATCATTCCAACTCGTGGGTCCCAGGCCATTCAAAACTCATGGGTTCTAGGCCCCCAACATCATTCCAACTTGTGGGTCCCATGCCCCCAACATCATCCAACTCGTGGGTCCCATGCCCCCAAAATCATTCCAACTCATGTGCCCCATGCCCCCAACATCATTCCAACTCGTGGGTCCCAGGCTCCCAACATCATTCCAACTTGTGGGTCCCAGGCTACCAACATCATTCCAACTTGTGGGTACCATGCCCCCAACATCATTCCAACTCGTGGGTCCCAGGCTCCCAACATCATTCCAACTTGTGGGTCCCATGCCCCCAACATCATTCCAGCTCATGGGTCCCAGGCTCCCAACATCATTCCAACTTGTGGGTCCCAGGCCCCCAACATCATTCCACCTCGTGGGTTTTAGGCCCACAACATCATTCCAACTCGTGGGTCCCATGCCCCCAACATCATTCCAACTCGTGGGTCCCAAGCCCCCAACATCATCCAACTCGTGGGTCTCAGGCTCCCAACATCATTCCAACTTGTGGGTCCAAGGCTCCCAACATCATTCCAACTCATGGGTCCCATTCCCCCAACATCATTCCAACTCGTGGGTCCCATGCCCCCAACATCATTCCAACTCGTGGGTCCCAGGCTCCCAACATCATTCCATCTTGTGGGTCCCATGCCCCCAACATCATTCCAGCTCATGGGTCCCAGGCTCCCAAAATAATTCCAACTTGTGGGTCCCAGGCCCCCAACATCATTCCACATCGTGGGTTTTAGGCCCACAACATCATTCCAACTCGTGGGTCCCATGCCCCCAACATCATTCCAACTCGTGGGTCCCAGGCTCCCAACATCATTCCAACTTGTGGGTCCCATGCCCCCAACATCATTCCAGCTCATGGGTCCCAGGCTCCCAACATCATTCCAATTTGTGGGTCCCAGACCCCCAACATCATTCCACATCGTGGGTTTTAGGCCCACAACATCATTCCAACTCATGGGTCCCATGCCCCCAACATCATTCCAACTCGTGGGTCCCAAGCCCCCAACATCATCCAACTCGTGGGTCCCAGGCTCCCAACATCATTCCAACTTGTGGGTCCCAGGCTCCCAACATCATTCCAACTCGTGGGTCCCATGCCCCCAACATCATTCCAACTCGTGGGTCCCATGCCCCCAACATCATTCCAACTCGTGGATTCTAGGCCCCCAACATCATTCCAACTCATGGGTCCCAAGCCCAACTAAGTGATTTGCGTTACATGTTGCTGTAAGAGGCATAATAAACATATGACATGTTACTTCAACCTGGGTGGTTAGATTGAGTTTGAGACTCCAAGCTTGAGTTGTATAAGTCACACAAATACAAATTGAATGCATTATTGTTATTCCTAATAAGTATTGTTACATTTTATTTGAATTGTGCCATCAAAATACTATATGTGATAAATTGTCTTTTTTTTTAAACTATCATATTGCTTACAAACATTAATTGTTTTAAAAGATGACTTATTTTTTACATTGTTTTACAAGTGCCATAAAACATTTGTTTTCTAACAAAAATTGTGGAGAAAAAAAAAATTGCTATTGAAACCAAATGACAAACTATTTCATTTTTCACAATTTTTTCCTATGCCTGCAGGCAGTGAATAGCACATTGGCTATATGCAAGAAAAATGCTCATATTAATGTAATGAAAGTGCCTATTGTCTATATGCAATAAAAATGCTCATATCACATTTTATATTTTTTAATATCTTAAGTGTTTACTGCTCTGAGCTCCAAAACAAATAATTTTAAAATTATAATTTATTGAAATTGATCAAATATTCTTCAACCAGCTTTGTTGCCCCCACTTTTGCACCAGCTATATTACCCCCCTCTACCAGTTTTGTTGCCCCACTCTTCCACAAGCTATGTTGCCGGCACCCTTCCACCAGCTATGTTACCCCACCCTTCCACCAGCTATGTTGCCCCAACTCATCCACCAGCCATGTTGCCCCCATTCTTCCACCAGCTATGTTGCCCCCATTCTTCCACCAGCCATGTTCCCCCATTCTTCCACCAGCTATGTTGCCACCTTTCCACCAGCTATGTTGCCCCCATTCTTCCACCAGCTATGTTGCCACCTTTCCACCAGCTAGCTTGCCCTACCCTTCTACCTATTATGTTGCTGTTGCGTGCATTTCTTTAAACACTTAGCACACATGCCCCCCTCTCAACCAGCCATCCCCTTTTAAAAAATTTCTGAGCTCGGATAGGAGCTGGAACTGACAAAAATTTGTCCGGAGCGGAGCTCAGTGAGAAAAAAATAAAGCTTGCTCCAAATCCCTGGATTTAAAAGTTGTGCAAATCTGTAGTTATGGTTTTGTAATTACCCCAAGTATAAGTTTTAATTATAATGCTTCATCAAAGTTCACCTTTCCTCTTCCACCCTCTGCCTCTACTCTTCCATTTTAACCCCTTCAAACCCCGTTTTTGTCAACAGGACTGACTTTTCAGCAAGTCATTGTAAGATTAAAAAAGAATAGATTCAACAGTTGAGAAGTTAGTCATACTCTTAATAATATTAATATGCCTTTTATTATTTTTTTAAAATCCTTTATATTAGCTTCACTTTTCTTTCGTGTTTTTTCAGGGGGAAGATGATTTAAATATGATTTGTTCAATGTTTGCGTGTTTTGGTGTGGAGATAATAGTGTAGCTTTGTATCTTTCCCAGTGGAATGAACATTATATAAGTCCCTAGTACTTGGATAGCAAATTCACGGAACCAAGCCATAGTGAACGTAACGCATTCATAATACTCGGTTAACACTATCGAATTTTCGTCAAATTTTTGTATGATCGCACTATTTTGTGAGTGGTTTCTTTTTAAACCCTTTAAATAAACTTCGCTTTTGTTCTTGTCTCGCAAAATCTTCAGATGGCTAACTTACCCCACTTCCCATCAACCAAAAATGTGAGGTTGTGGGCTTTGGGGGGGGGGGGGGGGGGGGGGGGGGAACCCACTAATTGGAATTCTTATAAAGTGCGTTACGTGTATGAATATTTTGTCAAATTTTCAGAGTCCCCCCCCCCCCCCATTGCTCGATATTAAATTTTATAAAGGATTTATACAAAAAACTTAGTTTTTAGGGTTTGTTTATCTATTTACGAACCACAAGTCAACCTGCTGCATCAAAAACAGTACAAAAATAGTTTTTAGTTGTTTTAATGATCACCCAGCTCAGCAATTGGTTATCATAAGAGTTAAAAAAAATAGGTGGAATACAATATCACATTTTTTAAAATGGCACACTCATTATTGTCTTCTACTTCTACTATTATTTTATACATTTCGGCATTGGTGAATTTTGTTTTTAAAGTTGTATTGTTTTTTTTTTGTTGTTGTTGGTTGTTTTGTGCTATTGTTTGTTAACGTGATATGGAGATCGCTTGATAGTACCGGTACTAAAACATGTGCATAGTGATTTTAAAAGTTGTGACAAGGCTTCCTACAAAAATCGCATCAAATTTATGGTCGAAAATTTGATAGTGTGAACGGAGCTTAAGTCTAAAGAACCATTGCAGTGCCTTGCATATTATGATGGGGGCGTAGGCTTTGTGGCAGAAATAAACATGTCGTACATAAATTAAGTCAACAAAATATGGAGAGTTGGGGGTTAGGTGGAAAAAATTAGAAAATTATTGACGAAGGCGCCTATTAATCCATAACATATCTGCACCGACAATGTATCCAAAGACCTACATTAGCCCCCCCTACTCATCCACAACACATCTCAGCACCGACAATATATTCACAGACCTACATTTGCCCCCTACTCCTCCACAACACATCTCAGCACCGACAATGTATCCACATACCTACATTTGCCCCCTGCTCCTCCACAGAAAGGGTGCGGTCAATTTAATATGAGGGAAAAAAAACACATTTTCATTTACTAACGACCATATTCTACAATTTCTATCTTTTTAAACACTCAAATAGATTCATAGCCATAGCCCCAATAAGAGAGGAGAAGGAAAGAATCCATTATTAATTATTACTTTTGCTTTTTCCGTAAATGGTGTTACATACTATATTATATATAAGTCAAGATTGATCAGAAGCGTCCCGGGTGAGGTCGCAGGGTGCCGACACTGGATCATTACTTTGGTCAAAGTGTTGAAATTTTTATTAAATTTAGACCCGGTTAGAGCAGAGCTCCTCAAACTGTGAACCTCGGGTACACTTAAGATCATGTAGTTGAAATGCTGCCCTTATAGTCCTTTAAAGTTAAATCGAAAAAAAAAATCGGTGTGATTTAAAAAAATAAATACGGACCCTTTGATAAGTTAGTCAATTAACAATCTTTTCGAAATAGATTAAAACTATTGAAAGGCAGAGACTTCCACCCAGGTGATACCCTGATGGTGCAGAACTGGTGTGTTTGTGTGTGCAGGCGTGTGCCCTGACCCTGGTGACCTGTTACTTCGAGACAGTTGGTCTAAATCTTTGTCGATGGTGTACGGGCTATTCTTGGTAACAAATAAACATAAATTAGACATTATGGCATACTAAATTAAAATCTAATTTATGTTTCTTCATTTCCTAACAATTTTCTCCTTCCTGTTTTGTTATATCGATGATTATGTTTCCATGAATACTTGTGCAACAGATGTAGGGAAGCAGTTTTGTATTGAAGCATGCAGCGGCACACGGATGCGCTTTACTGGACCGTGGCCGTGAGCTAAAATGGTCCAAACAATTTATGTCAAGAAAGACCAGCTGGCATGTGTAAACTTTAAAAAAAAAAAAGATTTGATACTCTACACCAGAGCTTCTCAAGCTTTTAAGTTTGGCAGACCTGTGGACAGTGGACACGTTTCGGAACTGCGCCAGGTGCCGGTGCCAGACTTTTAAAATTCTATTGTCTTTTTATTGGATTATAAATGTTCATGGTGTACAAACCGGCAACTTAAGGCTCACAGGCCGGTCCCGGTCCGCTCATCACCACGTGGGAACGCTGCGCTACGCAACTCGTTTCATTCAGATTAAACAATCTTTCTAAACCAAAGTAATCTCGAACTCACCCATGTTATTGTGAGTTTTATGACGTCATGGTCCCGTAACGAAGTGCATAATAGGATCTGAAGCAACTACCCATATTTTGTATAATATACATACTGCTTGTACGTGTAATTTTAGCCTAATTTCAACTTTATTTGCTTAAAAATGTATATACACTGAAAGATGACAGCACTGGATCCTCGCGTTGCATCATTGTATTCAGTAGCTGTCGATGAATTGGGGGAAACGGACAGACGGCCTGCAAGCTTTGCCGGAACATGCCAAAACCAAACAGAACGGGCAATCAATGGTGGTGTCTTAAACACAATCACCAGAGTCTCATAATGCAAATTATGACAACAGAGCACTGCCCTACAAAGAGCTACCTGAACTGGTTACTTCCGTTTCGGGACCCGAGCTGCCGTCTCTGTGGACAGGGTTACCGGAATTTTTTTTGAAAGAAATTTTATCGAACGGAAATTTGGTCGAATCTTTTTTTTCAGTTCACACGTTAAAATTTTCGTCAAATTTCTTTTTGAGCGCACTATACTATATATATATATGGCATCCTTCCGTCTTCGCGAGACGATGGAGTAGCTATATTGTAGTCCTACACTTCGACGAGTGGCTCACTAGACCAATCCTGAAGTGACAATCTCGACTGCATTTCACGCAAGAGAATATTGATTCCTGGTTAATTTTGGCCTTCCGTGCTGTGTTTTTGTTGCAATGGCTACGTTTCGTACATCTTCTGCCCTTTTCACTCCTTCGTACACTGCCGTTCGCCAGCTGGGACGTTGTTCGGCAATGATCTCCCATTTGTTGATTTCAATGTTGGCTTCCTTCATGCTCTTTTTGCAAACGTCCATAAATCTCAGGCATGGCCGTCCGATAAGTCTTGTCCCTTCTGCCAACTCTACATACAAAAGCATCTTTGGGATACGGCCTCCCTCCATTCTCCTTATATGGCCTAACCAGAGAAGGCGCTTCTTGCTAAGAGCGGAGAATATGCTACACATTTTGGCACGTTCCAAGACCTCTGTGTTAGTCACCTCGTCCTACCATCGGATGCGTAAAATGCGACGCAGACATCTTTGATGGAAGCTGTTGAGTTTCCGCTCGTGACTGTTGACTATATTGTAAAACAAAATAATGCGTTCAAAAAGAAATTTGACGCAAAGAAGTATGTCACGGACATGGTATTTTTGTTGTTGTTTTTTTTTAAAATATACCTCCTCCCTCCTCACTGTCCCATTCTGTTACAAACCTCAGGAACACACACACCCCACCCCCCACAGTGCGTTACACTTTCGAACTAATTTTTTTAAAAAAAATAACAACTAATTAAAATTTAATCTACAACACTTTTCACTATTAAAGTATTGAATGACTAAAATTGACATCTTCTGTCATAATACATGTATCACAACATAATACATGTATCACAACATAAAGTTCAACATCACTGTCATTTTTCAGGTTTTATATGTATCATGTTACAATTAAACTGTCCTTAAAAAGCAAAGCTTTTCGTATAAATCCTTTATCAAATGTAATAAATAGCAATGGGGGTGGGGGGTGTGGGGCTGAAAATTTGACAAAACATGCATGCAAGTAACGCACTTTATGCGAATCCCAATAAGTGCCCCCCTTTACCCCCCCCCCCCATCCCCCAAAAGGCTCGCAATCACAAATTTGTATTACGCCACTGAACTATACTAATATCTTAATGACACCCCCAACCCACCCCACCCCCGGCTTTTACATCGCAGATTCATTTCATCAAATATTTCAGAAAAACAAAAGAAAATATTACTCACCTGACGCATTTATAATTTATTTTTTTTGTTATTTAAAGGAATCTCATTTAGCACAGTAATGGGGTATTTTATTTCGTGAAATCTGTGTCATATTTTCTTTATTTCCCCTTGAAAAACAGGAGAAGAAAAAAAGTAGTGAGAGGGTTTTGGGGGGGGGGGGGGGGGGATAAGCTGAAAAATTTGAAAGAATGTGTTGTTATTCGCAACGAATCTATGTGCCAAGTTTCAATTCGATAAATTGACGGAAGTGGGTCAATTCCGAAGATTTTGCCAGCCAGTGAGCCAGCCATGAGTTAGCATAAAGGATTTTTTAAAATAATGCTTGACGTCACACACGATCTTTACACTCCCCCCCCCCCCGGCCCTGTTTCACAAACTGCCAGACTTTCTTAACGCACCCCCTTCTTCCGTAGCATGACGCACTCTATGAACGGCCCCTAAATGAGAGACTCACTTTCAAGACATCCCCTCCCTAAATCCTTGAGAGCTCAAGATAAGAGGGCAATAAAGATAAGAGTAATGACAAGGGCAATAAATAAAAACTAGTAACTATTGACCTGAATAAAACTTCTAAACGATGAGCATAAGGACCCAGTTGATTACCGCACTCCATATCATAGATAGGAAGACGTGAACTCTCTCCTTCTCCCTCTCTTCCTCATATACACGTCACATTAACGCCAAAAGAGAACACAGTCCAGAATTGTTGGTGGCGGATCCTAAACAAGTTGAAGCAAAATAAGTACGCCAGGAGGTTGTACGCCGGGAGGTTGTACGCCGGGAGGTTGTACGCCAGGAGGTTGTACGCCGGGAGGTTGTACGCCGGGAGGTTGTACGCCGGGAGGTTGTACGCCAGGAGGTTGTACGCCAGGAGGTTGTACGCCAGCCACGTTATAGATATTAAATATTAACTGCAAACAATATGTTATAGTTACTGGTTGCCTTTTCAATTTAAAGTCACATGTCGATGCCATTTAAACGACAGCAGATGGCTTCGTGCCCGGCGTCCATTGCATCGAGTAGACATTTGTATTAATTACTTTGTATTGTTTTATTTTAGAGATTTTTGAAATGTTATTTTTTCAAAGTTTACACTGTTTACGAGTTCAGAGATGCTTGTACGAAGGGAAGCCACTTGGTGGCCTTTAATTTCACATTTTAATTTCTTGTTTCCTTGAATGCCAGTGATATCTTGTCAGTGGCGTGGTGGGGGGGGGGGGAACAAGAGGGGGCATCATGCCCCGGGCGCTACTCACAATGGGGCGCCAATTGGTATATTTTACTATAATATTGTATGGTTTTCGAATGGGGGGGGGGCGCTAAAAAGGTATTGTGCCCCGGGCGCGAGTTAAGCTCGCTATGCCACTGTATCTTGTGCACCCCGACTATGACCAAAGCCCAATCCTATCAACAATACTTATTATTTCACATCAGACGTTTTTCTTTTTTGGGAGAGGGGGGGGGGGGGGGAGGGGAGAACATGAAGCGCAGTGACATGGACACCTTCACTGGCGAAGTCCTTTCAAGTTCAAATTTTTACAGCTCTACTCACAGAAACTGTGACATCTATTTTTTCCGGATAATCTAAAGTTGCATGCCTCATCAAGCAACTTTTTTAAAAAATCACTCAATTAAAATGATAATGTAAACCAACTACACATGTCACGTTCTCCGCCCCCGAATCACTTGATTGAGTTACAATCTGATCATCAGAGGTTCTTGATCGTCTTCAGTCTGACCCATTCTGTGACTTCATATCAGGACAATAAATATATTCGCTACCGGGTTATGAGATCAATATAATAAGTGTTGTATATAATTAATAAGAATATTGACAACTGAATAATGTCTATATAATTTAAACATTTTACCGTTATGTTTATTGAATTTTTCCGCGTGACTTAAAAATTTTAATGGGTTCAAGGGTTACCGCGCCGTACGGTTTTAGAACTGCTGAGTTACATGCTAAGATAATAATAAGTATTGTAAACATTTACAAAAGAGACCTTTCAACTGCGTCAAAGAACCATTTCTTGTGCTTCATTGGATTGGCTGTTCCGTTATTTGATTGACTGGAAGTAATTAACACTCTGAAATTTCGTTTAGAATAGTAAGATTTGGAACCGGTATAAAACTATAAGTAATCGCTACTGTAATATTGATTATTCTGTATTCTCTACACATGAATATAATCTCACGGATATTAAGATTGTGTGTACGAGACTTAAATGCGCCGTATCCATCGTACAGCAACGACCACATGTACAGGAAGGGTTTAATAGGTTCAAACATCAGAAATTGCAATACTCCACACAAAAAAATTTCCTTCGTTCTGGTTCTGGTAGGGTACGTTGCTGCAAGCATGAACTGGCCTATATGTGCAACGGTTGGGGAAGCGATGCTGCCATCCTAACGGCTCCTGGCAGATGCCAGGGCAGCCTTGAAGCTTTCGATAGATGTCGAGCTCACGGCGGTATTGTCCAGGTGGTTCCAAGCGATTATGGTGCGTGGAAAGAATGACTGCTTATGTTGCACTGTGTTACTCCGAGGCACAGTGAAGCATTTGTTATTGTTCCGGGTGTAATTTCTCATGGGGTTGTCAGATGTTAAGTCAGTGTTAAGTGAGTGTTTGGCTCTAATTAATCGACCTGGCTTCTGTGGGGTAAGATCATTGTTTGCTGGGATGGCCGGAATTAGCCCCATGGCCATTTTATATAAGAATGTTAGGCGGATTTTTTCTCTTCTGTCCTTGAGGGTGGGGATGTCAAATCTGTTTAAGAGGCTAGTGACGTAGCCTCGTCAAAGATTGTGTTGTTTAATTCAGAGAACCAGGATTCACAGAACAGTGCAGACGATTTTCGGGCCCCGGGGAAATTTAAATATTGGGCCCCAATAAATTTCAAAAAAATTGTATTAAACATATCGATTTCTGCCCTATTGGGCCCCCAAGCGGACACGGCCCCGGATGATTTACTTGGTTGCCGCGGCCTCTGTGCGGTCCATCATAGGACCTTTCATTGATAACTACCCCAACCTCGCCTCTTCTTTTCAAAATGTAAGGACTGAGTAGGTCTGGCTACAACATCTGCCGTGGGTTCAGTTATGGGTCGCGTTGACATGTCTCTGAGCGCCCAAACACTCCACAAATGAGTTTCAGCTTTCCTTTCTGAAGTAAAGCGAAGCGAGTTCTGGGTAAGGGTGGGGCTCACTGGGGGAGGGGGCATCTTAAGCTCTCATAAATCATGTTTGTGTATGTGTTAGATGATCTGACGTTACAAGAGGTAACGTTAAATGAAATATTTAGCCCACATAAAATAACACAGAAAACCCAAAACGTAAAAGCTGGAATATGATAAGATGAAGGAATTTCAAACTTTATTGGGGTAATTTTTATAATACGGATTGCACATTGTTTACACACACACAAACATTTACACACAATCACACCAAATAAATTTACAGGAGTCTCCCGGACACACCCATCCCAATACCACCTTGTCCTATTCCACGTAGAAATCCATGGGTACCATCGGTTCTATGGGTGTCAAGATTTGACCTCGTTACACACAAACACAAATGTACACACAAGCACACCCAATAAATTTACACGTCTTAGTCTTCCGAACACACCCACCCCAACCCCCCCATATGTCCTATTCCACATAGAGATCCATGGGTGCAAGAATTAATCTGTTCTGTGCGTGTCAAGATTTGACCTCGTCACACACAACGCCCCTGTGCTCTTCACACGCCGATTGGCCTACACACATCCACTGTAACATCCGCGTTGTCGTTGATCGTTCACTTCTAGCATAACGACCGATTCTTATCGTTTCCTTTTTTCTAATCATCTAAATGTGAAATAAGGATATTTTATTTATAGTATAGTCGTGTCTGTGGCGTACATTCACATGTTGGACCTACCAATAGTTTTAATGCGTCGAGTCTCATGATAGGCTTATCCTCGGCCCTCAGCCAGGTGTGCTGCTGTGTATATTTACACCCATCAAACAGGTGTGTATGTTTTCTCTTATGTACGAGTCGAATGATGTAAAAATGTGACTTAGTCTTACTTAGCACATCCCATCATATGAATATGTCACTGGAGTCCATCACGATTGTTGTTTATAGAGGGTAGTGTGGTCACGGAACTGACACAAGTTGACAGGTGAGGGATATTTAGTTATACAAGAACACATGGCGTGACATTGACTGACAGGTGTATAGACAGGTGTTGAGACAGGTGGGGTTCAAATGTAGACTGATCGGATCATTGTTTTGTCAGTAATGTAAGAGTAAGGTATTGGCTCGAATATATTGGAGGAATATTTCATTCATTATATTTCTCCAATAATAAATAACATAAAAATGTATGCATCCAATCAAATATATATAAAAAATGGGATATATATATATATATATATAATATACTAATATAGGCCTAGCTAGGTAAATACCAATATAGGCATAGGCCTTATATCATATATATATATAAATAGAATATAATATAAGACCTATACCGGTATTTACCTAGGCCTATATAAGAGTTAAGTACAATCGTCTTAGTGTTGGCGTTGGTGTATGGTTGGACCCGGGGGAGGAGGGGGCGCATGGATTGAGCAAGAATATTATGCTTGTTATTTCTTGGTGTTATAAATAGGCTAAGCCCTTACTCTTTATGGTGACAATTTTCCAGTTATCACTATCAGCTGCTGCTTTGCGACGGTGATAACAAACTCTTAAATGATAAGTTCAAAACAAATGAACTTAATTAGAGCTCCCACTGTCAGAGTCCGATCTGTACATAATGTATATGTTAATATCGACCCCAACTCTTAAATTTAAATTCATCAAACTGAGTTTCGGTAAATTGATAGAGATGTGTCCGCGTCTTTTACCACGGCCGCCATCTTGGTAACTCATGTTTTTGATATAATGACGAATATAAAGTTTTTAAAAATGAAAAAAATGATCTAAATCTATCCTTCACCCTAACCTGAACCCTAAATTCCCCCCTAACCCGGTTTTGACCCTCTCCCTAACAGGGTTTTGACCCTCTCCCTAACAGGGTTTTGACATCGCAAATGACGTCACGGATACACAACTACAAATTAGCCTGAGTTTCTAATGCGTTATCAGGGGGAATTTATCAATGGGGTCGTGTTTGTTTGTTGGTATCATATAGCACCAAAATCACTGTATTGTGGGGCCTACTAGACTTACCTGTCGTAGCTGTCAGTATCAGTGAATTGTTTCGTTTCTTTCGATTCAGAAGAGTGCATGCTAACAATGATCCTATTCAAAACTTCGACATAAAACATTGAATCAAATTCCGAAGAAATCTGGCCAGCCAGTGTACTTTTCTTTGAGTTTTGCGTATTTAAAGCTAACACACACACAAAAGTGTGAGGGATATTCGTGAGCGGAATTTACATTAGAATGAAGTGTTTATGTCATCCACAGTAGTCCAAACAGCAAACTTAATGCATATTACAAAATGGAGTGTTTAGGTCATTTAAAGTAGTTGAAACAGCAAACTTAAAGGCATATTACAAAATGTAGTGTTTAGGTCATCCAAAGTAACAGCAAACGCGATCAGCTGAAAACCAAAGTGACATAATTAAGGAATATCTGCAGGATTATCTAAAAAATGAGACCGATTTTTTTTTTAGAGTTCAAGATATATTATAACTGGTGTAAGTGGTAGGCGCCTGGGGTGTGGGAGTAGGCGCCTGGGGGTGTGGGGGGTAGGCGCCTGGGGGTGTGGGGGGATTGCTATCCCCTGAAGGTCGAGGGCGGTAGTATCTCTATTTTGGGTTGTTGTAGTTTCATCACTATCCCGTGCTTCAAGGTTGACAGGACATCCTGCTCATCTGCCCGGATCTAGAACACTATGAGACGAATTGAGCCCGCAAACTGAACTAGGATATTCCGTAGTCTCACGCTGCGGTTCAACGAGCGTTTACACAAACTCTAGGTCTCGTCTGTACAAGTCTGACACGGAATGTACGCATATCACCGTGGCAATTCATTGTCGCCATTGGTATTTATGGATTTATATGTTGCGGATAAAAAAATATTGATTTTTTTTCCTTTCTAAATGTTTTCTTACAATTATCCTTTCAAGTGTACCTTCCCAGCATAACCAACACAAAGAAGCTTTGAAAAATATAACCGAGTCTTACTTCTCAGACTGAAACGGTAACTGATCTTTCAATATACACGTGCGCCTACCCGATGTGCGTGTTGATTATGGTGTGCTTATCGTAGGATAAGATAACATACTTTAAACATACGTTGCACTTACGATAACGACGAGACACTGTCGTGGAGCAGTAGTAGTAGATAAAACACAAGGCCTCAGCCACGGCCTATACTCTTCTGCGTGCCGGTAACTATCTCAGGTGTGTCGAAATAGACTTGTAGTGTGCCGCCGTGCGCAATACTTTTATACTTTCTTGCCTAAGATAGTCAGCTTAACTATAAACAAGACTACCGGCGTAACGACAAGGACCGGCAGCGGTCCCAGATTATTTTGCACTCTGGTCAAGGCGAGTTATTTGCGCAACCCCCCTCCCCCCCACCCCCGTTAAAGCCTGCGCACCCCACGCGAAATTTGTCATTCCTTTCTATTAATGCTGTAAAATATCGATCCGATCAGCCATTGTAGCATATAGATCAGCATATCGATCAGATGGGCCATTGTAACATATTGATCAGATCTGTCATTGTAGCAAATCGATCAGATCGGCCATTTTAACATATCGATCAGGTCTGCCATTGAAACATATCGATCTGTTCGGTAATTGTAACATATCGATAAGATCGGCCATTGTAGCAAATCGATCAGATCGGCCATTGTAACATATCGATAAGATCGGCCATTGTAACATATCGATCAGATCGGCCATTGCAACATATCAATCAGATCGACCATTGTAACATATCGATCAGATCGACCATTGCAACATATCGATCAGATCGGCCATTGTAGCAAATCGATCAGATCGGCCATCGTAACATATCGATTAGATCGGCAAATGTAAGAGTTCGCGTTTTAAAAATATTTTTTTATTGTCCATACGACGTTTACTTAAATAAAAAATTGATTAGGCAAAACCAAAATCATTTCACTTTAGAAATCCACTCGCCACATGTGGTGTTTGGCTATAGGTGTTCCCGACCACCGTGGGTTTACAGTTTGGCACATAATACATAACCCTATTCCGTATAGCTGACCATCTTTTAACATAATACATAACCCTGTTCCGCATAGCTGACCATCTTTTAACATAATACATAACCCTGTTCCGCTTAGCTGACCATCTTCTAACATAATACATAACCCTGTTCCGCATACTGACCATCTTCTAAAATTGAGGTCGGACACTTCCGACCCTCGGGCCAGATACGGCCTACCTAATATTCCATTGTGGCCTAACGAACACCTAGTTTTTATTATTGTATCCGGCCGAATTGGATTATCGCCGTGTTGTCCCCCCCCCCCCCCCCTTGATTACCGTCGCTCGCAACTCAACCTTAGGGCCCGTGTTTATTTTTAGAACTGATTTTAGGCGCTTGTATGAAACAGATGCGCCTGACCAGGCGAGGGATGATGAGTGTTGTGTTGTAAACGAGTTCACTCTCTGGTCTCAATTTTTTTTTATTCACCTCTCACTGGGGTCAAGGCTTGTGTCGTGCGCACGTGTGTGTGTTCTGTGACGTGCGAAGCAATTCCAAGAATATTACTGACATCGAGGTTTCCGCACAGTAATCACGATAAATGTGACTACTACTAAGCTCACTGACGATCACCCCCATTGGCATTCTGTTGCTGAACACCGCATCACTTAGAATCTGACATTGTATCCGTCTCTAAGAATATGCAACACCATGTTTCTTCAGTGATCGTCCCATATTTTTCTAAACCATAAAATGCGGTACTTTAAATTTTATCGGTTTATACTGCAGGGGTGGATTCAATGTGAGGGTATCCACGGCAACGTCGCGGTAGAATGTAGGGGTGGATTAAGTTTAAAGGATATCATAACTCCATCGGTATTGTACAAGGGACACATACGGAGCATGTGCCTCAGACCTGTTTGAATAAGGAATGAGGATGTCAAGACTAGTTATGCAGATGCACTTGAAAATGGAGACATATTTATTTATTCTATTTTTAATAAAAAAAAAATCATATTATTTTTATAAGATGGAAAAGGGTGGGGGGGGGGGGGGGCAGGGGGGGTGACACGATATAAAGCTATACATAGACTGGTAGTGATTGGAGCGAATCTTATTATTGTTAACCCTTTTAATATCAGCGTTTCTTTCAGAGAATTTTATCCGAGGGGGGGGGGGGGGAATTTCAGGTGTTGGAGGTGGCGGCACAGTGTATCTATAAATGCCTATAAAGTAGGCATAATGTGGCGCCACAGTGTATCTATAAATTCCTATAAAGTAGGCATAATGGCACGGTTACCGGAAATTTGATCGAAAGAAATTTCGTCGACAGAAAATTGATCGACGGAAATTTGACGCAAAATTTTAACGTGTAAACTAAAAAAAAAGATTCGACCAAATTTCCGTTCGATCAATTTTCCGTCGACGAAGTTTCTTTCGATCAAATTTCCGGATAAGTAATGGCAACCAGTGCCAGCTCTCAATCCGGCGCCTACGCCTACGCCCTGCATAAACTTAATTCATCCCAGTTTTGGATCCCTGGTGGTATGCTGTTAGTCCCGTCTTAGTTTCTCCCCTGGATTTTATAAAGCTAATTTTTATAGCCCAACACTTTTTTATACTAAATTAGAGTTAGAGGGGAAAATTTATATATATACTTTTTATATTACTAGTATTCGGAGGTTTATATAGGTGCCGCCCCTGTCACTTAGATTTTTTTTTGGTTGCTGGAGGAAGTAAGGAGGGGGGAGGATGTAAGGGGGTGGGAGGAAGTAAGGGAAGTAATATTTTTGATAAACTGAAAATCAAGGAATACTTTTTTGGGGCATACCTGACTTTTAATTTGCATCCAGTGCCTCTTCCAGGCATCCAGTGCCTCTTCCAGGCATCCAGTGCCTCTTCCAGGCATCCAGTGCCTCTTCCATGCATCTAGTGCCTCTTTCAGGCATCTAGTGCCTCTTCCAGGCATCTAGTGCCTCTTCCAGGCATCTAGTACCTATTCCAGGCATCTAGTGCCTCTTCCAGTCAGGCATTTCTCCTGGTATTTAAAAGTGAACAACAGCCAAGTCATTAATTCATCCATTCAAACAAAAAAAAAAAAGATTTCGACTTGACGATAATTTAAGAAACTTCTGCAATATCTTTAACCCCCCCCCTCTCTCTCTCTCTTTTTCTCTCTCTCTCTCTCTCACATACACACACACTTAATAAATCGTAATTTTTTTAATGTATTGATTTTTTAATATTTTTTTTTTAAGGTAAGTTTCATTTTATCTAGCTCAACACGCGTGGAATCGACTACATTTAAAATAATCGTGCTTTATTTTTGAAAGTCGGACGATACTTAATGCCCCACACCTACTTTAATAGTTTATCACCATTTTTTTTTTATTAAGAATGAATCATTTTAAACAGATTCTCATTGTTTGATCTTTAAGATACAATTGTTTGATTGGTCCAAATCAATGAAATGTGTTTTTAATTACACTGTACACATTTATTTTCAGCACATGGATCAATATTAAATATTGTTATTAAATGCACTTATATAGACGGGAAGGTAGGTTACAGCCAGAAGATTTAGAAACGAATGGTGTAAAAAAAATTCGCCTTAAACTTAAATATTTGGATGATCAAATATATCGACGAGCTCGATATTTGGTAGCAGTATTTCACTAGATATAATCGCCGATGGTTAGGCCGACAAGTTAGAACTCCTTTTAAAATGTTTTGAAATAAACATTTCAATTTTTTAATATTAAAATTGGCCTATATATTTTACATTATTGTTGTACACATTTTTTTTTAATCGGGGGGGGGGGGGGCACTTGACTTCCTACGAGGCCGGGACACTTTGACTTCCTACGAGGCCGGGGCACTTGACTTCCTACGAGGCCGGTGCACTTGACTTCCTACGAGACCAGGGCACTTGACTTCCTACGAGGCCGGGGCACTTGAGTTCCTACGAGACCGGGGGGCACTTGAGTTCCTACGAGACCGGGGGGCACTTGACTTCCTACGAGGCCGTGGGGCACTTGACTTCCTACGAGGCCGGGGGGGCACTTGACTTCCTACGAGGCCGGGGGGGCACTTGACTTCCTACGAGGCCGGGGGGGCACTTGACTTCCTACGAGGGCAGGGGCACTTGACTTCCTACGAGGCTGGGGGGCACTTGACTTCCTCCGTGGTAGCAGTATCTTTAACACACAACCCCACCCGAGAGATGCCTAAATATAATACTGATTACAATACTGCTTTCCATAAATAGTAAGTGCAAATGGAAGTGTAACTAAGCATACACTGGTAGGTTTGTGATTAAGGGCTTAGTTCACGGCTTTGGGAGACACCTTTACATTAATCTCGTACCGTCTTTCTACAGCTACATCGTGACGTAAGTGTTTGTGTATTGCACTGGTCTGTGGTGAATTGTTAAAATGCTAACAAAGTCACACTTTTTTTAATGACGTCATAGCTGTTCTGCCGGATAAACGTCCAAGATGAGCGCGCTTAGCTCCAGCACAACAACGGTTGTCACAGAAACATCCATGTCAGTGGCGTCGACAGAACCGACAAAAAACGCAACGCTGTCAGAAAATGTCACTACCTCAGTCCTGACCGGTGCCACTCAGCAACGCCCTGGTGAGTTGGAGTTGTGGTGGGGAGGGGGGGATGTCAGGGTATATTATAAATTGCCAGGGTAAATCATATAATCTTTGAGTACATCATAAACTGTCAGGGCACATCATAAAATATTAAGGTATATAATAAAAAGTCATGAAATATGATAAGAGGTCAGCGTACATCATCAAATATCAGGGAATAATCATACACTATTAGGGTATATCATAAAATGCCGGGGTACATCATAAAATGTCAGGGTACATCATAAAATATCAGGGTACATCATAAAATACCAGGGTATAATATTTAAAAAATGTCAGAATATACTGGATATTCATAGAACACGCCGACCACGTGACTCGGAACATCATAAATGACAGGTTATATATCAATATCATACACTACAGGATATACATCCTACAATGTCAGGATATAATCATACAGTGACAGGCATACATCATATAACGACACCGTACTTTCCACTGCTTACATTACAATGATCCAGTGAGTGGTTGTTTCAGATTCAGGTGGGGACGTCACCGGTACAGTAATCGCCGTGATTATCACCCTTGTCGCGGCAGGGGCGCTGCTAACGCTGTCCTACTTCTATCTCAAGAAGAGAGGGTAAGTCGTCGATTGTTCTTTTTCAAAACCTTATTTCATTTTTTTTTTTTTATTTTTTTTTTTTTGGTGTAGTGTGTTTTTGCTACGACATTTGTAGAACATTGATTTCACAAAACACCAAAAACACCAGTTGAGCTCTGTCAGCCGTCCTGACGTTGTGGGTTAACACTGAAGGCTAGAGTTAACGCTCTACGTCAGCCAAGTTATGGGATTTTTATCATTTTAGTCAGCTACCTACGCATGCACCGGGTACACCCCTTGGGTGAAACGTTTACTTAGCAAGCGTCGTCGACTTTCTTCAGCTGCGTGTAAACACAATTATCATAACAAGAATACCAAGTGAGGCACAAAGAGGTCAAAGGTGACACCCCCCCCCCCCCCCACTTCCCATTTTTTTTAGTGTTGACTTGGACCATGTTTTCTTTGTTTCACATTTTTAGAATACATTTTTTAGGTCTTGAAGAATACACAGATTTGTCTTGCGAGACACTCCAATCTGATACACAGATTTGTCTTGCGAGACACTACAATCTGATACACAGCTTTGTCTTGCGAGACACCCCAATCTGATACACAGCTTTGTCTTGCGAGACACTCCAATCTGATACACAGATTTGTCTTGCGAGACACTCCAATCTGATACACAGATTTGTCTTGCGAGACACTCCAATCTGATACACAGCTTTGTCTTGCGAGACACTCCAATCTGATACACAGATTTGTCTTGCGAGACACTCCAATCTGATACACAGATTTGTCTTGCGAGACACTCCAATCTGATACACAGCTTTGTCTTGCGAGACACTCCAATCTGATACACAGCTTTGTCTTGCGAGACACTCCAATCTGATACACAGCCTAGTCTTGCGAGACACCCCAATCTATTATCTGGCGATTCTCCTGTTGACCTCGCCTTTCAAGTTTTCTCCGTTTTGCAGAGGCGTGAAGGGAGTGTTTGGCGCCCGGGGACAAGAATCGCGCCCAGGGACAAGATTCATTTTTAAGCGTTCCCTTTTCTTTTTTTTTCAACTCTCAAACCCATTATTTTAATCAATAAAATAATATCAATGCACATTTGGGCGCCCCTAAATAGCTGGCGCCCGGGGACATCTGTACCCCTGCCCCCCTTCGCTACGCCTCTGCAGTTTTGTGTGTGTGTTGTTTTTTTTCCGTGTGGTAGGATATTTTTGCGTGTTCAAAGTCACAGAGCTGCAACGCTGCTTATCAAACATTATGTTTAAATATAGGTGGGATACACACAGTGGCGTAGTGAAGGGGGGGGGCAAGGGGGGCATCATGCCCCGGGCGCTACTCACAAAGGGGCGCCAAATGGTATATTTTACTATAATATTGTATGGTTTTCGAATAGGGCGGGCGCTAAAAAGGTAGTGTGCCCCGGGCGCGAGTTAAGCTCGCTACGCCACTGGATACACATTGTCAAAAAATTAAAATAGTAATAAATAAATAAAAGAAAGAAAAAATCGATGGGAAAGTTAAGTAAATGAATATATTTCGCAAGAGATAATATAAATTTATCAGGATTATTTTTAAATCGCAATCTCTTGGGATCGTAGAACCCACTGACCAAATATTCTCAACACAGTTCATTAGTCATTAGTCCAATAGTTTCTTCTATTATATTTCAGCTATTTTTCCAAGCTCTCGTGTCTGCAGTACACACGGGCCAGGCGGTCCTCGATATCCAGCAGGCACGCTCTGGAAGATCACGAGGACATCGAGCCGGCGGAGCACCCCAGGGCGAGGGGCGAGGCCGAGGACATGTTCACCATCGAGGACAACGACGGCGGCGCCCCCGAGCCGACCGAGAACCGGGAGGAGTACTTTTACGACGAGGTCTTCGGCCAGTCGCAGTTCGAGGACGAGACGACCAATCAGACGCTGCGGCAGCTGTACAGCGCGAGCGGTGACGACACCATGCATGACGAGGACGAGATGCTGGACTATGATTTCGAAACTTTGGGGATCAAGCTGGACGACGGCAGGCACGAATCTTCGAGGCAGAACCCGAAGTGAGGAGTGAATTCGAAACGGGTGAATACAGTCCAACTAGTGAAAAAGTTCGGATACTGGTGGGGTCGATACCATTCTTGTGCACAGAATCGATACAATATTTGAATTTTTGAGATTTAAATGCTCAAAATCTAAAGACGAAAAAACTGAGATCGATCTATCGATGGCGTCATGAGCAATGCATGACATGACAAATCTGGTACCATGACAAATAATGTGATGTCCCTACAGGTTGAAACTTATGGGTACGATAATTTAGTTCTGAAAATATGGATGTGTACAGTTCATTTTATTAGACGTTATAAGGTGTTTTAATATTTCATAACCACTATGTGGCTGCCTCGGTTATAGTTACAGTGAAACATGGGAATAACGCAAACCCTTGCTCTGAAAAAAGGGTGCTATTTTCAGGTTCAGCCCGTCTTTACAAAAAATCGTTCCTCGCAGGGAATAAGTTTAGCGCATATGCCAGATACAGCGCTATTTCAAGGTTTAATTGTATTACACAGTAAAATGTTAAATAGTTTTCAGCAACAATACATATTAACAAGAACAATGTTATAATATCTGCTCGTCCTAGTGGACAAATCCAATGTGTGATTATAATAACATTTCCGGTGGCCAAAAGGGCACGTGTCTTGAGTCTTATGTGTGTGGGGCTTAGGCATTTAGTCGAAGCTAACTTGGTAATTAAAATTTCTTTTTGTCTCCCCCCCCCTATCTCTTCTCTCCGCCCATCTCTTGTCCCTCCTCTCTCTCACCCCTCTCTCTTCTTCCCTCTCTCATCCCCCTCTATCCTCCCCATTCTCTCATCCCCCTTTCACCCCCTCACTCTCCTCACCCTCTCTCTCCTCCCACTCTCTCCTCACCCTCTCTCCTCCCACTCTCTCCTCCTCACCCTCTCTCTCCTCCCACTCTCTCTCCTCACCCTCTCTCTCCTCCCACTCTCTCCCCCCCTCGCCCTTCATCTCCCCCCACATCTCCCCCCACATCTCCCCCACCTCTCTCCGTCTTTATCTCCCTACATATATGATGTAAGCATGCAACTACAACATAAACTATTGACAATGACATCCACCAACTTCCAACAAAGGCTAACAGATGAATTACTTGTTGACCTCGTGAGTTGTATTTTTGTTGTTGAAACCTATTGACACAATACGAAACCAGAGGATGAAGCATTTAACAGTTCATGTGTTTTAATCTACCGATGAATTGTTAATTTCTAAATAAGTCTAAGGATGCTGATTAATCAAATGCACGATTGTCTCGTACGCCTCACACTGTACGAACTGTCTGTATGAGCAATGCAGGCTAAAAGTCTTCCAGAATTTTTTACAATAGCTGATTTGCTTTTTGGATAAAAATATTTTGTTCATCAATGTCGAAATACATTAACATTATATATATATATATATTATACTATACTGCAAATGCAAGTGCCCTACGTTAAAAGGTACGTCATTGATCCATAATGTAATTTTTGTCATACCGGCGGCTGTTGACGTGCTTTGTCGGTCATGTATGATTTTCATATGTATTTATTTTAAGGCTGCCTATAGATTTACATACTGCTCTATGTAATTTTATATGTATTACATTGTTTCGCCAAGATTTGAGCATAGATTTTGATTAAGCGTGACATCATGCCAAAGGGGGATCAGTAGTGCCTTCTCCTACAACGCTATGAAGTGTTTCGCTCCCTTACCCTTAGTTCCAACATCACATGAATACCTTGCAATTTACAAAGTTTTTCCTTAATTATTTAGACCTGGGGGAGGGGGGGGGGCGGGGGGGCCAAGGGAAGCACTGCTGTTTTTTATTTTCTAGTGTTGCGAGGGTGTACCGTGGTCGCTATCCTTATGTTTTATTTTAAAAGGTAACACATTTTACGCGACACAAAAACTGTTTTCAATTTTGTGTGTACATAAAAAAACAACAACTGTTTCCTGAAAAAGTGGTTTGTATAAGCTGAACAATGTGACACGTAGCGCCAGGCTCAAGTGGTAGCACATAGCACCAACCTTGTTGTGATGTCTTATGCAGTGGCGTAACTGGGTTTTTGGAGCCCTTGGCTAATTTATTTTTTAAATAATAAAAAAATTAAAAATGAGAGATTTAGCGGCGCCCTTTTGAACTGGCGCAGTCCGGCGCCCTTGGCAACTGCCCCCAATGCCAAGCCGTTGTTACGCCTCTGGTCTTATGGCAAAAAATGTATAGGTCTCATAACGTGTATTTCCTTATATATCATGTATATTTGTTTTCTAAGACATGCATGCGGCCAAAATATTAATCAGTTTAATGATGACAAGAGAGCTTTCTATTTTTGAACATTTTCTTTTATAAACTATTTAAAAATGAAAAAAAAACAAAAATGGTTCCAATTTAAAAAATGTCAGCGTCCATTTTTTGCGATGCCTTCTTTGGCAGAAGCTGACAGAAGACTAATGCCTGTCTCTTGATACTAAAGCAAGAGAAATGTCTTTTGTTTTAATTTTATATTTTCTGATGTATTTTTACAGTTGTGTTTACGGGCGTGTATTTAATCATTATTTGGAGGGCATCAGACTTTGTAAACAGCAGCAAGGCTCGGAATATTTCACCTATATTTATCATTGCGTAGTTTGGGGAAAGGAGAATGATCCGCTGTATGAAGGTTTGTGAAACTTGCCGGGAAAGAATTGTATTGTATACTGTTTGTTTTGTGCCTTTCAAATACACATGAAAAATCAACAGAAAAACGTTGGTTAATTTATGAAAAGTCCGCCCCCCCCCCGCCCCCCACCCCAAAAAAATATACACCCGCAACACTCCACCTAGCATCCACAAAATCTCACCTCCCACCCTCAACAACCCCAGCACCACAAGCTAAATCCAAGCTACCACCTGTAACGCCACAGCAACCACGCACAACCCTCCCCTAAATGCCCCTACCAAATTCCATCTGACAACCCACAACTGTCCAAAGGATGTCCGCAAATTGCAATAACTAATGGGCACTTTGTGCGATGATCAGGAGAGTGGTCTAAAACAGCATTCGCAAACTTGGTGGACCGGCGCCGGTCCACGGGCCTTACGTTGCCGGCCCTAAAATCATTGTTTCAAATACATGGGGGGTTTTGTTTTTTTCGGGGGGGGGGGGGAAGGGTGGGGGTGGAGTAACATGCAAAAGTCTCATTAAAAAAACAAATTTAAAATTCGAGATTGTCTTTTTAAAAACAAAAAAATGTGTCCCGCGTTGTACACATCAAGCGTAGCATGTCATTACTGAGAAGCTGACGCTATGTGGCATGTTGAATGTTTGAAGTGAAAACTGAAACCTGGCAATTTAAAGACCGCACGAGACAAGTTGAAACCAATTTAATAAGCATCTTTTTTTTTTTTTTGGCGTTAGGAGATCATGTCCAATCTGGCAACCACAATAATGTTTCTATGAAAAAAATGTCCATGCTCCTCGTGACGTGTTGCCGTGGTACTGGTGATATATTTATGTGTGTTCCTGACGGTATCTTTGTTCTACTGGTTATGTGTTGTTTTTTCTTCCTGCCGATTTGTTTTTGGTTTACTTTTACTGTGCCCGTGAGGATGTGTTTATGGGTTGCTGATGACGTGTTTCTAAGTTCTTGATGATGTGTTTCTAAGTTCTTGATGACGTGTTTCTAAGTTCTTGATGATGTGTTTCTAAGTTCTTGATGATGTGTTTCCGTGATGCTGATGATGTTTTACGGATTACGTTTTACGAATGATACGTTTGTGTGTTGCTAATGATACGTTTGTGTGTTGCTAATGATACGTTTGTGTGTTGCTAATGATACGTTTGTGTGTTGCTAATGATACGTTTGTGTGTTGCTAATGATATGTTTGTGTGTTGCTAATGATACGTTTGTGTGTTGCTAATGATACGTTTGTGTGTTGCTAATGATACGTTTGTGTGTTGCTAATGATACGTTTGTGTGTTGCTAATGATATGTTTGTGTGTTGCTAATGATATGTTTGTGTGTTGCTAATGATATGTTTGTGTGTTGCTAACAGAGGCGTAGTGTAGGGGGCAGGGGGTACAGATGTACCCGGGCGCCAGCTAGTAAGGGGCGCCAAAATGTGCTTTGGTATTATTTTATTGATGAAAATTATGGGTTTGAGAATTGAAAAAAAGGAAAAAGAGGGTGCTTTAAAATGAATCTTGTTCCCGGGCGCGAATCTTTTCCCCGGTCGCCAAACACCCTAGCTACGCCTCTGGTCGCTAATAATATGTTTGTGTTCCTGATGATGATTTTATATGTGACTGATTATGTGGTTATGCGAATACCCTGCCAGAGCTGTCTTCCAAATAGTTGAGCTCAATAAATATTTTAGTACTTTATGTTGTTAGATTTTATGAGTTGTTGAGGGGGGCGGGTGTGAGGGGGAGGGTGAATGGGGCGGGTGTGAGGGGGTGGGGCTGTGAACACCGAGTTGTTTTGGGGTGGGGGAGAGAATATAATTTCATTTTCTAATCAAGATTAAAAAAAATTAAATTCCAAACTTATTTACGTATTGAATATTGTGCATTAACAAAGCTGTTACTGTTACATGTAGTCGCTTGGGGCTGCATACAAAATAGTATTCTCGAAATATCCGCTTAAAATCGAATCTTCAAGTACTCAATGAGTCAATTTTTTATTAAAGATTGGCGTCCCTTTGCGGATGTGGAATACAAATCACAATAATTTAATTTTAAGAACTTCTAACTGAAGAGCCGAGTAGAAAAAGTACTAAAGTTACAATTTAAAAAAAAAAAAAAAAAAGAAGTTTATACTGGCATTACATTTGATTACTTCCCCTGAATCATTCCTGCAAATATCAGTCATGAAAAATGTCCACAAGTCTTTGATTCAGAGCTACCGCCAGCAGCTTTTAAGGTATTTTAATGAGAATTTAAAACCTTCAAACTCATTGTCTCTCAAGCTTCAGAAACACGCTTAAGTACTTTTTCTACTCGGCCCTTCAATTATAATGAATGAAAACTTGAAAGTCATTGAAAGGCGAATTATAAACGGTTAGCTTCAGATTGTCTTTCTTTCAGGGTGATTTGCAACACACACAACGAAAGCTTTCATTCACTGCTATATTTAGTGTATGTACAATAGTGTTACCTTATTTTGGAATTCCTCAAATAAACAATTCAACACTAAAACGTGTTTCTTCTCTGTGGTGATGAATCTAATATAATACTAAATCAAATAATTCCATGCTCCTAACTGTGGATTCGCCATAACTGTAAAACAAGTGAATTATGCAAATAGATATTCCACATAAAGTGGGTTACTCTGTGTTTTGAAAGCCAAACACTTTTTGTTTGTTTGTTATGCAAACTTCCATTGCCATTTTGCAACAGAAATTCAATGCTAATGCATATTATATTTTTGTATACATATGTTATCGAAAACCATTAAAAAATTTAATGATTAAAATTTGATAGTTAATAGCTTGGTGTTTTAATAATTTTTTTCTCATGCTGTGTACACGTCAATGTTGATAACTATGCCATATTTTACGATATCTGAGTTCGTTGTGTGCTCATAGCGAAACAAGTTCCCAGTACAAATAGTACAATACCTGTCTATGTTCCCACTACAATACCCGTCTAAAACAATACAATACTACAGTACGTGTCAATTAAAGTTCCTACTACAATACGTGTCTAAAATAACTCCAACTGCAATAGACTATCCGCCTAGTTCCTATACTTAAGTACTACATTACATGTTTCACCAACATCCGAGATATTTAATCAGAAAGAAGTACAATAAACGTACTCACGGCAGTGCGAAAATGGAAGGCGAAGAGAGCACTCGCCCAGTCCCGTCGACATCAGGAGGGCGCACAACATCAGGAGGGCGCAAAAATCGTCATTAGAAAGTAGCTAAAAAGTGAACTGAACGATAAAATTCACAAACACGAGATGCGCCAAAATCGTCTCTTTCTGGTCCGCCCGGTGAAATCAACTGGTTCTAAAATGTACTCAACTGGTTCTAAAATGTACTCAGCTGGTTCTAAAATGTACTCAACTGGTTCTAAGGAGCTAGTCTACAAATGTACTCAACTGGTTCTAAAGAGCTAGTCTAAAAATGCACTCAACTGGTTTTTAAGAGCAAGTCTAAAAATATACTCAACTTGTTCTAAAGAGCTAGTCTAAAAATGTACCTGTCTCCGAGAGGTAGTCTTAAAATGAACAATGGGATCCGAGCACCTTCATCCCCACCCCTCACCATATTTTCAATTCTTCTAATTATATAGGACATGGTCTCATTATTCTGAAGAAATATTAAAATCTATTTTTGAAAGCCAAACAGCGGGAGATAACTATTAGAAAAAAAAATCGTACCAATTGTCTGGTGACATATAGGCAGTTGCATAGGAAGGGGGTGGGGAGGGGGAAATCCGGGACTTTTTTGCTATATGTTATAAAGTCGACATTTTTCGGCCAAGTGCAGAGTCTTTTGTCGTGGAATGGGGTGGGAAAAAATGTTGACCTCCCTCGGGCGGCACCAACGCTAGCTATGCCACTGCATAAAGGGTATAATTCTTCCTTTAGGGGCATCATAATTTGAAACTAGATCCGTCGCGTAAACTAAACTATAATTATCTTGAATACACATAACTAATGTCTTTACCGTTGGTAGATAATATTGTTTGTTCTCTTTGAGTCTTAGTAGAGCTTACACCTGTTTCTATTTACCGGTACTTAGGTACGGTAGCCCTACTACACCTGATCATTAGGAGAGCTTACATCTGTTTCTATTTACCGGTACTTAGGTACGGTAGCCCTACTACACCTGATCATTAGGAGAGCTTACATCTGTTTCTATTTACCGGTACTTAGGTACGGTAGCCCTACTACACCTGATCATTAGGAGAGCTTACATCTGTTTCTATTTACCGGTACTTAGGTACGGTAGCCCTACTACACCTGATCATTAGGAGAGCTTACATCTGTTTCTATTTACCGGTACTTAGGTACGGTAGTCCTACTACACCTGATCATTAGGAGAGCTTACATCTGTTTCTATATACCGGTACTTAGGTATGGTAGCCCTACTACACCTGATCATTAGGAGAGCTTACATCTGTTTCTATTTACCGGTACTTAGGTACGGTAGCCCTACTACACCTGATCATTACGAGAGCTTACATCTGTTTCTATTTACCGGTACTTAGGTACGGTAGCCCTACTACACCTGATCATTAGGAGAGCTTACATCTGTTTCTATTTACCGGTACTTAGGTACGGTAACCCTACTACACCTGATCATTAGGAGAGCTTACATCTGTTTCTATTTACCGGTACTTAGGTATGGTAGCCCTACTACACCTGATCATTAGGAGAGCTTACATCTGTTTCTATTTACCGGTACTTAGGTACGGTAGCCCTACTACACCTGATCATTAGGAGAGCTTACATCTGTTTCTATTTACCGGTACTTAGGTACGGTAGCCCTACTACACCTGATCATTAGGAGAGCTTACATCTGTTTCTATTTACCGGTACTTAGGTACGGTAGCCCTACTACACCTGATCATTAGGAGAGCTTACATCTGTTTCTATTTACCGGTACTTAGGTACGGTAGTCCTACTACACCTGATCATTAGGAGAGCTTACATCTGTTTCTATATACCGGTACTTAGGTATGGTAGCCCTACTACACCTGATCATTAGGAGAGCTTACATCTGTTTCTATTTACCGGTACTTAGGTACGGTAGCCCTACTACACCTGATCATTACGAGAGCTTACATCTGTTTCTATTTACCGGTACTTAGGTACGGTAGCCCTACTACACCTGATCATTAGGAGAGCTTACATCTGTTTCTATTTACCGGTACTTAGGTACGGTAACCCTACTACACCTGATCATTAGGAGAGCTTACATCTGTTTCTATTTACCGGTACTTAGGTATGGTAGCCCTACTACACCTGATCATTAGGAGAGCTTACATCTGTTTCTATTTACCGGTACTTAGGTACGGTAGCCCTTCTACACCTGATCATTAGGAGAGCTTACATCTGTTTCTATTTACCGGTACTTAGGTACGGTAGCCATACTACACCTGATCATTAGGAGAGCTTACATCTGTTTCTATTTACCGGTACTTAGGTATGGTAGCCCTACTACACCTGATCATTAGGAGAGCTTACATCTGTTTCTATTTACCGGTACTTAGGTACGGGAGCCCTTCTACACCTGATCATTAGGAGAGCTTACTGCTGTTTACGTGACAAGAAGACAAGGGCTCGCCAAAGAAATCATGCATGGCACAACGAGAGGAGTGAGAAGTAGAGGAAGACAGAGAAAAAGATGGGAAGATAACATCGAAGAGTGGACGGGACTAATTCTAGGTGATGCCGCGTGCGAAGTGCAGAAGACAGAGAGGAATGTGGAGAAGGATAGTTGTCATGTCATCTGTGGCGCCCCAACAGTCCAAGGACTAAGGCAGAAGATGATGATGATGAGGTACGGTAGCCCTACACCTGATCATAGCAGTAGCAGAGAGTGCATCTGTTTCTGTGCACTTAGGTACGGTAGCCCTTCACCTATATTTTCAGAGTCTGGGTCGAGAATTGTGGCCTCTTTTGTCAGAATGGCTCAACTGTATTGTTTTCCGACCCTTCAACGGTTTCGCGTCGATGCGTCAACTGTCAATAAATATCATTAACTTTCATGATGAACCAACTATGTATGAGCACATCATAGACCAGATGTGCACGGAAATGAACACGTGTTTTTGATGTTCGGATAATAACTCACGTCGACACATTTACCGGCTACTTGGGTGTGCTGCCTGACATTCAGTAAACTATTTAAAAAAAAAAAAAAAAAAAAAATCTCTCAAAGGATCACTTTTAGTGTCATTGAGTCACTTACCCACATGATCTTGACCTTAAATTGGGTCACTTACCCACATGATCTTGACCTTAAATTGAGTCACTTACCCACATGATCTTGACCTTAAATTGAGTTACTTACCCACATGATCTTGACCTTAAATTGGGCCACTTACCCACATGATCTTGACCTTAAATTGGGTCACTTACCCACATGATCTTGACCTTAAATTGGGTCACTTACCCACATAATCTTGACCTTAAATTGGGTCACTTACCCACATGATCTTGACCTTAAATTGAGTCACTTACCCACATGATCTTGACCTTAAATTGGGTCACTTACCCACATGATCTTGACCTTAAATTGGGTCACATACCCACATGATCTTGACCTTAAATTGGGTCACATATCCACATCATCTTGACCTTAAATTGGTTCACATACACACATGATCTTGACCTTAAATTTGGGTCACATACCCACATGATCTTGACCTTAAATTGGGTCACATACCCACAGGATCTTGACCTTAAATTGGGTCACATACCCACATGATCTTGACCTTAAATTGGGCTCATACCCATATGATCTTGACCTTAAATTGTGTCACATACCCACATGATCTTGACCTTAAATTTGGGTCACATACCCACATGATCTTGACCTTAAATTGGGTCACATACCCACATGATCTTGACCTTAAATTGTATCACATAACTACATGATCTTGACCTTAAATTGTGTCACATACCCACATGATCTTGACCTTAAATTTGGGTCACATACCCACATGATCTTGACCTTAAATTGGGTCACATACCCACATGGTCTTGACCTTAAATTGGGTCACATACCACATGATCTTGACCTTAAATTGGGTCACATACCCACATGATCTTGACCTTAAAGTGCCGACGTACAAAACTAAGTGGACCAGATTGCTGTAGTGACCTCCAAACTTCCAGGTCATGATGAGGTCATAAAAATCAATTTTAGAGGAGGCTCTAGGACTCGATCAGGTGATACTACCCTCAGTCTCAGAGGTGTACCCAAGTTCCTCAGCAAATGTGGCATTTCAAATCATTACTGTATTCGTCCAATACAATGTTGGGTTCCACAGTAATACGAAAATTTAATGCCAGGAAATGAATTGATTTATTTCCAATATTTAAACAGAATCACATATCTTTACGTGAAAATAGATGTCCCTTGAGCCTCGGGTGCCAACCCTAGGGCCCCTTGAACCTCGGGTGCCAACTCTAGGGCCCCTTGAACCTCGGGTGCCAACCCTAGGGCCCTTTGAACCTCGGGTGCCAACCCTAGGGCCCCTTGAATCTCGGGTGCCAATACTAGGGCCCCTTGAACCTCGGGTGCCAACCCTAGGGCCCCTTGAACCTCGGGTGCCAACCCTACGGCCCCTTGAACCTCTGGTGCCACGCAAGGTGCCTTGAAACCTGGGTGCCACCCTAGGGCCCCTTGAACCTCGGGTGCCAACCCTAGGGCCCCTTGAACCTCGGGTACCAGCCCTAGGGCCTCTTGAACCTCGGGTGCCATCTCCAGGGCGCCTTGAACCTCGGGTGCCAACCCTAAGGCCCCTTGAACCTCGGGTGCCAACCCTAGGGCCCCCCTTGAACCTCGGTTGCACTGGACGGGACCCGTCCTGCCCCATGAATAATCAAGCCCTGTCGCCACCGTTTAATCTTGAACAGGTGAAACGTTCACCTCAGCTATGTCATGTCCACCTTGTTGAATGGAGGAGGTCTGATAACTTCTCTAATCTGTACAAGGAGAGAGGGACCTTGGTCCACATAAGATCGCCTGTACGGGGTTAACGTACGATAGATATTGAACTAGCAAATTTGCCCGGGTGGGTAGAGTCTTTAGCAATTATTAGTCAAAGGGGAAACACTGCAGCTCCCGGAGGTTGTTTCGTTTCTAGACATGCATTAATTATTGATCTCGTAAAGAAAACTTCTTTTTTCTCTCTCCCACAGAGCTAATGTCATTTGCAGGTATGTGAGTTCATTGATTCTATACTATTTTGTGTCAGGTGATTTAAATAAACCTTTGTTATGTCACTCATGTGTGACCGGAAGTATACTTTATCCGTCACTCTCCCCCCCCCCAACCATGTCACTCACGTGCGACCCGTTGTATACTTTATCCGTCAACGTCCCCCCCCCCCAACCAGGGGCGGGGGACTACATTTTGACTTCACATAAACGAATTGCAGGAGGTCATGTTTATCAAAACTATGGTAGTTCTGTAATCATGGGTGTCTACAGCATCGAAGGAATGAGGTATTGAGTTTGGCAAACGCTGCTTTACATAACAACATCCCAATGGCGGAACAAGAAATACACACCAGTCTGCGGTTAGAGAGTGCTACAAAACATGCATTTATAGTTGTTAACATGACGTCCTCGTTGTTAACACGACGTCCCGGTTGTTAACATGATGTCCTAGTTGATAACATGATGTCCTATTTGTTAAAATGATGTCTTAATTGTTACCATTGTCATCGTGTCCTGGCTGTCAACACGATGTCCAAATTATTATCAAAATTTTAAAACATTATTTTTTTATTAAAATAATTGTTAAAAATGATAGGTAAAAATGATTGATAAAAATGATAAGTAAAAATGATAGATAAAAAATGATAGTTAAACAATTATAAATTTCATATTAGTTCTGTCACGATTAAAAAAAACATCATTATGGTGTTATCAAACCAGGAATTCATTATCCTACATTCGATTTAGGCGGAAACAGGCCTATATTTTTTAATAACAAACAAATCAAATCTGTTATGTCCATCATACGCCTCGGTAGATTAAAACACGACCTCTGTATTGACTGTAGTGCCGAGACATAATAAATGACAAGTTTCTCCGTGATATAATGTGTTGATCGAATTTGAACTGAAGCTGGAAATGTGAACCTTAGACCAGTGGTTCTCAACCTTCCTAATGCTGCGACCCTTTAGCACAGCTCCTGATGTTGTGACGACCCCCAGCCACCAAATTATTTTCGTTGCCACTTCATAACTGTACAGCATATGTATTTTCAGGTGGTCGTAAGCGGATCCCTGGGAAAGGGTCATGAGACCCCACAAGGGGTCGCGACCCACAGGTTGAGAACCGTTGCCTTCGACAATGTCTTTATTTTCAACGACTCATACATTTTATAGTAATTGGCATATATTATAATTATTATTCCTCGTCATTTCAATATATCAGACGAATGTCAGCTGTCCAATGGCCAACGGCTTCCTGAAACATTGATATATCAATATGACCCCTATCCTAGTCTCACGCCACGTCGAAGTTTACTAAGCCTTGTCATGGTCTATTAATTATTACAGTGTTTACAGGTGTGGCTGTGGCCACCGCCTTTACACGCCTATACTTTTGTTACAGTTGGCCGATTTAATACCTTACTGTCTTTACTGTAATTAATATTAACTAATTTTTGGGGGTTCAGAAATTATTATTTTTAATGGGGCTTTTATTTGTAAGCATTTTTTTGTAAAGATCTAAATCTAATTATGATGTAGATGTACACTATACTGTCAAAAATGGGCCACGAAGAATAATTAGACTATTGTAGAAACTTATCATATGGACGTGTAGTGTAATAGTATCAAGAGATCCACTAATAGCATTAGCATATTTTTTTTTTGTAGAATAATTGTAATTGATTTACCTCATAGAAACTGATAAAATCCTAATTTTAATAAAATAATACTGCAGCAAGGGCTGTCATTATGTAATCCCCAAAATGTAAGGTATGATAATTACCTCCCATGAATTTCGATATCTTTTAAAAAAAAAAAGTAATGATTATTTACAAAATAATTGTGGGGACCATCTTTAGTATTTATTATTAGATAAAAACGAAAGAAAATACTCATAAAAATTTTAAAGCCAAATAAATGAATTGCTTTGTATAAAATTGAAAGTAAGAATATTGCGTTACTTTATTTTTGTTTCATTAACAATTTTTTAATATATTTTTTTTTTATTACTTGACCTTTGATTACTTGCATTGTCAACAATCATTCGTTGAATGATTCAACAATGGCTACCCTTATTGGACGTACTCGCATGATCTTGCGATGTCGCGGTGTTTTTCAGCGCACACTGGCATTGCGAGGTGCACGCCAATCCACAATGGCGAGCGTCGAACTAACTCTGGATGTAAAACGGCGAATTGAGGAAATTAGGCAGCGGGCATTACTTGGCGGTGGTGAACAACGTATTAAAGTACAGCACCAAAAGGTTGATTTTTTTTCTTTATTATTTAATATTATTTTGCCCTATTAATATTATTATTAGGCTGCACATTCAAATACCGGCACTTTTGTATTGCTGTGCTAAGTGTGTTGTAAAGTGCCTACCGATTTTGAATGAATGGCTCTCCCAATTTTTATAACTCCCACAAATTTACTGAACTGGCCTGGTCAGTTTTTGGTGATCTAATCTAGGGCTAGGGCTCACAATAATATTTATATAGGCCTACTATAAATTAAAATTCTTTAAATCCCTGAAGTCTTAAAATATCTTTCTTCTGTCTTAATCTTCGTCTTCTCTGTTTAGGCCTAACCGTCCATAACTAATCTTTTGCCTTTAGTTTTAGTATGTATAATTAATATTAATGAATTAATGATTTTTTTTTTAAAAAAGGGGTGGGGGGGGGGGGGGGTGGCAGCCTTGGCCAAAATTAAAAATATTATTGATTCATTTTTTACAATAATACACTAATTGTTTACTACTCTGACATAAGCAAATAATCACTCGCTCACTCACTCTCACACAATATAGCCTACTACTTCTGACATAACAAGCCCCCCTACCCCCTTTTTTTTAACCATATACATGCCTTGAACTAGAAATAGCTAATTACAACTTTAGCTTATATAGGTACTTTGACAAAATTTTAAAATATTGTCCAATTGCCACAAATGATACATCATTGTAAAGGGCTAGCTATAAGCTTTGCAAAAACACCAATTTCATCTTTCTATCTTTTATAGAAATGAAGTTATGATTTTTTTGGTGAATTTTTTAACCCCCCTTATTTATCTTTGTATTTAACGAAAAAAAGTAGTGACCAACATTCCATATTTCTGCCTTATTTTGTCCACAACTTTTTTATTTTAAAAGATAATGCCACCAGATTTTCTGGAGACATTCTAAATGCAATATACAACACAAAGGACAAGAAAACCTTTACATCAAATCAAGTCTTTGTATTTTGGAAAATTTTATTAGAGCGTTTGTTAGAAAAAACACAAACAGAAAAGTTCGAAAAATCATGATTTTTTAAAGAAAAAAAAAAAATTACAAGTTTATTTATAATTTAATGAATTATATTCTTGAGTTAAATTTTAAATCAATTCTTATATTTATTAAAGATAAGTAGAAGTCTTTTTAAAAATAATTGAATGCATGAGATGTATAAATAAAAACTACTAATATCACCCATAAAACTATTACAAGCATACCAGTACCGGGGTATGTCATTAAATTTTAAAAGGTAATGGGGATCTTCTGCCTGTCATTTTCCGGGTAGAATGCCCTACAGTGACTACTTTGTCTTGTTGATGAAGCCCATAAATCTCTCCTTCATAAACTTTGTCACCGCCATCTGCATCTAAACGTTCCGCCTTATTGGATATGGAAGGAATTCCAAGTTTTGCAACAGAAAATTAAAATTTTCTCTTGTACCCAAAAGAAGCCTAACTGACATTAACAACTAATCATAATTCTGAATCTATACAATTTTTTGTTTCTTTTTAATATTATTCAAGTGATGTGTTTGTTAAAATGTATTTCTTTTTTGTTTATTAAATGTATTTAATTAAAAATATATTAAATATTTGTTGATATAAATGTTAACAGATTTCTAATGCATATATATTTGATAATAGTATATTTTTAATATTAGTATTAGTAGCAACTTCTTTCATTGTGTTATTATTCCATTAATTATAATTTATAAATACCAGTAATAACTTGCTCTATACTACATATTATAATTATATATAAATCAAGGGACAAAACAAGTCCGAAATTCCCCGGACTACAATTATTTAAAATTATTTAATTTATTAGGTTGTATTAATTTCTCATAATGTTTTAAAATGGTTTCCCCTTTATTAACTGGTTAGATTTCCACAGATTATTAAAGATGAACTATAATGAAAATATCCTAAAATACTAAAATGTACTAAAATTAAATTGGTAACAAGAACCATTTCCGACAACCCACTTTTTTTGTAAGGGGGGGTGACTCGGGTGACTACTAACAATTTTATTTTCTTACACCTCACAGTCCAAAAAGCATAACTTTTGTTCGTTATTGCTATTATTAATGAAGTAAAGTTATTAAAATGTGTGAATAAATGAGGCAGTAGTTGAGTTAAACACTATGTGTTTGAATTCTACATTAAAAAATAATAAGCAAATAACGTACATACTGATGTAAACAATTAAATGCGATACTATTCACGAACTAAATGCAGCAATTACGGTATCCCCGTGTTTGGAAAAATATGCGCTCTACGTCACCGATAATTTAAGTACTATTATTAGCAAACTGTGACGTAAAACACAAAAAAACGAGATAATCACCGAGATTTTAAAATGGCAGCACAAGTTTTGCGTTATTTTTCGTTATGCGCAGACCGCATGCGCGTGAGACCTTCGATATCCCTAGCTTATACTTTTAGGCCTAATCTGCTGCATTTATTGGATCTAGCCTTGTATTTATAGTAATAAAAACAAAACTGCAAATAAACAAGGCATAGGCCTTTGCCAGGGAAACTTTATTAAATTATAGTTAAAGCTTTATAATATTAATAATAATTTTACATTTTATGACAAAAATCATTCTGATAATGAGTCACTACCCAAAACATCTTTAGTCTAAAACAGACTAAAGAAATATTTAATAATTGATTTCTAACTCATTTACCTTCACCAACTATAATCAGCCTATTTTCACATTTGCCACATTTTAAAATGTTTCCTACAACCTATTGTTTATTCTGAATACCAAAAATAATCCTCCCTCCCCCCACCTTTTTTAAAATAAAATAATTTTTTTTTGAGAGGATGTGGGTCATAATCAGTGTTTCTTTCCCACATTTTTTTCCCGGAGGGGGTGGGGATTTGATGGTATTTAATGGTTGAAAATATTCAGAGCTGAGGGGAGGGGGGCATAAAAATGAATCTTGCCAAACACAGTAGATACGCTCCTGCTAGTGGTGTCGAAATAGGGCAGATGGGGTGGTCAACCCAGGTGTCGCTTTTTCTTTATATGCAGGTGTGGCATTTTAGGACAACTGCTGAGTTTGTATCGTGATAGGGAGGACGGCAAGAATATTTGCCCGCCCATGGCGACATTAATAGTAACTGAGCCACTAGGCAGTGTATCTATCGATAGCAAAATCAACTATCCTTTTCATAGGAACGTAGTGCAGAAATTGAGGGCGCCGATGAATCTTGATCGATGGAGGGTTTTTTGATTATTTCAAAATCAAGAAGTGTATTTTTGAGCATACTTGAATTCAATGTTTCTATTATACTTTTTGAACGGGGAAGGACATTTTTAAGGTTTTGTGGGAGTCATACATAAGCTGAATTTACTCCGTTTGTGGTGTGCCCCAGAGTAATCATTTGGCACAAGCTTATAATCAACCCCATACTGTACTGTTGTTCAGCGTGAGCGAAGGGTTGCAGATATTTAGGGTGCTAAAGACAGTTGGGCAAATTCAAAATGCAAGGGTGCATTTTGGCGCATACTTTACTTTTTTCTGTCTTTTAGACAATTTTGAGGTTGCATTTCAAACTTTCTGTAGGGAGTGCCAAAATTAGCCATAATAATGATTAAAGACATCTTAAATTCCGCACCATTTCAGGGCAAGCTAACGGCAAGAGAAAGGATACAGCTACTGGTGGATGATGACAGTTTTATTGAATATGACATGTTTTTGGAACATGACTGTGCTGACTTCGGCATGGAGAAACAAAAGGTGATTTGAAAAAATTAATTGTTTAGTTTAAATTTTAAAAAAATGAAATCCAGGTAAATTATTTATAATAGTTTTGCAATGTTAACAGACTAACAGAAATCTTTGCTTGACTGTTGCGAGGTTAAAAACATTGTAGATTACTAACATTTTAGATCAGTCATTTTAACCCTTCCGGTACCGACCTACTTTAAGCTAACTTTCCCTGTGGCCCAGACATTATTTTGAAATGAGCCAAAATTTGATAGGTTTGTCAATTATTTTATATTTTAATTTTGTTTTAAACAATTGATAATAACATGTAGAGAATTATCTGTTCAGAAATGGATAAGGTTGTTAAAAATAAGAATCATCTAATCCCAATCAAAGCTCAATAATGGTTTCAGAACAAAAGGTTACATCAAGTGGGCGTAAGTCGTCATCAATAATAGTGCTAGGTAGTGCCAGCTAGGTAGTGCCTGCTAGGTAGTGCCAGCTAGGTAGTGCCAGCTAGGTAGTGCCAGCTAGGTAGTGCCAGCTAGGTAGTGCCAGCTAGGTAGTGCCTGCTAGGTAGCGCCAAGGAAACAACAAATACAGATCGGCACCAAAAAATCAGTAATTGGTTGATTTTCATAATTTAAAAGGCAAAATAATATTCGACCATTCCCCTAACGAATAAACATTCTGCCCGAGACTATGTTGAAAGGTTATATCTTCGTTTTCTAATTATAATAGATACCTCCTCTATGTGGGCTTAAGTCGTCATCAATAGCGCCAAGGAAACAACAAATACAGATCGGCACAAAAAATCAGTAATTGGTTCATTTTCATAATTTAAAAGGCAAAATAAAATTTGACTATTCCCCTAAGGAATAAACATTCTGCCCGAGACTAAGGTGAAAGGTTATAGCCTCGTTTTCTGTGTTTATATTAGATACCCCTCTATGTGGCAAATAGATGCGCTTGGGCCACAGGGAAAAAGTAGGTCACTGCAAAAAGACGCGCCTGGTACCGGAAGGGTTAAAACATGAACTTGGGATGAGATTTCAGGAATATTTGAACTTTTTAAGAGAACTTTTTCTGGTAATTTTCAACTACTTTCTCAATGTGAAAGGGATCTTGTCATTCTTTCTTCTCCTTGTGTCATCAGCTTTCTTTAAAGTCATGAAGAAATGCTCATTCTTGCAACTGAAGGCAACAATAGGACAGAGATCTGTCACACAGATAAGCTAGAGAATATAGTTTATGGCTGAATGTGCTTATGAACAGAGTCAATGTTTTAAATGGCAGGACGAGTGGCTGTGGGATTAGAGAGATATAGGAAACGTCCCATGATCCTTTATAAAATAACTTTAAAAAATGCCTTTTCCTAAACCTCACCACCTGCTCTCAAAGAAATGTTGAGATACTCCCACATATGCAACTTGATTGAATCATGCTCTCTGTGGTTTTGGCTCTCGGGTGGTTTTTGCTCTCGTTGTCTGATTCAAGGGTAAAATTCTGCTCACTACCTCACAGTCACTTAGGCAGTAACTCCAACACTCTATACCCATGTGTTAGCTCTTCTTTAATGAATAATTTACAAGCTTCCCAACATAATCCTATGAATTGATTCCTGAAGTGTTGTCATTTAATCATCTACCAATATTTTATGAACTCTGCTAAAACTCTGAAGAACACTATATATCATCCTGACATGTTTATTGTAATGCACTGTCAACTAATCACATTTAGAACACTCAGAATTACATGCAGACTCACAATCTTACAACCAAAACGCTCTGGACACAGTGATTCTCATTCCTTGACACCTTTGATATTGTATTAGACCTTTATCATTTAATTTTTTAAATTTTCCAATATTGTTGAAATTTTTTACCATTAATATTGACCATGGCAAAATTATGTTTAATTTCAGTACCCTGGTGACAGTGTCGTTACAGGCAGAGGACTTATTAATGGAAGGCCTGTCTTTATATTTAGCCAGGTTAGTGTCAAGTTCTTGAAAGTTGATTGAGACAAATCTTATTGTTTATACATACAAGAGTTTGATAGTGGAACTCACAGCATACAAGTGGACATGAATGTTATTTAAAAGAGTTATTTTCAAAATCTAGTTAAAGTATACATCATAAAGTAAAGTTATGAGTGTGGTTGATTGAAAACAAAAGTATATTATTATGGTATAGGTGCACTGGGAGTTACAAGAATATATTTTAAAAGAAAACAACCTAATGATAGTTTCTGTGTGCAATTAAATCATTAGTGACCAGTTTAAACAATATTTTACATGAGTACGTGACATTGAATTTTTTTTGTTCGTATTCAATATTTTCAGGACTTCACAGTGTTCGGAGGAAGTCTGTCCAGTGCCCATGCTAAGAAAGTCTGTAAGGTATAATGTGCTTCTGTATGTGTTTAGTTTGATTATTATAGAAAAGTGTTTGGGACACAATCATTCATGGAAAAATGAAGTTGCCATGAACAGTGGTCTATTTTTGCTTTAATAGTCTCTTGTTTCGACATATATCAGGCTCCAAGATATTGTTTGTCTAAGACAAAAAAAGGCATATCTTTTCACAAAAGTACAGCAACAATACATGCGTAAGGACCTCACTCCTAATCACTGTGCTGTTATATTGAACAACACAGACATCCATTTAGGTATTCAATCTTTTCCCATGAGCTTTCTCTATATTTAGCTTCATAAAAACTGAATCTATTGGAACATTTTTTTGTTGTATGTAGAAATCATTAGTGTCCAATGAAGGAACAAGTCATACATCATGGATCACATTTATTTTTTACAGATAATGGACCAGGCTATGTTGGTCGGTGCCCCTGTCATAGGTCTGAATGATTCAGGAGGAGCACGTATCCAGGAAGGAGTGGAGTCACTTGCTGGTTATGCTGATATCTTCCAGGTGAATGGAATATATTTGATTAATTTATTTTTGCTTGGAAACCTTTTTAAAATATCTATAATAGTTAAAGGCACTTGTTTTAGATCATATAATTTTACTTTTATAAGTGATATTTCATACGCGAAATTTAATGAAGAAGCAACTGTACATATTCTTTTGAAATATTGACAGCATCATTTAAATAATATTTTTCATTTTTCTGCTTAATTTTATTTAATTGAAAATATAATGGCATTTGTTACCTGAACATGGTGAAGATGTAATTCTTTAACAAATATTACAAGTGACCTTATAACAGCTGTTCTCAACCTGTGGGTCGCGTGACCCTTTCCCAGGGTCGCCTAAGACCACCTGAAAACACACATAATCTACAATTACAAAGTAGGAAAAAAAATTATTTTATGGCTGGGGGGTCGCCCCAACATGAGGGACTGTATTAAAGGGTCGCAGCATTAATAAGGCTGAGAACCACTGCCTTATAATAAAACATTTGTGAAAGGATAGCTTTCACATATTGCTTATTTTAGCCCATACATTCTATGTTCTTTTTGATGATTCTTTTGTCAGAGAAATGTTGAGTCATCAGGTGTCATCCCTCAGATTTCAATGATCATGGGACCTTGTGCCGGTTTGTTCTATATTTTGCTATCAAATAATGGTTCTCAATTGTTAGACTCTCAGGACCCCTTTCTATTAACCAGTTTTGAAGTTTGTTTTAATTTGTATTTTTAGTGTTAATAATTTATATTTATCCAGATTCATGACAATAAATATTTGTGATAAGCAAAAATCTGAACCTAGTCAAAGAACTGATGATCTAGAGCAGGTGTAGATTGAGGGAGTGCTTGCACTTGACTTGAAGAAATACACATTTGAGTCTGATAACATAAGTTTGAGACAAAATGATTGAATATTTGCCCCAAGTGGTATCCATGTAATATTTTGGATGATCATAGTAAATTATTGTGTCCTTGACCTTGTGCTTACGATATTACCTTCTTGTTTTTTTTATTATCGGTGCAATGTCAGCTAGAAAAAAAAAAAATATATATATCAATATTAAGGCTTGCTCTGAAATATGATGAAAATCTTTAGTCCTGTCTACATGATCACCGTGTAGGGGACCCGCGCCGAAAGGCAAAGGTAACGCACGGAAACTGCGTTAGAAAGAGCACGGCTACATGGTTTCCTACCAAGTGCAGTCGAAAATAACGTAGAAACAGGTCGGGATATGATTACAGTTGCCGCATGGATATGAGGCGAAGGCGTGTGGCGACCCTAGCCGATGATTCCAAATATGCAGACTTGAGGGTACTGCTCCTAGGCAACCTCTCTTTTTGTCATTTCCCAGCTGCGGTATGAATTAGTCATGCCGCAGAAAACCACGTAAACCCTATTAGAGGGCGTCTGTTAACACCTACGAGTCCCCCCGGGGTGGGAAGGGGAGGCTTTAGAGACGTAAATTGTATCCACCCCAGCCCAAGGAAGTCCGGCCCGGTTGCTGTGTAAGCATCACCCCGGCTGGCCAGGCGTCCCTTCTCTGATGCGGCCTCACTCGCATAGTCAATCGAGTGGAAGGGTGGGTGGGGCTGTCTCAGGGGCGGGGAGCCCTCGGCATGCCGCTTCGCGGCCTGGCTGGAATAGAGACCACTGGGGGAGTGGTTGAATGCCAGTTGGGGGCGGTGGAGGTGTGCTGGGGAAGACCTTATGAGCCTTGGCTCGATGGTCTGCTGATTTTCTTAAGTAAGTTAGTTAGTCCTGCCTTCACTGTTTCAATCAACAACCCAATCTATTCATTCACACAAAAGCAAAAATTGGGTCAAACTAGTATAAAATAGCTAAAAAAATATATACAGGTTTAACTAACAGTTATAATGTACTCAGCATCATGAATGAGAACATTACATAGAATTATGAGCAGGTTGGAAAATGTAATTTTTAATAGTTAAAAAAGTGGTAATTCTAGTTTTTAATCAGAGCTCTAACTAAATTTGCATATAAATATTTTTTTTTTTTTCCTTAATTTTCAGGTGGTGCTGTTTATTCTCCAGCACTCACAGACTTCACTTTCATGGTCAAGGTGAGTTGGTTGTGCATTTTTTAAAATAGGAATTTTTTAAAAGTTTTAATTTTGACCAAGCTTCTGTTTAAATTGTCTGTATTCGTTTATCTATGCTCACTTGTTTAGCTTAGCTATTAAACTGGGATGTGTACATCTTTGTTAAGCACAAAAACTGGCAAAGCTGAATTTCAGTAAACAGCTAAATCCCGACAGAGCTATTAATCTTTTCAGTTATATGAAACTATGTTCTTAAATTTTGGACCAAATTCCAAGGGCAGAGAGAAAAAAAATTTGGCATATTAAGTAAAAGCATGAGTATCCTAAAGGGCATTTAAAACCAGTGCAGCTGTGGTGAGAATATCAAATCCAAAACTTTTCATTTAATCAATGCAAAAAAACTTGCTATTCAAAGAGAGTTTTGTTTGTTTGTTTGTTTGTATGTGTACTGTTTTGTAAGTCTCCATAGTTTTGTTTTTATCAAAAAAACAATTTTTCTGTCTGTTAGTAAGAAACCATCCATAGGATTCAATGGGCAAAAGACAGTTTGCATTTGTCAATAAGATCTGAATATGCAAAGGTGTGCATCAGAAGTATGATAATTAGGCTGCAAAATAATATTTTAAAAAAGGGAAAATAAAGAAATAATTTATCAGGAAATTGTATTTATACTGTAAATTAATAGAATAATTGAAATTTTTATTATATTGTAAGAATTACCATTAATGAGTCGTGAAAAAAGAATTTAGCTCTAGTATTGCAAGAAATAACCATCATTTTGGTTGACTAAAAGTAGATGTAACACAGGTTTTTAAAGACTTGCAAGGAAGATAATTTTTTTCTATAAACTTTTATTTTTACCAATCAAAGAGTCATTATTGTCCACCAAATGGCAGTACCTTAAATAAAAAGTGAATTCTTCAATTAATATTGTAATGCCATCTGTACGGTCTGTGACAGCATAATTTTGGTGTTGGTTTGCTATACAGTAATAATATTCATAAGGAAGCATTAGAGTAGGGGTATTCACAATTTTTATCCCTAATCTACATGCATTATTATGAGTATTAACTACTCTATATTAAGCAAAGAACAATTCCTTGATGTCACACCATCTTTCAAGGGTTTGGCTTGGCTAGAAAGTATTAACTGCCATCTGATCAGATATGTCTGTTGGCATGGAACACTTCAGTGTATGTCCCAAAACATTTTTTTTGTTCATTCAGTTTTTTTTTGTTTTGTTTTTTTGTTGTTTTAGGACACCTCCTACCTTTTCATCACCGGACCAGATGTTGTCAAGGTAAGTCATCATGGTTTTTCTCAGGTGCTGCTTGCATACCTTAACCCATTCACTACTTTTGCGACCAAATGCGACATACCCGCCTCGCTACTAATGCGACCAAATGCACCATCACGCCTAGCAACGTGCATATAACACACGATATCGCGAGAAGCATTGTTGCCTTGCGAATAGCTTTGGGATTTTAAGGAAGTGAGAATAGAGGCTGCTTCCGTTTAAAAAAAAAAGGGATGTCTCTACCATTTACGGTTTGAAAGCAGCGTGGTGTTGAAGTCGGTCTAAGCTTAGTGAATTTGTGACTGTGTTTTGTGTGAATTATTTTGCTATGGCATTTCAGTTTCTTGACTCTTGGATTCCTGCCTCCTCTTCCAATTATCAAGTAGATAATAATTCTGATAATGAAGATGAATCAGACATTGATATTGATCAACATGCATTAAATTTAGACTCAGAATCGGAAACTAATACCGATGAAAGTGACGTTGATGATAGCAACCAAGACACCACTGAGTCTTGGTCAGACAATGTGACCAGTGTAACTGATAAAATGGAGAGATTTATTGAGATAGAAGGTGGCATCCATAACCTTTCTATTGAAAGCAGTCCAATAGACTACTTCAAACTATTTGTGACCGATGCCATGGTAGAACTTATTGTTGTGGAAACCAACAGATATGCTGAGCAACAGCAGACTGCTAAGGGCCGAAAAGACACCCAGTGGAAAGCTGTTACGAATGAGGACATACATAAATTCTTATATATAAATATTATGTTTGGGCTCCACAAATTGCCCACTACTAAATTGTACTGGTCCAGTGACAAACTTTGGAGGGTCCCTGCAGTTGCAGATGTTATGGGGTGCACCCGATATGAAAAAATACGACAATATTTTCATATCACAAACAGTGAAAATGTTCCAGCTAAAAATAGTGTGAACTATGATCCACTATTCAAAGTGAGACCACTACTGGACCATATTAGGAGTGTGTGCCAAACAGCTTATAAACCGCAACGACAGCTGTCCGTAGATGAGGCAATGGTCGGTTTTCGTGGAAGATTATCCTTCAAGCAGTACCTGAGCAACAAGCCAACACCGTGGGGCATCAAAATTTGGTGCTGCGTGGAAGCCAAAACTGGCTATATTCTGAACTTTCAGATCTATACTGGCAAAGGTAGCAATCCCTCAGAACATGGACTGGGATATAATGTGGTTATGTCCATGATGGAACCATACCTAGATAGGCATCATGAAGTGTTTTTCGAAAATTTCTTTTCCTCACCAAAACTTGCAGAGGACCTCCTATTGCGAAAAACATATAGCTGTGCAACCATTAGACCCAACAGCAAAGGCTGGCCACTACCTAAGTCTAAGCAGAAGAAGGGAAATGTTCGTATAAAGCAGAAAGGTCTAATGGTTGCCACGCAATGGACAGACAAGCGTCAAGTCAATATTATTTCTACCAATCCGACCCAATAGTGACCACTGTTCAGCGCAGGTCAAAAGATGGCGTGATGGATGCTGAAATTCCAATGCCAGTTGTCACCTACAATTGTGGCATGTTTGGGGTGGATTTATCAGACCAACATCGTGCCTATTATCCTGTAGGCCGAGCAAGCACCAAGTGGTGGAGGTACGTGTTCTGGTACCTCATAGCTTTGTCAATGATCAATAGCTTCCTGATCATGAAAAGTGCAAAGCCTGCTGATGCCTCCGACTCTCCAGCCCAAAATCATCTGATGTTTCAAAAGGCTGTGTTAGAACAGCTTTTGACTGCAGCGACCAAATGCAGGCAGCCAGACACACCGAGTATCTCTGGCAGATCCAGCCCATACAGCAGTCAACACATGCTGAGTCCAATGACTGGACGAAAACGTCGTTGTTACCAGCGCTCGGTTGATGGCAACAAGATGGACAGTGGCAGAACTAGGGAAACAACTGGTTGTCACTTGTCCCAGGTTCATCTGCACAAGGGATACTGCTTTTCCAAATTCCATGAGACTCTAAAATCTAAGTAATACATTAACTTTGGGGCTCATCGCTGCTGACATTCATCCAAATATTTCCAAATTTTAAAAAAATTTGACTTTCATGATTTATTGCAAACATATTTCTCAGTCAAAGTATATTAAACTATACATTTTTGAAAAGGTTATTCAATTCTCTATTTTTTAATGCATGTTTTGTTAATATAGGTGGATGTTTAGTTGTTGAAAAATATATTTTTCTAACATGGGGGTGCATGTATTTTAGAGGGATCTCCCTTTGCTTAGTATTTCAGGGGGTGTTTTGGTGTTTGTGGTTAGTAGCGAATGGGTTAACACACCAAGGCGATCCATCCTCACATATCCATTTTGATTTCTTTTATTAAATTTCTTACAAAGGTATTACATTTAAAAATTGACTGTTCATGAAGAAGGTTTAAAAATTAATATTCTATACCCTTTTACAGACATTAGAATTAACTGCTCCATAGTGGGTAACCAGTAGAAATATGAATTGCGTAAAAGACGCGTACAAAGCTTTTGAAGTACCAAAACGGTTCAACATTAAATTTTGACACATAATTCAACAGATTTCAAGCAACAATTCAGTATTTGTATTATTCAAAACTAAGATTTTGCAAAGGGGTGTGTTCGTGTGTGTGTTTTTTGGGGGGGGGGGCGTTATGATTAAAAATGCATTTTTAAAAAAACATAATTTCTGCAAGAATTATCACTGGTCTTACATATTTTTGCGTATCCGGAAATTTGATCGAAAGAAATTTCGTCGACGGAAATTGGATCGAACGGAAATTTGGTCGAATCTTTTTTTCAGTCCACACGTTAAAGTTTTGCTTCAAATTTCGTTTTACTATATAGTATAGTGCGTTCAAAAAAAAACTTTGACGAAAATTTTAACGTGTGAACTGAAAAAAAGATTCGACCATATTTCCGTTCGATCAAATTTCCGTCTATCAATTTTCCGTCTACGAAATTTCTTTCGATCAAATCTCCGGTAACCATATTTTTGTAGTCCCATGATATGTCTCCCCTTAATTTGGACTGTCTCATGATATGTCTCCCCTTAATTTGGCCTGTCTCATGATATGTCTCCCATTAATTTGGCTGTCCCATAATATGTCTCCCCTTAATTTGGACTGTCTCATGATATGTCTCCCATTAATTTGGACTGTCTCATGATATGTCTCCCCTTAATTTGGTCTGTCTCATGATATGTCTCCCATTAATTTGGACTGTCTCATGATATGTCTCCCCTTAATTTGGAATGTCTCATGATATGTCTCGCCTTAATTTGGTCTGTCTCATGATATGTCTCCCCTTAATTTGTCTCATGATGTCTCCCCTTAATTTGGACTGTCTCATGATATGTCTCCTATTAATTTGGACTGTCTCATGATATGTCTCCCCTTAATTTGGTCTGTCTCATGATATGTCTCCCATTAATTTGGACTGTCTCATGATATGTCTCCCCTTAATTTGGAATGTCTCATGATATGTCTCGCCTTAATTTGGTCTGTCTCATGATATGTCTCCCCTTAATTTGGACTGTCTCATGATATGTCTCCCATTAATTTGGTCTGTCTCATGATATGTCTCCCCTTAATTTGGCTGTCCCATAATATGTCTCCCCTTAATTTGGACTGTCTGAGACCAAAACATATTTATTTTAAACTCTGCTATATCCTCAGTTTATTCAACAAAGCATGACATTTAATTAACAAATAAACTATCCTGGTCAGAATACCGGTAACATCTACCTAAAATAAATTCATACTTAGCTCAATAGAATTATTCATGCCTTTCGGAGACTTGATGTTGAAATACTAACCACTTCTGGTGCTACTGGATAGCATCTGTGATTTTATTTTCTTCAGCTTTTTTTAATAGTTTTGAAGGTTTTATATGTTTTCTCTGGAGTCAAGGGGAGATAAATGTGTAAAATGTGATTTTTGGATTGATAATCTTAGGTTTTTCGTCAGTAACAGAGGGTAGGTAATATTTTGGGAATATGTAGGTTTCAACTTCAATCAAGTTGTCATCCGCCTTATCTGGATCAATGGATCTGCCATCTTATCCTCTGTCTTGTACATTGGCGGGATCTAAGCAACAAGCCAAAGACTAGTCGGCTAAAGACATTATGATTATCAATAAAGGCCGGGAACTCAGGCTCTGTTCTAAATGCGAACGTACAGTTCAAGAACCTAATAACTATTCTGACCCAGTGCCGGCTCAAGGTACCGGCAACTCGGGCAGTTGCTTGGGGCGCCGAGTGCTAAGGGCACAATCATCGATCTTCCAAAAGAGGAAAAAGCATTGTATGTAGGCACCATGGAAGACATATGGAAAGTGCAATAAAAAGATCTGCTGATCTAAAGGCTAGGAAAAACAATGTCATCGATAGGCTAATTGTTCATACTGTCCAATGCAAGTTAAGAAAAGCAATATTATTGTTCATTGTTTGTTTAAAAAAAAAAAAATGCTAGGTAATAAACTCATTACCTAATACCTAATTTTTTCCTTGCATACATTTTTGCAATTATGCTTAAAAAGGGTGGCAACGTTAAGCTTGCCCAGGGCGCTTGCAACCGTAGGGCTGGCCCAGTTCTGACCACACAATGATTCACCAACGCTTTGCTACAGACCAATTTTGGGAACAACCAAAACTCAAAGACTTTCAAGACTTAAAGCTATATGTGCAACTCAATCAAAACAGATTTCAATTTATTTGGATCAATAAAGGCATCTTTTCCTGTCTTATTTTATCAGTCAATTATAATAATAATAATAAAGTTCATTTAAAAAACACACTTCATCCTTAATTAAGACTCAAGCGCAACAATACAAAAATCTACATACAATTATCATGGGACAATGAATAGGAAAGTTAATTCTTTGTCCAGCAGCCCCGACTGACTTGATCATAGTTGTTCTGTTTGATGGTCAACCGTCTTTGAAGTCAGTTAAACCACCAGGGCTGCCAAAGCCAGCATTGCACTCACATAGGTCTGGGGTTGGCTGTGCCCAGCTTTGTTCAAATTGCTGCCTGGAATGGACTCACTGGACCAGCCCTTGTAAGCATAGACTGGTCGTGTTATGGTTTTAATCGTGTTCAGACAAAACGCTGTGAGTCCCTGTCTTTGTAACCACCAAGTCAAATTATGTATGTCCCAAGTCATCAATAGAATGCATCATTGAGATGTTTTATGTACCAGGGTATTTTAATATTGGGACTGTATTTGGGACTCCTAGTTTGTTTCAACAAATGGTACACCATCACATGGTCTGCTTCAACAAACTGTTCCTAAAACTTAATCTGTCTCAACAAATAGTACCTCATCACATGGTCTGTTTCAACAAATAGTACCTCATCACATGGTCTGTTTCAACAAATGGTACCTCATCACTTGGTCTGTTTCATAATATGGTACAGGTACATTATCACATGGTCTGTTTCAACAAATAGTACCTCATCACATGGTCTGTTTCATAATATGGTACAGGTACATCATCACATGGTCTGTCTCAACAAATAGTACCTCATCACTTGGTCTGTTTCATAATATGGTACAGGTACATCATCACATGGTATGTTTCAACAAATGTTATCTCACCACATGGTCTGTTTCAACAACAGTTCTGCATCGCGTGTTCTGTTTCATCAAAGGTATGCTTCATCACCTTACCTTTTCCCATGTTGCCTTCTTATTACCATTGATCATTATTCGCCTGCTGGCGTTTGTGACATTTGGCTCGTATCTTAAAATAGTTAAATCTTCCACTACAAGCCCGCACTGAAGATGAGCGTCTTCTGTGCACTGCCTGTAGTGGTGCAGTAGTCCCAGGTCAGGAGAGGCACCTACCACCACCATGTCTTCGCCCATGGCACGGCTGACGTGATGGATGCCCAGCTCAAACACTTTTTTAGGATCCACCAAAAGTTTAGACCTTTTGAAGTCCATGCCTACAGTTCTGTCCAGATGGCTGAAGTACCTGATGTTGCTTGTGGCTGATGTTCGAACAGTTTGTTGGAAGTAAGCGCTTGGGAAAGAAATAGCGACAACGTTTTCAGAATTCCCCTTCGTTTTGTGTTTGGAAATAGCTGATTTGATCATATCCGGCCACTTGTCCTCTTTTTGGGGGATTACCATCTCGTCAATGTCTATAAATAGCAGCCAATCAAAATGTGCCATGTTAGTGTACAGGCAGTGCTGAATGGCCAAGATTTGTCCATGGTTCCAGATATCCTGATATGTGGCTGCTTGGGCAGGTAACGGCCAGTCTGTCATTGATAAAATATTTGGTGTTGCTGCATCCATGTAGGTGCTGAGGACTGCTAGGAAGTCTTGGGGCATGTTGTGTGCGTAGAGAAACAATTTATCCGCCCCGAGTATTCTGGAAAATTCTATAAATGTGACAAGATTTTCTATAAATAAGTGACCATGCAATGGCGGGACACACACCCCGATGGTCATGTTGGTCTGATTAGGATCCCCAGGTATGTGAGTTTTTGGATCAGTTCCTTGTCTAGTGATCCTGTCAAAGTTTGTCTCGTGACCAGCGAGCTGTGAATCGTTGGTTTTATGAGTCACACCTTTTACAACCGCATTGTTGATGAGCTCGGCCCCGTTGATATCCTTGTCTGTGGGGCTGATAGGCTCCTTCCCCGAATGTCTATTTATCAACTGCGCCTCTATAACAACCACGGGGAACTTGAATTTGTTGAGAACTCTCCCACCACGGCCCACAACGTGCACAACCACATCCGTCGGCGGTGGCGCCGTGTCCGGCACCAAGCACGAATAGACCCATCCGCCGTACTTCTTGTCATGGTTCTCACACATCTCGTACGCCTCTGCACGAACTTTTCCCGCCACACCGTCAAAACTGCACATCAGTCTGGCGGTGCGGTTAGAAGAGCTGGTTTGAAGCACGAATATCCTTACGAAGCTGGACGCCGCCAGTCTTTGGTCGAGGTAAACGGCGAAGACGAACACGTCTCGGGACACGGGGTCAAATGTGACTCGACTCCACCTAGTCACATTCTGGTCCTCGAGACCTTTGGCGCCATCTTGTTTATCAGTTGACCCTTCTCGTGGGCCCGGGCCATTGTTGGTTTCCTGGAACTGGTCTCCCAGTTCCTCGCCGTGGGCTGTTTGTGCTGTTCGTTTTAAGACATTAAGGATCAAGCTGTTCGGTGAATTGCTGTTGGGATTAGTCGAACCTTCCCACTCGCCGATTTCCGCATTTGGTGGAGCTACCCATAGTGGCGCTACATTTGGTGGAGCTGCATTTGGTGGAATCGCCCCCCAGTATGCTATAGACAAGACCTTGTTGTTAACGTTGAATTGTATGAAGCTGAGCCAACTGATGCACAGGGCGCAGCATGTCACCAGGACCACGAACAGCCTGGAGACGCCGCCCATGGCGTGGGATCGAATGTCGTGTTTAACTCTAGCCAGGCATTTACATGACTCCTTTACCAAATATCCCTGAAGGGATGATAAAAGCAGTGGTTCTATCGCTAGTATTTTGATGTGCGGGTATGAAGATTTTCGTTGCAGGAAATGCCCAGGTTGAAGTGGATCTGCAAAGAAGTAAAGATGTTTTTAAAGTGTAAGTTTTGAAAAAACATAACAACAAAATTGTCTCTCTTGAAGTTGAAGTTTAAGAACGGTGATAAATAAAGGATAATTAACAAGTTGAGTTGGGTTATAATTTAAGAACCCCTCTTACTCAAATAATTCCTGTCTACCTGTGGTTCCACTGACCGCTGTGCCAACCCATGCTTATCTCCGTTCTTAGTTAATGAATACTATTCCAGACTGTGGGCTAGTGTGGAAACGCTGGAAAGTGGTCAGATTACTGATGGAGTAGTAGTAGTAGACGGAAGTAAGGCCCAACTCACTTCCATACTGGACGACTGTTATTTTGAACATGGTCCAACTCAGAAACATGACATCATGTAAAGTTGGGGGGGGGGGGGAATAAAAATAGATACATGATTGACGCCATCGATTGGTGGGGGTTTTTTTGGGGGGGGGGTGGGGGGGTTGGGGTATGATACAATACTTTCAAACATTTGAATAAGCGCGTACCTTCCAACGCTTGTTCTGCGTTAAAGACCGATACCACATCCGATATGACCTCCGAGTGCAGCAGTCACTACATCCGTGTGTCAAGTTTGAGCAACGGCGTAACACTGTCCTTCAGACAACCAACTTTGCTAACCAATAGAATATAAACATGGCGGGGATATCTTAGTTATGTTGTAAGTATACTCGATCATAAGTGCTCATAAAATATTGCTTTTATATCTACATGGGGACCGCTGAACTGCAGGTCATAGTAAGGTCAGTTGAACGAAAAAAAATGCTGAAGCCCTGGGGTCACTGGGCGAGTGAGTGGATCTCACGTTCTCCCTCACGTACACACATACACCGATATATATATATATATATATATATATATATATATATATATATATATATATATATATATATATATATTTAGAGAGAGAGAGGGAGGTGGGGGCGGGGGAGAAAGAGATGGTAAGAATAAAGGTGTATATTTAAAGATTAAATGGTGTTTTATTACAATAGCTTTAATTTAACATGAATTTGTAAACAGATGTTTGTGACGTTATGGGATTTTTTTGCTGTTGCTAAGCATAAACAAATACACGGATCTGCCAATAACATAACTAGACAAAAAAATCTTTAAGAGAGTTGCTACTTTCCAGAGTCTTTGGATTTCTTCCCCTACCTTGGTAACCAACTCAGTGTATTGATCTAAAGTTAGATGAACAATCATTGCGTCATTAAATCAGTGAGTAAATCCTCATCTAAATAAAAAGCGCCTCGCTCACTGGAGCGCAATTTGACAGGGAAGAGAAAGCGTGCCCTGCCCCCCTACCCCAAAACCACCACCCACATGCACAAACTGGAAAGTGGTGTTGCAATCTGAATCTAACCCGGACGCACGAAGTCATCAAAATGTCGACTTCTCCCGTTGAAACTTTCACCCGTAACACCATTTTCTTCACATGTAACACCATTTCCTTCACATGTAACACCATTTCCTTCACCATTAACACCATTTCCTTCACCTGTAACACCATTTCCTTCACCATTAACACCATTTCCTTCACCTGTAACACCATTTCCTTCACCCGTAACACCATTTCCTTCACCTGTAACACCATTTCCTTCACCTGTAACACCATTTCCTTCACCCGTAACACCATTTTCTTCACCCGTAACACCATTTCCTTCACCATTAACACCATTCCTTCACCTGTAACACCATTTCCTTCACCTGTAAAAAAACATATGAGTTGACCCCCCTATCTAGCCCCCCCCCCCCAACAAACCAGACAAAGGATTGATAAGGTCAGATGGTTCACCACAAAAAATGAAATGCATCACTTGAAAATGGTGTTACAATGTGAGAACCGCTTTTTATTTTAAAAAATGTTAAATTTAAAAAAAAAAAAAATCTTTCAAGCATGGTTTCTAAATTTGAAGTCACACAGTCTCGGAATCCGACAACCTTTCTTAGAACCGTCCAGAAAATCAGTTAGTTGTCGGCACATACGATCGCTTACATGCATGCTAACTAACTTTACTCCGCGAATCGGGAAATATAAAAAAAAATGTTTGAACTTTGGAGGTTGCATTATTTGATTACATTAAAAAAAATACCGTGACATCAAGGTGATTCGAAGCGCTGCATTGGCATCCACTTGGTCTCTACCACTGACAGACTGATCAACTCCCCTCAAAAGAACTATTATAGGTTGTCGTAACATTTTAAAGTCTGTGAGAACAACTTTCTGTGGATTGTCCGGAAAATTTCTGCAGTCCGGCACCGGTTTTGGGGAAAAAAGGGGGGTGGGGGGGGGGGGAGATCAAGGTTTATAAAAGTACCGTACTCATCTACTGGCCTACATCCTGGAATTCCTAATTCCAATCACGCTTTAACTTTATATGATGCCGTGCGCCGGGGGCTGCAATCTCTATCGTGAACCGGAGCACCGGTGAAGTCATCACGGCATGCGGTTTGAGCGTAAGGTGAAGAAGTACTGACGATCCATCTGGGGGCCCCACTTGTCTTGATGAAATTCACACAACACCGTCGTCGGGGGGCACTTAGTGTGGTGAAAGGCGCCGTGTGGCTGTCGGTTAGATCAGAGGTCCTCGCGCTGGAACAGGGCTTCAGTATGCATGTAAGCAAAATGAACGGGTGTGACAGATTACGTGCTTGTGTTTTTGTATTTGTTGGTGTGAGTTTAAGTTTTGGATGGGGAAAATAAAATAAAACTATCCAACGTGAATGCAAGGAGCGCACAAACATATTAGTGGTGGGGGGGGGGGGAGGGCTCAAAAGTCGCGTGGCGACACTGGTGACAGGTCTGGGATGTAGAACATAACGTGGGACCAACTTGGTGGCCCATGGAGAACATAACAAGGGACCAACTTGGTGGCCCATGGAGAACATAACGTGGGACCAACTTGGTGGCCCATGGAGAACATAACCTTGATGGCCCATGGAGAACATAACGAGGGACCAACTTGGTGGCCCAATTAGAACATAACGAGGGTCCAACTCAGTGGTTCATGGAGAACATAACCAGGGTCCAACTCAGTGGCCCATGGAGAACATAACGCGAGTCCAACTCAGTGGCCTAGGGAAAACATAACCTATGCTTCTTAGGCTTTAACTATCTCAACATTAGTCTGTGCTATCCTACTTGAAAGTAAAATACCATAGTAATCATTGAATCATTAACAAACAAAACACCAACAACATCAACTTCTTTTAATACATTTCTTACCTGGCGTATAGAGAGAATCAAATGTCTTCGAGACAGGTTCAATGACGGATATCCTCTAGTTTCCTACCTATCCATGAACTTGACGTTGTGTACGGTGGAGGGCCCCGTGCGCGCTCACCCCTGTGTGCTATCAAACTGAATCAATGTGTATTAAAATCTCCTCACACTGCAGGCCATTTCTACCTGCGTCTGTTTTCCTTCACACCCTAGCACGTGTAGCCGAGGCTTCTCACCCGGTTTGTAACCGCGAGACCCCCCCCCCCCCTCTTTGTAGCCGTTGTCTAGGGAGCTCTGAATAAAATTCTGCATTTTGAACACTGTCGCTCTAAATTCGTTTGACACTCCCTCTGTACGCCGTAAGTCAGGGCGCCGTTCAGCTGAGCAGCCCTGTAACGTGAATCGGGTGTTACAATGGTGTTACAACAAGTAACGCACGCTTCGTTTATCAAAGCAATAAGACTATTCAGTTTTACAGATCCAAGATGAGATTAATTATCACTATACAACCCCCCCCCCCCACACACACACAAAATCACGCCTGTTTCACACCATCACGCCTGTTTCACACCATCACGCCTGTTTCACACCATCACGCCTGTTTCACACCATCACGCCTGTTTCATACCATCACGCCTGTTTCACACCATCATGCCTGTTTCACACCATCACGCCTGTTTCACACCATCACGCCTGTTTCATACCATCACACCTGTTTCACACCATCACGCCTGTTTCACACCATCACGCCTGTTTCATACCATCACACCTGTTTCACACCATCACACCTGTTTCACACCATCATGCCTGTTTCACACCATCACGCCTGTTTCACACCATCACGCCTGTTTCATACCATCACGCCTGTTTCACACCATCATGCCTGTTTCACACCATCACGCCTGTTCACACCATCATGCCTGTTTCATACCATCACGCCTGTTTCACACCATCACGCCTGTTTCATACCATCACACCTGTTTCACACCATCACACCTGTTTTATACCATCACGCCTGTTTCATACATCACGCCTGTTTCATACCATCACGCCTGTTTCATATCATCACGCCTGTTTCATACCATCACGCCTGTTGTCAAGGTTCTCTGCGTGAGGTCACATCATCATTGAAGATTGCTGTCTTTGTTATAGACGCCCGGGGGAAAGGGGGTGTTGATGGGGTGGGTAGATTTAAAGAAAAGGTGGTCAACAAAATCTGGGCGGAGGGGGGTGAAGTCAAGAAAGACGTGATGAAAATTGAAGGAAGATGGGTTTGGTGCCATGAGGGCTTTAGTTGGGTTTGGTTCCATGAAGGATGTTATGGTGCCATATGCCATGAAGAGGGGAAAAGAGGGGGGGGGGGAGGAGGTGGTGCCATGATTTTAATTGTTTTTTTATTTGAAAAGAGTCTTGTTTTGATCTTGCTCGGTTTTTTTTTTTGGGGGGGGGGGGGGGCGCTATGCGTCAAGGTCAGGTAAAGTACCACAAAATAAATTAAGGTGAGAAAACTACGGTGTCTGCTCAAGATAAAGAAATAGGCTGTGCTCATTAAAGAAATAGGATGTGCTTATTAAAAATATATCATGTGCTCATTAAAAAGATAGGATGTGCTCATTAAAAAGATAGGATGCTTTGAAAGTGGTCCCTCGATTTATTAAGGAATAGAAGTGGAAGGGTTTCCAAGTGGTTGCTTAAACGGGGAAGAATGGGGGGTGGGTGAGGGAAGGCCGTTTGTCTTTGTCTAACTGTAAAGCTTGGTCGTTTTATCAAAGGTGCTGTATCTTTTCGAGGGATTAAAATCGCTAATCCGTAGATTCAACCATCTGGACGATCGGGTAGAATGCCGAAACAAAACCGAACAAAAAAACTGCACCACTCATCTGTCTGTATGGAACACCTGTGGCAAAATATGTTGTCAAGAGCTTAAGAGTGTTATGTTTTTAATATGTTTTTATTTCCAACATAAACATAACATAAATATATAATACAAGTTCTCAATAATGTTGACCTATGCTTGCGTCCGGAACACGCTGTCCATGCGCACACGCTGTACTGTCTCTGCGCATGCGCGCCGCTTGACCTAGTTGGCTATCCGGACGGTATGGTCTGCTAGTCCACTACAACATAGAGTGAGAGAGCTCTCTCTAACTCTCCCTCCCTTCCCCCCTCTCTCTCTTTTCCAGGTCTCCCTTTCATCCTCACACTTTTCGGAAACTGCCTCTTGCAACTTAGAGAAAGGTCTATTATTGTGTATGAAAACAAGCCAGCATGACATGTGCCATAACTCTAAAAACTTTCAAAGTCTCGATTTACCGTACTTCTATTTGTTTTTTGTTTTTTTTTAAAGCAACGCGTTATTCCTACTTGAGTTACCGTGCAAGTTGTTGGTGTCTCCAGTGGTGTTAACGGGTGGCAGTCAAGTTGTTGCTGTCTCCAGTGGTGTTCACGGGTGGCAGTCAAGTTGTTGGTGTCTGCAGTGGTGTTAACGGGTGGCAGTCAAGTTGTTGGTGTCTGCAGTGGTGTTAACGGGTGGCAGTCAAGTTGTTGGTGTCTGCTGTGGTGTTAACGGGTGGCAGTCAAGTTGTTGGTGTCTGCAGTGGTGTTAACGGGTGGCAGTCAAGTTGTTGGTGTCTGCAGTGGTGTTAACGGGTGGCAGTCAAGTTGTTGGTGTCTCCAGTGGTGTTAACGGGTGGCAGTCAAGACTTTAAAACGTCTTCAAGTCTGAGAAGCTCTGGTAGATTCATCAGGGACTTCCCGATTCCAGTCATCCTGTAAACTCCACCTGTTCTCCCCCTTCACATCTGATAGACCGGACGCCCCCTACTTCTTTGTGTCGTGCGCGCCCCGCCCTTTCAGCCGTGACAGGACTGGAGGCTGGTTTCATCTGGTATTTAAATTACAACCCCACAGACGAACTCTTAGTCCCGAACTGGAGGAAATCGTGGAGGCAAACTGTAATTAGGGTCAATCATATGAACACGTGACACCAGATGTATGGATGTTCAGAAAGCTAATATAGAACACACAGAAGTGAAAACACTTCAGTTTGACAAACAAACAACCAAAAAAAAAAAAAAAAGCCAAAAAATTAGAAAACATTTAAAAAACAACATTAAAATGGTTTTAAAACTTAAAAGCAGCACACAAGATTTATTTCAACTGATTTGCCATCATGGGCACATAGCAGACACCCATCATGGGCACATAGCAGACACCCATCATGGGCACATAGCAGACACCCATCATGGGCACATAGCAGACACCCATCATGGGCACATAGCAGACACCCATCATGGGCACATAGCAGACACCCATCATGGGCACATAGCAGACACCCATCATGGGCACATAGCAGACACCCATCATGGGCACATAGCAGACACCCATCATGGGCACATAGCAGACACCCATCATGGGCACATAGCAGACACCCATCATGGGCACATAGCAGACACCCATCATGGGCACATAGCAGACACCCATCATGGGTACATAGCACATAATGGTTGTAATATTGAATTAAAAATACATAAAACATACATATGACTACCGGGTACTTAAATGTAAATATGTTTGATTGGTGTACATTTAATGTACTGAACAGAGTCAGTCATACAATGCAACAATTTGGACTGGTATTTTTACTAGCCAAAACTCATTTGATTTAACCTTGACTTGGAAGTTCTTGCCCCTGTGCCTAAATGTACATCTGATTTAGTGTTGTATCCAGTAAGGATGTGCTACATTTCACAGGCCCCTGTGCCTAAATTTACATCTGATTTAGTGTTGTATCCAGTAAGGATTGTGCTACATCCCACAGGCCCCTGTGCCTAAATGTACATCTGATTTAGTGTTGTATCCAGTAAGGATGTGCTACATTCCACAGGCCCCTGTGCCTAAATGCTCATCTGATTTAGTGTTGTATCCAGTAAGGATGTGCTACATTCCACAGGGACAAATCCCAGGCCAGCAGTTCTCCCCTGCCTATATCTTTATCTTATCTATTGTTGTAGTAAGTAAGGATGTGTTACATTTCATAGGGAAAAACCCCCTGTCTCTTAGTGGTAGCACTTTCAAAGCCATTACTTATACCCATCTGTCTTATTCAATTACTAGTTGTAGATGCTTACCTAACCTTAAGTTTGCCAATATTAACCTTTGGGTGCAGTGTGCCAGGCTTTTGTTTCAAAATTTATTTACCAAATTGTTATGTTCTGTTTTCTCAAACCCACCCACCCCCCACCCACCCTTCTTAATTTCTAGTTGTCATTTTAGATGCCATGAAAATTATATTTATTAAGTCTTTTTCTTTTTAAAGTTATTAATATTGTGAAATAAACTCTCCGACCCCAGCCCAATCAATGCAGTTATTGATTGTAATGAATAGCTGGTCAGCTCATTTTATGGATCTTCTTTTGATCAAAATAAATAATTTTTATACCATTGTACATATTCTTTTTCAGCACATATTTTAAACAAGACAAAATTTAACAATTATAATAATTTAAACACAAGACATCTCAAGTATTTCTCTAGCGTAGAAATCAGCCATCAATGAACTCCCTTAGGGATATTAACGACTTAATTAGTGATAATTTAGATATGGTGACCCATGGGGCCGCATACTGGTAAATTCTTATAGAATTGGCAACAATTTGTATTTCTTGCGGTCCCGACTTTTTAAGGAAAGAATTCACCATGATCCAGCTGATCATAGGTATCTGTGATGAAAAGGGTGGGATGTGATCACTGAGTCTAATGGGACCAGAGTGCGAATGGTGGAGCTGCGTGTCCGGGTCCATTTTGACTAATGCTACTCGGATGTCATTTGTGGTAGTTTATTTTAGTTAAAATGAAAAATTAAGTTTACAAACGTATATTCCATTCAATTATCTTTCATTTGCTACCTCATTTTGTCTTACAAAACCAAAAATAATATTTTAAATCGTTTTTTAATCCCAACCTCTCACTTCTGGGTACCTGGGTACGAATAGCCACTTTGTTGTCAATAACCTATCAGCTGCAGTCGAAAATATTATTAAACATCTCTTTCACAACCTTATGTGTCCGCTGCACACTTGACAAACATTTGTTTCAAATTTGCAGCATTAAAAAATCTTAACTGAACCATGTTCTAAATAAAAGTTACAAAAATACGTGATGATGGAAAGAGGGGGGGGGGGGGGGGGGGTATTTTTTGTAACAAGAACATATTTGCTTATGGGTATATTAATTTAAAGGTAATCGAAAATATCTCAGAACAAAGAAAGCTTTACCTCAGCAAATTAATATTAACTATTTGGTTTACCATTTATTCAATTACTGCTGTACTACAGTGATGCACTGGTCTGACGCAGGACATGGTTGAGTTGACCAGAGAACGTAGAAGACAGCTGACGTTGTCAAGAATTAAGTTAGGAAAACCAGCCAGCCATAAATTTATTTGACAATTAATATTATGGTCAATTTTTTTTTTGTTTTTCTAATGTTCTTTTCCAGCTGAACAGTTTAATTCTAAGAATTAGGACGTTACCCTCGGTAACATGTTTATTAACATTGTCACTTAACTTGAGCAGCACTTTGTCAATGTTTATGTCTTGTCATCTGCAGTCAGTAACCAATGAAGATGTCACACAGGAAGAACTGGGAGGAGCCAAAACTCATACTTCCATTTCTGGTGAGTTAATAATTCAATGAAAGGCAGGTAGTTACAATTTATCTTTCCAGTAACTTTAACTTAAGAAGGGACTAATAGCATACAACTTTAAAACAGTGGTGGCAGAATTTTGGTGGGGTGGGTCCCTCTCCATAAAGCTGTAGTTTGGAAGGGAAAACTTTTTGGTTGACCATATCTTAACCCCCCCCCCCAACTTGATGTTCCACCAACACCTCATAAATTCAAGGGGTGTAGCATATTTGAGTCATCCAGATGTTGGTGTGGATTTGGTCGGGGGGGGGACGTTTCATCATAAAACAAAAAAGGTGCCAATAATTTAGACAAATACTTATGTGTTCCAATTAGGGGCCACTCATGTCACTTCCAAACCATCAAACTATTTATTTTAAATTTACATATTGCTGCTAGCGCCCAACAATGAATGAAAAGCGTTAAAAAATATCTAGGCTTATAGAGAATTATTTAACATTTTTGTAATGTCATCTTTGATGTTTTTTTAACTGTATGTGTGAGTTAATGACAACAATGACGATGTGCCACAATAGCTAGTTGTTACTGCATGAGTTTCCATCCCAATTTCAGGCGTGGCACACAGAGCCTTTGAAAATGATGTAGACGCAATGATGAATCTCCGTGAGTTTTTCAACTACCTGCCTTTAAACAACCAGGATCATGCGCCTATACGAGAGTGTGATGACCCATGGTCAGTGTCGTTTGCAAGTTTGTTTGCTGACTTATGTAAATCATGAACTTAGTAATTATGTTTGCCTTAATCTTTTACACAGAAAACCCATTTATTTATCAGTAACTTTGTAACATAGTGTACTAGTATAAATTACTGTAATTCTTCCATAAAGTAACATGTCTGAAGTGTAGCTATTTATTATCTCACCTCTTATGGAAAGTAACTAAGGAGAAAATATTTTGTAAATGACTACAAATGTCTGGAGGGTTTTTGCTCGGTCATGTTTGAGTTTTAATTTATTATTCATAATGAATAAATTATTGAAGTACTTTTACAATGAGTCGACTCGAGTCAGTGTTAATTTTGAATGTACTTCAATAATATCTATTATTACTCATTATCTACAGGGACAGAATAGTGACTGGTCTGGACACAGTTGTTCCCCTTGAATCAACAGCTGCCTATGATATGCATGATGTTATAACAGGAGTGAGTGCAAGGGAGGCAATCACATCTTTTTTATTGACACCTAAATTAAACCGTACATTTAGCCTGTGCGGATGCACGTTGATTCAATAAAATCACAGGGGCCAAATGGCCATTTCTGTACCGCTGTGTTTCAGTACAAGTTTATGTTTGTTGTTTTCCCTGACAGGTAATTGACGAGCAAGAGTTTTTTGAAATCATGCCCATGTACGCTAAGAACATCATTGTTGGATTTGCACGTATGAACGGACGTAGTGTGGGTATTGTGGGAAATCAGCCCAAGGTTGCAGCAGGTATGGCATGCTGTTGGATCATCTTTCACTTGTGGTCTGTGTAGCCATATGTCATGTAGCATCTTTAAATATATTCCCAGTAAATTTAACGAAAATTTTTTGTGTGACTTTCAACACACTTTTGCAGGTGCCAAACAATTATATGTTAATGATGAAGTTGGATAGAAATAGAAGAAAATTATAAGCATTAATTGATTAAGAATTTTAGAAAAAATTGAATTAGTTTCTATTTATTAATGTTTATATGGTTGATAGTGTGTAATATAACATAGACAATGCATACTTAACTGGACTAATGATTAGTCTTTTTTTCCAGACCCAAATATATTGTATGTCTTGGTATTGAAGGGATCTTGCCCATCAGGGGCCTTGAGGCTTTTAGTATTAAAATATTTGATGACAGGCTGTAGACGTTTATGCCCACGAATGAAGTGAGTGACAAAACTACTGGACCTCTTGTTTGAATTATTCCTATCTTTGGATCAGGTTGCCTGGATATCAATGCTTCTGTCAAGGCAGCTCGGTTTGTACGATTCTGTGATGCCTTCAACATTCCACTCATTACATTTGTAGATGTGCCAGGTTTCTTGCCAGGTAAAAAAGTTTTTTAAAAGAATATATTATCCGTTGGCTTACCTGGCAATGGGTCAGCTACCTCCTGCCCATGCTATTTAAAAAAAAACAACTCATTTTTAAAATTAAGAGTAAAAGAAAATATGAAAATATTGTTTTCATGAAAAATATTTTGTGCCTGTGTAACTTAGTCATGGCCATATTTTAATCCACTTATGCGACATACACTTGTTTAGATGAGGAAAATATGTATTTTGTCACATATGACGACCACCATGGCAACCCCACCACCCCCTTAAAAACTCTAAGGGCATGAACAATATATATTACCAATTGATCATTTTGTGAACCCTTTAAAATACTGTTAAAGTTAAAGCTTTTTGTATACAGGTAGTGCTGCCCACTGGATGGTGACATCTGCTAACAACAGGGTTTTATTTGAATATTATCTGATTTGGTAACTTTGATTCCTGATGTTAGAATGATGATGTCCTATTTATTGTAGTTACCACTCGTGAATGTGTCCTATTTATCGTAGTTACCACTCGTGAATGTGTCCTATTTATCGTAGTTACCACTCGTGAATGTGTCCTATTTATCGTAGTTACCACTCGTGAATGTGTCCTATTTATCGTAGTTACCACTCGTGAATGTGTCCTATTTATTGTAGTTACCACTCGTGAATGTGTCCTATTTATCGTAGTTACCACTCGTGAATGTGTCCTATTTATCGTAGTTACCACTCGTGAATGTGTCCTATTTATCGTAGTTACCACTCGTGAATGTGTCCTATTTATCGTAGTTACCACTCGTGAATGTGTCCTATTTATCGTAGTTACCACTCGTGAATGTGTCCTATTTATCGTAGTTACCACTCGTGAATGTGTCCTATTTATCGTAGTTACCACTCGTGAATATGGTGGCATTGTGTTAAACATCAAAACTTTACAATGATGATGTCCTATTTATCGTAGTTACCACTCGTGAATGTGGTGGCATTGTGTTAAACATCAAAACATTACAATGATGATGTCCTATTTATCGTAGGTACCACTCAGGAATATGGTGGCATTATTCGACATGGGGCCAAACTTTTATACGCCTTTGCCGAGGCAACTGTCCCAAAGATCACGATCATCACAAGAAAAGTGAGTGGTCAGAGCGGGGTTGGGTTTTTTCTTATCAATGGAAGTGTTTGTGTTGAGCTTGCTTGTTGTGTTAAAATAGACTGTTGTGTTGAGATTGCTTGTTGTGTTAAAAGAGACTGTTGTGTTGAGCTTGCTTGTTGTGTTAAAAGAGACTGTTGTGTTGAGCTTGCTTGTTGTGTTAAAAGAGACTGTTGTGTTGAGCTTGCTTGTTGTGTTAAAAGAGACTGTTGTGTTGAGCTTGCTTGTTGTGTTAAAAGAGACTGTTGTGTTGAGCTTGCTTGTTGTGTTAAAAGAGACTGTTGTGTTGAGCTTGCTTGTTGTGTTAAAAGAGACTGTTGTGTTGAGCTTGCTTGTGTTAAAAGAGACTGTTGTGTTGAGCGTGCTTGTTGTGTTAAAAGAGACTGTTAGATATAATCTTTGCTCATATGCTGCAGTGAATCAATGAATGTCCATAGGGCAGTGGCTCTCAACCTTCCTACTGCCGTGACCCTTTATAACAGTTCCCCATGTTGTGGCCCCCCCCCCCCCAACCACACAATTATTTTTCACGGCTACTACATAACTGTAGAGTATATGTGTTTTCCGATGGTCTTAGGCCACCCCTGTGAAATGGTCGTTCGACCCCCAAAGGGGTAGCTGTAATGTAGTTTGCTCAATATTTTTTCTTGCAGCCAATAATAACATTACATCTTTTTGATAACTGCTTTTAAAAAAAAAAATTGTCCAAATTATTATTTTTGTTTGATTGGGGCTTGTGTTGATATATGATTGAGACATTCAAAGAGCCTGTTAACAAGCCAGTGATGATATCCATTTGCTGTGTTTTCAGGCGTATGGCGGGGCCTATGATGTGATGAGTTCCAAACATTTAAAGGGAGACATCAACTACGCATGGCCCACGGCTGAGGTGGCCGTCATGGGGGCAAAGGTGGTTAACTAAACTCTCTTGATTCAGTTGTTAAGGAGCTACTCCATAGTTGATGTACTTTTTGTGTTTAGTCATGTACAACTAATAGGATTAGTCAGTGACTAACCTGGGGTATCATGGAAGGGGCAATAGGATTAGTCAATGACTCAACAAGAGAATCAAGGAAAGGGTAATAAGGATTATTCTGTGGCTAATTAGGGGTAACAAGGAAAGGGTAATAAGGATTATTATGTGACTAATTAGAGGTAAAAAGGAAAGGGTGATAAGGATTATTCTGTGACTAATTAGGGGTAACAAGGAAAGGGTAATAAGGATTATTCTGTGACTAATTAGGGGTAACAAAGAAAGGGTAATAAGGATTATTTTGTGACTAATTAGGGGTAGCAAGGAAAGGGTACTAGGATTAGTCAATGGCAAATCTGTGGTGTCAAGGAAATGGCAATGGGATTTGTTAATAACTTAACAAGGGTAGTAAGGAAAGAATACTTGGATTAGTCAGTGACTAAACAAGAGTATCAAGGAATGGGTAATAGGATTCATCTAGTGCTTATTACGTATTCATCTAGTGCTTATTACGTATTCATCTAGTGCTTATTACGTATTCATCTAGTGCTTATTACGTATTCATCTAGTGCTTATTATGTGTGTTTTAATTTTTTTTAAGGTTTTGTTTTTTTTCTATACATCTATTCCGTAGAAATTATGTTCATGTTTATTTGAAAAAGTTGTCTGACTTGGTAGTCTTCAAATAAAAGAAACGCTACATTTTTCCATGTGTATGTATTCCTGACAACCATCTGATATTTCGGCAGGGGGCCGTGTCCATCATATTCAGAGGCAGCAAAAACCAGAAAGACAATGAGGCTGAGTACATCGAGAAATTTGCAAATCCTTTCCCAGCAGCGGTCCGAGGTTGGTCTACTTTGTACTTTAAAAAAAAATTTCTAATGCTTTTAACTCATTCTCGAAGGCATTGCTACTTCCGTACTTAGTGTACATTCCTGGAGGAAGGGAGGTAACTCATTCTCCAAGGGAGTACTACTTACGTCCTTAATTTATATTCCTGAAGGAAGGGAGTTAACTCACCTATTCATTGATATATGGCATTGTTCCCGCCTTTGTGAGACCATGGAGAAGCTATGGGCACTTAAGCAAATGACTTATGAGGCTTATCTGGCAATGATAGTCTGAATGACAGTCTTGTCTGAGTTTCTTTCGGGACATTCTCCAGGTTTAGTTTGGCCTTCCGTAATGCTCATTTAGTTACAACGACTTCATTTCCTGCATCTTCTGCCATGTGACTCCTTCATACACTGCTGTTTGCCAGCTGCAACGGTGCTGGGCAATGATCTCCCCTTCGTTGATTATTAACCTTGCTTTACAAAAAAGCTTCGGTCCTCGTCAAGTGTCATCATCAGCGCAGCTACTGAGCCTAGGCGATGTTTATGGAGACCAGCTGTTGCCCAATGCAACAGATCCCCACTCTCCATGCTTTCAGTGGATCCTAAGTAATGACAACTGTCAATGCATCTTGGTACCAACTGCATCACTGGAGTTGCCGAAATGACATTGGTATGAGTGTCAGATCGACTTCGGATTTCCATCTCCGGATTTTACAGTTCGGATTTACTCCCATGGTCTTACCTTAGCTTCTCGCACTGATTTTTATTTTATTTATTTATATTGATATTCATTCAATGCTTCCCCGTTTTTCATCAATTTTGTTACACACACAAATATGCTAGTCAGCCATCTTGTTGCTGACCGGCAGCTAAATATTAATTAACATTTATGAATTAGGGATAAATGCATCCACACATGAATTATGCCGTGTCCCCCAAGGACGCCTTAAGTCACAACTGTCAGGATTGAGTTAACTACAAGGGTTCTCAAAATGTCTTGTACATCTTAAAACACAAAACTATGACCTTGTTTCTTTACCGTTTCAAAATAATTTTTTTTTATTCAGGTTTTGTTGACGACATCATAGAGCCGCGTTCAACTCGAATGAGGATAAACCGAGATCTCGACATGTTGGCCAGCAAAACTAGATCAAACCCATGGAAAAAACATGCAAATATTCCCCTCTAGTTGCCGGCTTGGCATATCTATCGTACAGTGTTACTGCTCACAGTTTCAAGGAACACACAAGGACGGGTCTTGATGAAACCTAACACACTTGAATTTACAGCACCGGTACCCGACTTTATTAGACAAGTTAATGATAGAACATTGGACATTCAAACACTTGGGATTGGTGTCATCTTAGCAAAATTACTGTGCTGCCTTGATGTTACATGCATAAATTACTTGACTTGATAACTGACATTGACTATTTACCAAAGGGGTTTTCACCACCCTGCCCCGCAGTACTTCAACTTACAGTATTAGAGACTGAAGTACAGTACCACTGTTTCACAAGTAGAAGACCACGATTCAATAGCTTAGTATCACTGGACCAGCACATAACAGTTCTATAGAGAACCAAGTAACCACTTGATGTATGACCTCAGCTGTCACTGTAGGTTTATTGGGACACTGGTATAATTTACCTGTGTTAAAATGTGTCACTGACATATATATATATATAAAGGTTAATAAAGCAAATTAGTATTACTTGTTTGATATTTTCCACTCTACACTGTAATTCTCTTTGAAGTTCTGACTAATCATATATAGTGTTGAAGGTATCTGACTAATCATATATAGTGTTGAAGGTATCTGACTAATCATATATAGTGTTGAAGGTATCTGACTAATCATATATAGTGTTGAAGGTATCTGACTAATCATATATAGTGTTGAAGGTATCTGACTAATCATATATAGTGTTGAAGGTATCTGACTAATCATATATAGTGTTGAAGGTATCTGACTAATCATATATAGTGTTGAAGGTATCTGACTAATCATATATAGTGTTGAAGGTATCTGACTAATCATATATAGTGTTGAAGGTATCTGACTAATCATATATAGTGTTGAAGGTATCTGACTAATCATATATAGTGTTGAAGGTATCTGACTAATCATATATAGTGTTGAAGGTATCTGACTAATCATATATAGTGTTGAAGGTATCTGACTAATCATATATAGTGTTGAAGGTATCTGACTAATCATATATAGTGTTGAAGGTATCTGACTAATCATATATAGTGTTGAAGGTATCTGACTAATCATATATAGTGTTGAAGGTATCTGACTAATCATATATAGTGTTGAAGGTATCTGACTAATCATATATAGTGTTGAAGGTATCTGACTAATCATATATAGTGTTGAAGGTATCTGACTAATCATATATAGTGTTGAAGGTATCTGACTAATCATATATAGTGTTGAAGGTATCTGACTAATCATATATAGTGTTGAAGGTATCTGACTAATCATATATAGTGTTGAAGGTATCTGACTAATCATATATAGTGTTGAAGGTATCTGACTAATCATATATAGTGTTGAAGGTAGCCTCAGCTTTACATTGGGTTGATGTCTTTCTATGGCCCACCCCTTTTCTATCCCTGTACACGCTGGTGGGGGTGGCAATGCCCCACCCCAGCCCCTTTTTTTTCTCTCCCCCCCCCCCCCCCCCTTTCCCCCCAGTGCATTCAGAGGCATGTGATATTGGCCCAACCCCCTTATCTCCTTTCGAATGGCAGTGGTGTCACACAACTCTGCTGTCAAGTTATTGAAAACTACTCACTCAAGCCGAATCTGAGACCATTTTCTTCATTAATAATGGAGATGTCCTTTGGTGTGTATGATAGAATACATGTTTGAGTTTAGCCCCAGTGATCTATGTCTTGTTCTTGAACTGCTGTACACCTTTTTTCAATGTCACACAAAAGACTCAGTTTTCTAATATATTATTTAAAAAAATATAATAAATCAACTTTTCTTTTAATTTATGTACAGAACAGTTTGCATTTTTGTTGAACTTGTAATAATGGTTCTAATGTTGACAGGGGGGTGGGGGGGGTGATAACAAGGTTGTATTGGAGTTGGGCAGTAGCCTTGACTTGAATTGGGTAGTGCCGGTAGCAATGACTTGAGTTGGGTAGTACCGGTAGCAATGACTTGAGTTGGGTAGTGCCGGTAGCAATGACTTGAGTTGGGTAGTGCCGGTAGCAATGACTTGAGTTGGGTAGTGCCGGCAGCAATGACTTGAGTTGGGTAGTAGCCTTAACTTGAGTTGGGTAGTACCGGTGCATGTTGTAGACTTGAGTTTGGTAGTACCGGTAGCAATGACTTGAGTTGGGTAGTAGCCTTAACTTGAGTTGGGTAGTACCGGTGCCGGTAGCATTGACTTGAGTTGGGTAGTACCGGTGCTGGTAGTAGACTTGAGTTGGGTAGTACCGGTAGCAATGACTTGAGTTGGGTAGTAGCCTTAACTTGAGTTGGGTAGTGCCGGTAGCATTAACTTGAGTTGGGTAGTACCGGTGCCGGTAGCATTGACTTGAGTTGGGTAGTACCGGTGCCGGTAGTAGACTTGAGTTGGGTAGTACCGGTGCTGGTAGTAGACTTGAGTTGGGTAGTACCGGAGTTGGGTAGTAGACTTGACTAGAGTTAAGTAGTAGCCTTGTCTCGAGTTGGGTAGTAGCCTTGACTCGACTTGGGTAGTACTAGACTTAACTTGAGTTGGGTAGTAGTAGTAGTAGTTCTTGCCCATTTTGATCTAATTTCAAGACCTGGTCTAGACGATTGGGACACAATTTTGGAATTGACATATTTTGAACCCACAGCAAACCCACTTTAATTTAGTTTATAATGTTATATGGGGGTTGCCATTTGTGGCCGACTGTCCGAGCCGCACTCAGGTCACAAAAGAGCCGCATGCTCGCGAGCCGCGATTTACTGACCTAGTCTATCAGTCCTTTTGATGATGAAAGCTACTACTAAGCGGCTAATTCTCACTGAAGTGTTGGATACAAGGATTCCCAGCCTTTACATTGTATGGGACCTTGCACGTGGACTCAGTGGATGCACACTTTGACTTAGAATAATTTAATGCTCATAAAAACACGAAGCACTCTTTAAAAGGGCATGATGCACACTTTGAATACACAGGGTGCACACTTGGAAAACAATGATGCACATTTTGAGTACATGGTGCACACTTGGAAAACAATGATGCACACTTTGAATACACAGGGTCCACACTTGGAAAACAATGATGCACATTTTGAGTACATGGTGCACACTTGGAAAACAATGAGCACACTTTGAATACACAGGGTGCACACTTGGAAAACAATGATGCACATTTTGAGTACACGGTGCACGCTTGGAAAACAACGATGCACACCTAGAATATAGACAAATACACTTAGAGTAACATGGTCCACCATTAGTACAGATGTCTTAGTTATCATTTTTGGCTTTCAGTGCAAAAGGTTGGGGACCCCCCGGATGTAGGAGCTTGAAGTTAAAGCACTTAGTAACCAATCGATCGTTACAAGCTATGAATGAAAGGTTTGGTTGTCGCATCGATTACAGTTACAGATATCACGACACGATCGATTGGTGGTTGAATGACCAATCCGATCAATACTATTGATTCCATGGGGCCTCAATCATTGGTCCTGGTTAGTGCAGACGGCAAGTGGTTAGAATCACGAATTGTCTTCTGGCTTATCATGAACATTAGTTTGCTAACGTCATTGAGACAGGGCCGGCGCTAGGGGTAGGGCGAAGTGGGCGACCGCCCAAGGCCCCGCACGTTGCCGTAGTCTATTTATAATCTACCTAAGCCTATTGATAGTTCCTAATCCAGTCAACACAATTTTCGGAGCTATAAGATAGTCAAATGGTCTGAAGGTCAGCCTGGCTCTCATGCTGTCCCTTCGTGATGAATCTGAATATCCGTGTCTTAATATCCTATAGGCGGAATATATAACGTCAACGGCCCCGCAATATTCAATTTGCCCAAGGCCCCGCACCCTCGTAGCGCCAGTCCTGATTAAGATGATACGAACGAATAGATCACGTGTGGCAGTTGAGTTTCACGCCCGGTCGGTTTCATAACACGAATCTAGCGACAAAGTCAAACAGTATTGGTGAGACGAATCTAGCGACAAAGTCAAACAGTGTTGGTGAGACGAATTTAACAACAAAGTCAAACAACGTTGGTGAGACGAATCTAGCGACAAAGTCAAATAGCATTGGTAAGACGAATCTAGCGACAAAGTCAAACAGTGTTGGTGAGACGAATCTAGCGACAAAGTCAAACAGTGTTGGTGAGACGAATATAGCGACAAAGTCAAACAGTGTTGGTGAGACTAATCTAGCGACAAAGTCAAACACAGTTGGTGGGACGAATCTAGCGACAAAGTCAACAGCGTTGGTGGGATGAATCTAGAGACAAAGTCAAACAGCGTTGGTGAGACGAATCTAGAGACAAAGTCAAACAGCGTTGGTGAGACGAATCTAGCGACAAAGTCAAACACCGTTGGTGGGACGAATCTAGCGACAAAGTCAACAGCGTTGGTGGGATGAATCTAGAGACAAAGTCAAACAGCGTTGGTGAGACGAATCTAGCGACAAAGTCAAACAGCGTTGGTGAGATGAATCTAGCGACAAAGTCAAACAGCGTTGGTGAGACGAATCTAGCGACAAAGTCAAACGGCGTTGGTTAGACGAATCTAGCGACAAAGTCAAACAGCGTTGGTGAGACGAATCTAGCCACAAAGTCAAACAGCTCTGCTTGTGTTTGTGAGACGAATCTAACCACAAAGTCAAACAGCGCTGCTTGTATTGGTGAGAGGATTTGGTCCAATGTCAAGGCTTCGAAGAGTCGAGACGTCAAAATCATGCAGAAATGTCATTTAAAATGTTTATAATTTATATTTTTGCATAATAAAACGTTCTCACAGAGTGGTATAGTTGATGCCAATAGATTTTTCGTGGAGAGGTTCTGAAATGAAGTTGGCCTACATCAGACTCAAAGGTGCCTGTGGTGGGCGACCCTTATCGCCAACCGACACGTGTGGCGAATGGACCTGTGAGTTGTGGCCAATTAGGGTATAGCCCAAAATATTTATTAAAAAAAAAATCTTGATCCGTGAGTTGACAAATCGTTCAATGTGTAGGTAAAAAGTAGTCCGTGAGTGGATTGAACGGTCAATGTGTAGGTAAAAAGTAGTCCTTGAGTGGATATAACGGTCAATGTGTAGGTAAAAAGTAGTTCGTGAGTGGATATAACGGTCAATGTGTAGGTAAAAAGTAGTCCGTGAGTCTGAAAGAGCCGCACCCCCCCCCCCCCCCCCTCAACCACCCACCGGCCAGATTTTTTAAAATAGAATTTTCGATTTTTCTTGCTTTCTTAGCGGAATCAGCCAAAATATTGTCCAGTTTCTTTCTAGGTTGAAATCTGGTATTTTTGGGGTAATTTTTCGCAACATACATACATAAATTTAATACATTCATATACATAAAACTACTACTAAATATATATATATGTATTAATTTTAAGAGTATAATTTATAATTGCTTTGACACTGGCAGCACGTTATAAACTCAAACGCTTATTTATATATGCTCACGGTAGGTATGCTCGTGGTGCCCATTACTTCTATACATTACATCATTACATTACATCATTAAATTACATAATTGCATTACATCATTACATTACATCATTACAAGGACGTTCAAGATAAAATCAAGCCTCGCGGCACCTTCTCCCAATCCTCTAAAAAATATTTTTTTAAATCCATTGTCGCGGGGCCCCTAAAAGGCGAGGAGCCCCTAGGCACGTGCAACGCTTGCCTATAGGTTCGCCCGGCATTGGGTCGATCGCGGGGCCTCCTATCAACCAGTGCAAGTGTCAGCCATCGCGTTGGGGTTTCTCTCTTGCCATCACTTGACCTTAGTTAAACATGGAAATGGTTCTAGTACAGAAAAACAAAATAAACGTTTGGCATGATGACTGGGCCGACAACCAGATAAGCACTTATCGGTCCATCAGTTACACCGCGGCCAGGGACCAGCCAAGCGGTAACTTGTGTGGGTGTGTGTGGCTAGGTCACGATAAACTTTGATTGTCGGGTGGATGATTGATTTGATTTTTTTAAAACGGGTTTCTTCATCCGAGGCAAAAATAATTGCATGTTCTTTATATTTCTGTCGTGCGAGAACCTCGGTTACTCAATGGCGGTGCAATCGCAAAATGAAAACGATATCATTAACTCCAGACCCACGTGCTTCTTCCCGGTTTTATTTTCTTACTAAAGGTCTTTTTGTTGTGACAACCTCTACGGCATTTCTCAGGTTAGCGTTAACAGTCCAGCCTCTCATTTTTCAGGTTAGTGTTAACAGTCCGGCCTCTCATTTCTCAGGTTAATGTTAACAGTCCAGCCTCTCATTTCTCAGGTTAGTATTAACAGTCCAGCCTCTCATTTCTCAGGTTAATGTTAACAGTCCAGCCTCTCATTTCTCAGGTTAGTATTAACAGTCCAGCCTCTCATTTCTCAGGTTAATGTTAATAGTCCAGCCTCTCATTTCTCAGGTTAGTGTTAACAGACCAGCCTTACATTTCTCAGGTTAGTGTTAACAGTCCAGCCTCTCATTTCTCAGGTTAGTATTAACAGTCTAGCCTCTCATTACTCAGGTTAGTGTTAACAGTCCAGCCTCTCATTTTTCAGGTTAGTGTTAGCAGTCCAGCCTCTTATTGTCCCGGGTTAGCATTAACAGACCAGCCTGTCATTTCTCAGGTTAGCGTTAACATTCCAACCTCTCATTTCTCAGGTTAGCGTTCACAGTCCAGCCTCTCATTTCTCAGGTTAGTGTTAACAGTCCAGCCTCTCATTTCTCAGGTTAATGTTAACAGTCCAGCCTCTCATTTCTCAGGTTAATGTTAACAGTCCAGCCTCTCATTTCTCATATTAGTATTAACATTCCAGCCTCTCATTACTCAGGTTAGTGTTAACAGTCCAGCCTCTCATTTCTCAGGTTAGTGTTAACAGCCCAGCATCTCATTACTCAAGTTGGCGTTAACAGTCCAGCCTCTCATTTCTCAGGTTAGTGTTAACAGTCCAGCCTCTCATTTCTCAGGTTAGCGTTAACAGTCCAGCCTCTCATTTCTCAGGTTAGCGTTAACATTCCAATCTCTCCTTTCTCAGGTTAGCGTTAACATTCCAGCTTCTCATTACTCAGGTTAGTGTTAACAGTCCAGCCTCTCATTTCTCAGGTTAGTGTTAACAGCCCAGCCTCTCATTTCCCAGGTTTGCGTTAACATACCAGCCTGTCATTTCTTAGTCTGGCGTTAACAGTCCAGATTCCCAAGTGTGTTTTCATCTATATTTTGCCAGTCGAACATCTGCTAGCTGCTATCTTGTGGACCTGTATGCCATACACCACCCGCAAAGCTCACTGGCAGTGCATCCTCATTAACTTGTATAATAATGATGCTATCATTAATAATATATCATCAAAGTGTTTGGAATAGATGCGTTTGAACTGATAACACGCATGCCAAAGAAATTCGAACTATCCCCCTAAAAGTTAAATCTCTCAGTACTGAAGGGAGTAGGGGGGCGACCACCCCCGATGTTTAGATTATTGATATTTAAGCATTTAGCATTGCCATATTGGGACACATAATATTATATCCCCCCCACCCCTCCCCGATAAAAATTGGACAGAATAAGAAGTAGATTACATTGAAACTTAAGACCTGATAGTGATATACAAAACCGAATTCGGAAGCAAAAAAAAGTTACACTAACAAAAGTGCAGACGCTCATAGTAGCTCAGTCGAATTTTTTTGCCACAGTCGTACCAAAACAGTATATTTTTTAGGCTGCACCTATTGGTACCCGGGTACCAGAATTGAGGGGGTTGGGATTAAAAACGATTTAAAATATTATTATTATTAAGTTTGTAAGACACACTTTGGTATATCAAAAGAAAGATAATGGAATGTACTATAATTTTGTAATCTTAATTCTTCAGTTTTACTAAAATAAACTGCCACAAATGACATCCCGAAGAGCGTTGAGTCTAATGGTACCCGGGTACCAATAGCCACTTCGATATTTTTATATTAGTTTTTTTAAAAACGATGATTTTATTTTGTTTATTTATAATTTTTTTCTTTGGAGGCGCGCGGGGGGGGGGGGGGCGGGACAAAAATTGTCTGTGATTGATAGATCGAAAGAAAAAAGGGGGGTCGTGACTCGGTGTGGGTGTTTATTCCATAATTTCATGATATAAACTTTTAACATTGTATTTACAGCTAAAATGTATCATGGTTGAATGTAGGATAAAGCATTGGTAATTATTTAGTTTGTAACCGTAAATCAGTTTGACTTATTCTTAAGCATGGCACAACTCTAGTCATAAAAGGTCAATGCTATTGTCAGGATTAAACAAACGAGAATTCAAACCGGATGCGATTGATTTGCGATATGTGAGAACAATTTCTCTTATTGAAAAAATAGATCTCGTATGTCAATATAAAATGTCACTGAAATACTTTGGCAATGTAAATGTAGGTTATTGTAAACAATTTATCATATTTAAAAAAAAAAAAATCCTTTATATTAACTTAGCTTTTTGTTTGTGGGTGGCTGGCTGGCAAAATCTTCGGACGAGTAATTGACCCATTTCCCGCCAAGCTGAAACTTGGCACATAGAATCACTGTCGATGACAACACATTCCATTAAATTTTCCGCCCCAATCGCCAAAAATCCGTTTTTACTGTCTTGGAAATTTTTATAAATTTCTATAAAGGAAATATGTTGCTAAAAATTTCATGAACTAAAATTCCCGATAACTGCGCTAAATGAGATTCTTTTTGTAAAAACATATCGCAAGTGCGTTTGGTGCGTGATATTCTCTTCTTCTTCTTTTATATATTAAGGCCCCACGATCAATTTATTGATCATTATCGCTCCTATGAATGTAGACCTTATTTCCGATCACGTTAAACCTTATTTCTGATACACCTAAACCTTATTTCTGATCACACTAAACCTTATTTCTGGTCACCATAAACCTTTACTTCTGATCACCCTATACCTTATTTCTGCTCACCTTAAACCTTATTTCTGATACACCTAAACCTTATTTCTGATCACACTAAACCTTTATTTCTGATCACCTTAAACCTTATTTCTGATCAACCTAAACCTTTATTTCTGATCACCATAAACCTTTACTTCTGATCACCCTAAACCTTATTTCTGCTCACCTTAAACCTTATTTCTGATACACCTAAACCTTATTTCTGATCACCTGGAAACCTTATTTCTGATCACCCTAAACCTTATTTCTGCTCACCGTAAACCTTATTTCTGATACACCTAAACCTTATTTCTGATCACCTGGAAACCTTATTTCTGATCACACTAAACCTTATTTCTGGTCACCATAAACCTTTATTTCTGCTCACCTTAAACCTTATTTCTGATACACCTAAACCTTACTTCTGATCACCTGGAAACCTTATTTCTGATCAACCTAAACCTTATTTCTGATCCCCTTAAACCTTATTTCAGGTCACCATAAACCTTTATTTTTGATCACCATAAACCTTTACTTCTGATCACCCTAAACCTTATTTCTGATCACCTTAAACCTTATTTCTGATACCCCTAAATCTTATTTCTGATCACACTAAACCTTATTTCTGGTCACCATAAACCTTTATTTCTGATCACCCTAAACCTTATTTCTGATCACACTAAACCTTATTTCTGATCACCCTAAATCTGATCACGCTAAACGTCCAAGTGGACAGCGAGAGAACGAATGTATATCCCGGCGAGTCCGCCCATTTGTCCTCTGACGACGCGGCACTCTCCTCCACGATTTCCAATGACGATCGAACGCAAGCCACGTCGTCACGGGTATATTAACTCAACACAACTGTTTCAAATGTGAGCGCCACGGTGGAAAGCAAGGGCCAAGCTTGTCGACGCGGGGCTTTCCTTTCTCTCCCCTATTTCTTTGAACATCAGTTTCCTCAATGTCCACGCATTTCAAATTACACCTGCTGCGCGGATGAATTCGGGCGATTCTTTCAGCATCATCGACCATAACTGCCATATGAAATATCGAAGTTGATCTGGTTTTTTTTTAATGTGTTAACTACAGTCAGCTCGCTATGCTTATTTGTTCAACAAGGTGATCTATTTTAACGACTACACTCACAAAGCGAACGTTTTCAATAGGAGGCGGAGCAGAGAATTCCGAACATTTACAAGCAGCTGTTATCTGAAAGGTGGGTCCTCACTGTTTTGTTTGTTGGCCATAATTTTCGGGTTTATGGTTAAGTGATGTGATGCTAATTTTAGCAGTAAAAATAATATAAACGAAAGGAAAAGAACTGCGGACAAAACACTAGCCGCTATGGCAGTGGTTCTCAACCTTCCTAATGCCGCGAACCTTTAATACAGTTCCTCACGTTGTGGTGCCCACCAAACACAAAATTATTTTTGTTGCTCTTCATAACTGTTGAGCATGTGTGTTGTCCGATGGTCTTAGGCGACACCTGGGAAATTGTCCTTCGATCCTCCAAAGTGGTCACTACCCACGGGTTGAGAACCGCTGCGCTATGGTGATCACCTTTCTCTGAAAATTTCAGCGTTGATGATTCCAGCGAGTGATAAGAGAAAGGTTGAGACTTGTATTCATAGCGTCCAGGAAAAGTGTCAAGGTCTGAGCGAACGGTTTCTATAAATCGTCACGATAAATGCTTAACATTTTATGTATTGCACTAGCTATAGCCCTCGTCAAACCATGGTGGACGCAATGCGTGAACTTTTAAAGTTACTTGGCTTAAAATGCGCTCACGTAACGCACTTAATACGAGTCCCAAATAGTGGTCCCCACTGCCGCGGTATGCAGTGGCGTAGTGAGGGGGGGGGAAGGGGGGATTATGCCCCGGGCGCTACTCACAAAGGGGCGCCAAATGGTATATTTTACTATAATATTGTATGGTTTTCGAATAAGGGGGGGGGCGCAAAAAAGGTATTGGGGGGCGCTAAAAAGGTATTGTGCCCCGGGCGCGAGTTAAGCTCGCTACGCCACTGGCGGTATGCCACCCACCTGAACTATGTTACTATTCTAATGTCCCACCTCACTTTTTACACCGCAGATTTATTTCCATAAATAAAATGAAATATTGCGCACAAAGCGCACTTGCGCTATTTTTCAGTATCTCATTTGGGCGCAGTTTTCGGAAATTTTATTTAGGGACAGCAGCGCCATCTGGTAGCGTTAGTGACAATGTTACATGGAGAATTATGTGTTCCATATTGCGATCTGAATCTATCAATGGGTATATTTAGTACGGCGGGAGTGTGTGTGTGTGGGGGGCACTAATTGGGACTCATACGGCGTAGGATATAACGGGTAATATAAGAGCTGAGGGTATAAAGGGTAATATATAGAGCGGAGGGTAATATAAATGGCGTAGGACATAGATGGTAATGTATATGGCGTAGGAAAAGGACATGGAGGATGCTTGTGGATGGTGTATCCAGCGTTTAGTGAGCATTTTGGGGCGGAGGTGACTGGGTGTTTGAAGGTATAAGGGATTGTATGGGAAGGTCGTAATGGATGAGGTGATGGCACTGTCGCTATAGGGATCGGTGAGTTGATAAGGAACGTATGGGGTGTGCCTCCGGTGATGACCGAAGTTCTTTAAACCGAATCGTTCTGAGATGACGTTTAAAGTATGAAACATTTTTCTTGTTTCATTTTCAATATGTCACTCAACAATTTTTGTGAGATAACTTTTCTGGGGAAAAAAACTCAAAGCAATCACTGGACCGCCTCTCAAGTACCGAGTACAGAACCCTTTGGGGTTTAAAAAAAAATAGAAACATTCACGTTCGTCTTTGATTCGATAAATGCAGTATTCAAAAAACACCACTCTTTTAACTTATCGAACCTTCTCTGATCATAAACAAGGCTCTGTGTTAGTAATCGATCTTGGCATTGTGGGCTCGTCTACAGAGAAGTAATCTCTAAGAAAGCTATTCGGTGAGTTTTTTGTTTGTTTATATTTAAAACTTCATTCAGAGGCTTCGTATTGTGATGTCATCATAAAGAACGTGGGTGGCACGCGCATGGCAGTTGTGTGTGAGAGGATTTCAACAGACAAACGTTTTCATTGGAAGCCAAGGGTTCTCACACAATTTGTTTGATGTGAGCACCAATGGGTATTCATGAAATTGGTATGTTGTAAATATTGAGTTTAATCGAATTGAGACTTTCTTACCACTGCGTATGTTGCTATATGACACGAGAACGTCACACGACTTCTTTAACAAAACGTGCGTTGAGGCCAGGGAATCGTAGAACAAGTTATGTGGAAGCTTGAAATAGAAAGACAGGACAATGAAAAAAGAACGTTACGGCTGATAGCCTTCCTCGGCAGACAAGACAAGTACCATACGACAAGAAATAGAAACTAGTTTAAGTGTTTTTATATCCTTCATTGAGTCCACTTTGCTTGCGTATTTGCCCCGTGGTGCAGCAAGGGTTAGTAACGCCCCGGGGATGGGGGGGGCGGGGCGGAGATCAATCTTCCAGCGCCATGGAAAAAAAACCCAACAGTTTGGAAGGGAAATATCGCCACTCATCAATATAAAGAAAAAAATACCGCCCGAGACGGATCATCACCTCCGACGAACCCTCCCTTCCCCAGTTCCTGGGAGACTATTGTCACCGAACCCTCACATATTTATATATATATATATATATATATACTTTTTTTACAGCCCCTAAAGGTTAGGGCCCATAAAGCACAGCCCCTAAAGGTTAGGGCCCATAAAGCACAGCCCCTAAAGGTTAGGGCCCATAAACCACATCCCCTAAAGGTTAGGGCCCATAAAGCACAGCCCCTAAAGGTTAGGGCCGATAAAGCACAGCCCCTAAAGGTTAGGGCCCATAAAGCACAGCCCCTAAAGGTTAGGGCCCATAAAGCACAGCCCCTAAAGGTTAGGGCCCACAAAGCACAGCCCCTAAAGGTTAGGGCCCATAAAGCACAATTTGATTTCAACATTTAGAAGAAAAAAAATAAAGTAACCAATGAAACGACGTATTAAAAAAAAAATAAGAATTTAAAAAAAATTACAGTAATTTTAATTTATGAGGAACTCCACGAGATTTCTTAGGATGTCTGCGTTAGTTCTTGGGTGAACTGACAGGTTTAAAGTTTACCGTAGTTACATACATTTAGCATTGATCTATTTCATTGGCAGTGCGTTCTTTGCACTGTATCGAATACGTTCCGTCAGATGCGAAGCTATAATATTTTGCGCACTGGGACGAAAGATAAAATTTGCGCCACAATAACCCTCCCTCCCCCATTTCATCCCATTTTTCGATTGCACTGAAACTCAATTTAAATTTTAATAACACATTGTATTTAAAGAAGCAGCTTTATAGATATTATAGTACATGACCCACTCAGTCACATGACCCACTCAGTCACATGACCCACTCAGTCACTGTCGTAGACTGGTTTACATAGTCTACAAAAGATTTATTTTTCTTGATTTCACTGTCGCAAATTGGTCAATTACGCATTCAAAATCTTATTTCTTCCAATGTTCCTCTCTCAACGCTAAGAAGAGTAAGATCTCTGAGACGACCCTGTCCCACTAAGGCACGCAAATGCGACAAAATAAGTAGGCGATCAGGTGACACGCGCATCGATCTTGAGACCGATTTATTACCCTTGTTAACTTATTTATAATGTAACGTTTTAAGCCTCATTTTGGAACCCCAGTACCTTGGCGGCCGGGGACATATGTACACCCGTACACCCCCCCTCGCTACACCTCTGCATTCCGTAATTGGAAAGTGTACGTATTAAGTACACTATGAACTTGATGAACCTATATAAAGCCCGTTGGCAATAAAATAGGGCACGTTAATTATTAAATTCAATTCGATACAAACCCAATCTCAAAAACATTGCTGAAATACCACAGTTACAGTCCCCAACTAAACATTAAGTGTTGAATGAATCATGAATATAGTTTGAATATTAATTAGAATGACTTATGAAAACCTACCCCGTGGTCACGGTTCATGGTTACCTATTTTATATTCACGGGTGATATGACGTATAGAGATGACGTACATTTGCATCCATCTATGCATAATGTCAACATAAGACGTACGCTCACGGTGCTCCATGCTTCAGTGCGCACACTATGCCAGGGGTTCTATATTGCGCACCGCGGTTCACTGTAGCAACAATCGTACGCTACGGTGATAATAAAATTTGCTTCAAACTTTGTCTCAGAATGTTCGGCATTAAGGTCTAGCTTTAGTGTATCACGCTAAACGACTCACATTGTTATTCTATTTTGATAGCGCTCCGGGAGTTTTGGTCACACACAAAAATGACATATTTTTGGCTTTTTACTTAAAGGGCCAAAATAAAGTTTTACTGGACCGTCAATGGACAAAAGAAAGCGAGAAGTAAGACTACGGGACAAAAGAAAGTAAGATGTAAGACAACGGGACAACAGAAAGTGAAAAGTAAGACCACAGTACAAACAAAGTGAGAAGTAAGTCAATGGGACAAAAGAAAGTGAGAAGTAAGACTACGGGACAAAAGAAAGTGAGAAGTAAGACTACGGGTTAAAAGAAAGTGAGAAGTGAGACCACGGGTTAAAAGAAAGTGAGAAGTAAGACTATGGGACAAAAGAAACTAAGAAGTAAGACTATGGACTATGGGACAAAGAATTTTTGAATGTCTTATGCATCGCCCGTTGTAATAAAGCAAAGAAAAAAGATAAAGTAATTATTAGAAAGTTAAGAGTTTAATTAGTAAATGAAATATAAGAACAAGGTAGGCTAAACTTGAATTCATAGACAGGGCAACAGATTTTGACGTTTCGGATTAGAGCCTTCATCAGAAAACAAGACAAAAAAAAAAGTATAACAAGTATCAGATCACAGTAAAAAAAAAACTTTATAGAGATTTCCTTTTTTGTTGCCGGAAGTAGAATTACAGGAAGTGAAAGAATATAAATATTGGTACTGTGAAAAATAAGGTAGAGAATTCTAACGGACCAAAACATTTAGGGATACATAAAATCTAAGGAATACGGAAAAAGGAAGAAATACAGGGAAATGGAGAAACACTAGTAAGAGAGTATAATTTGATTCTTACCATGTGGAGAAATGGTACCGAAAAAGTTTAAATTATTAACAGTTTAAATAGTTTTCACAGTCATGTTGTGAACAGTTATTATGAGACGGCTTTCAGAAAATTATATGTGGATATGAAATAGTAGCGCCTCGTGGATAGTTAACATAATGGACAAAAAATACTTTTAAATATACCTGAAATAATTGAAATACCTGAAATACCTAAAATAATTGAAATACCAGAAATAATTGAAATAATTGAAATACCTGATACCTGCAATGACTGCTGGAATTAAAATTTTATTCAACCTTGAAAATAATGTTTGGGGGAGTTTGGGGGGGGGGCGTTATAAATTCTCTGACTATCACAAACAGACATATTCTAATAAAAGACCAATTCGAATAGATGTCCGATAGTACAGTTCAAACAACCTTTTGCCGATACAGCTTTCCCATCAATCGGTCTGCTTTCTAAACATATATAGTTTGGTCCACTCTTTGCACACAACACGCTGGAGAGAGGAATATTTACACAGCATGCGTTCTTCGGTATCAGATATCCAAGGCCCAGGGCTTGATGGGGTGGTAGCCGCTGGTGATGTGGGACAATACAGCGGGAGGCGTGAACATATATATATATATATATTTTAACGTAAATGACAGGCCTCCGTTTTTTTTTTATTCATACCATATTATCTCTGTGCAACTATTTACTAACAAAATATGTATACATAAAATCTACTGCGCTTACCCTATTAAACTAAACGAAATGTGGGCTAGAAATGAGAGAGGGGTGAACTGCGCACATTCAGCTCTATAGTCTATAGCCACACCAGCGGGAGCAGCTTTCTTTTTTTTCACGACCTGTTTAAATATTTGTCACCAACGGCGCTTTTTTTAAGGTCATCTTCGAGTAAATTGTCTTCTCTCATAAAGCCTCGATTGATTTTTTATAATTGGTACACAAACACTGCAAAGAGAACTTTGCTCACTCGGGTGAGTTGCCATTCAGGACAGACCTTCAAGAATGCTTTCCTTTCGGCTGTGTTTGATACCGTTGAATGGCAGCCATTGTTGAACAATCTTGGCCACGGTGGCCCTCTATTCAAGGGGCGATCATCCACAACAAAGGAGTAATATTATGCCACGAGCTTGATGTACTCAACGGAAGAGCTACCCACCTTGTTCATATAAGCATTTTTTTTTTGAAAATGGCCTCGTCAATATATATATATATATTGGCCGTTGAAGGAAAATAAGCTTACCAGAAAAAAATATTTTTCCTTAGGTGAGACTTGAACGTCTGGGGGGTCGGGGTTGGGGGGGGGATAGCTCGTGCGCTTCTCTTGTTTTGAAGTAGAGCCCCAACTTAACCACAGTGTGAAACCTCGATGTCAACATCAATGCGAAAACAGTAATTAGGGTCCAGACGATCAGATCGCGTGAACAACGGAGTCGCTTTAATTTTAATGCCGGTTTTTACCATATTCCGTGCGAAGACCTTTGGTATCCTTTATTGGGGCATCCAACTACTGAGTTATAAATGAATTCGCGTTTCTGCATGGTTCCACTTGATGTGGTTTCGAATGTTATTTGAACTATTTTAATGAATATTTTTCTGTGCTATCGTTTTGTCTGGCATAAGACAACTTGCCCGCATTGTGACAAAGACATAACTAAATCTGAATTCGTGTATGGGTTTCCAATATTATTTAGCTACGTTGTTTCACGTATTGGGATCGACACCAAGCAATTTATTTAGATTAAACTCGCCCCCACCCCCTCCCGCTTTGTGTGTTTTACTTTGCTAGCCCCGCAGGTTCTCAATGTAATGAGTTGTCACCAATTACTATTGTATGGAGGGCTTTTCAGGTTTACCTTAAACATATTTTTTTAATGAAAAAAAAATTGTGTGACGTCGCATTCCGGGATCAGATTTCCTTCTCATCCCTCCGTGCATCCATACGCCCGTCCATCCCTCCATCAATCCACCATCAATGCACCCATCCATCCGCCCGTTCATCCATTCGCCTATCAATGTATCTATCCACCCGCCGTCTATCCATCCATCAATCTATCCACCCGTTCGTCCGTGCATCCACCAATCCATTAATCCATCCATACATCCATCCATACTTCAATCCATCCGCCCATCAATCGATCTGTCCATCCACCCAACCTTCTATTTCATCCGTCCATCCCTCCATCAATCCACCCATCAATGCACCCATCCATCCGCCCGTCCATCCATTCGCCTATCAATCTATCTATCCACCCGGCCGTCTATCCATCCATAATCTATCCACCCGTTCGTCCGTGCATCCATCAATCCATCCATACATCCATACGTCAATCCATCCGCCCATCAATCGATCTGTCCATCCGCCCAACCTTCTATTTGTTCAGCCATTCAATCTTCACGTGCCCACTGGTGCTCGATGAAATGACCAAAGAAAATGCCTTTTGACCTTTCAGCTAGTTCTGAGGAAAGTGCAGCCAATGGTCAAATTGATATTCAACAAATCTTATTCTAGTGCTCTGACACAGATTTTCTTGGAGCTTCCGCGGTTTCATTATCCCTTGGCTTTCAATCTAAGGCAGCGGTTCTCAACCTGTAGGTCGTGACCCATTCGGGGGTCGAACGACCCTTTCCCAGGGGCCGCCTAAGACCATCGGAAAACATATATACTCTAGTTATGAAAGAGCAACGAAAATAATTTTGTGTTTGGGGGTCACAACAACACGAGGAACTGTATTAAAGGGTCGCGGCATTAGAAAGTTTGAGAACCACTGATCTAAGCCCTTCTTAAGCACCCCATAGCTTTCACAATTTGTAAACGGCGAACATTTTAATAAAAAATTGTATATTAACTGCTCACTAATAGCATACATCATATAGGCACGTCCCTAGAGATAGTTTGTAGAAAATAACACATAAAGACTAAGTAATTATCCACCAGGCACCGAAACATTGCAAATCCCCTCTACATACAAAGGGGCCATTATGTTCTGTGCATATATCGTGGGCCCTTAATATATAGAGGAAGAAGGAGACGACGAGGAGAAGCACCCATAAAAGAAAATATTTCGTTTCAACGGGATCATTTTTAGAACCATTTTGTATTATACTTGTTGACGAAACATAATTCTGATGGGCCTGAAAAGGTCGACTTTCCTGGGCCTTGAGGACCTGAAAAGGTCGACTTGCCTGGGCCTTGAGGGCCTGAAAAGGTCGACTTGCCTGGGCCTTGAGGACCTGAAAAGGTCGACTTGCCTGGGCCTTGAGGACCTGAAAAGGTCGACTTGCCTGGACCTTGAGGACCTGAAAAGGTCGACTTGCCTGGGCCTTGAGGACCTGAAAAGGTCGACTTGCCTGGGCCTTGAGGACCTGAAAAGGTCGACTTGCCTGGGCCTTGAGGGCCTGAAAAGGTCGACTGGCCTGGGCCTTGACCGGCCACTACTTGCACTCCTTACAAAATAAGTCTAGAAACGCCCTTACCACCCCTTTTTGAATATTCAACACGCCTATCCAGGGCCGGATTTACAGACAGGCCGACTAGGCCATGGCCTAGGGGCCCCGCGAAAAAGGGGCCCCAAAAATGGGAGTAGTATATAAAAAAAAAATACTTTTGAATTAAAAAATTTTGCAATATTTTTTATTTTTTCAAAATGGGGCCTAAAATTATGTTTGGCCACGGGCCCCTAAAATTTTGTAAATCCGGCCCTGCGCCTATCTGCAACGCTCTCTCTCTGATAGGAGCCACCCATTATAGATCTATAAAATATCCTTTATTGTGTTATTTAAGTTTAAGCCTTTTAAAAAAATCCTTTCTTGTAGCTTCGCTTTAGTTTGTGGGTGGCTGGCTGACTGACAAAATCTTCGGTCGGCTAAGTGACCCACTTTCCGTCAAGCTTTTTGAGCTGAAACTTGGCACATCGACTCGCTGCCAATGACAACACGTTCCATCAAATGTTCAACCCCCCAAACCCCCCCCCCCCCAATTTTTTTTTTCTTTTCAGTTTATGCTGTTTTTTTTTTCAAAGGGGAGATTGAAATTAAATTCCCGATAACTGCGCTAAATAGGATTCTTAAACAAAAAAAATATCGCTAGTTCGTTTGGTGCGTAATAGTTTCTTCTGAAATAGTTTTTGTAATTAATCTGCGGTGTAAAAGCGAGTCGGTCTTTAAAATATTAATGTTGTTCAGGGGCGTGAAAAAAATTGCGGTGGCGAGCCTTGCCGGGAAAGGGGCGGGCGGGGGGGCACTAATATGGATTCTTATAAAGTGAGATACTTGTCTAATGTTTTGTCAAAATGTCAGCCCCCCCCCCCCCCCCCCCCATTGCTCGCTATAACATTTTATAAACGATCAATACGAAAAGCTTTGTTTTCAAGGGTTATGTAAATTGAATGACTAAAACTTGTTAAAAAGGTATATGTGTGTGTGTTTTTGTGTGTATGCATGTGTGTGTTAGGGTAGTGGGGTGTGTGTGGTGGTGGTGGTGGTGGGGAGGGCAGAGACGATAGTGTCACTACTGGACACATCGTACAAAAAAGAGTTGTGTCAAAAAAAGAGTTAGTAAAAAAAAAGAGTTGTATCTAAAATAGTTGTGTGTAAAAGTAAAAGAGTTGTTTATAAAAGAGTTATATTTAAAAATAGAAAAGAGTTGCATATAAAAGAGTTGTATAGAAAAGAATCGTGTATACTGATCAATTCCTACAAGTGATGGGATACTTGAGATTTTATCCATCTCTCAAATCTTAAAATCCCACTTTGGTTTTAGGAAAACGCCAACAACTCTCCATTTAATGTGCAAAGCGTGTGATGTCAGATCGAGTACCATACACTCATCTAACATGGGCAAGTAACATGCACTCATCTAACATGGTCAAGTACCTTCCACTCATCTAACATGGATGTCAGAAATCGCTACTTGCTTTTATGAAATGGAACTGAATGGGGACTGAATGAGGACTGAATGGGGACTGAATGGGGACTGAATGAGGACTGAATGGGGACCAAATGGGGACTTAATTGGAACTGAATGGGGACTGAATGGGGACTGAATGGGGACCAAATGGGGACTTAATTGGAACTGAATGGGGAATGAATGGGGACCGAATGGGGACTGAATAGAGATGAATGTGGACACAATGGAAATCACATGTCAGCGCATGACGGTATTTTTTCCTACTCATTACTATTAATATTAAAGATGTGGAGTTTGGGGGGGGGGGGGGCGGTTTCGAAAAGGAAGCTGGACACACCAGAAGCAAAATGTATATAAGAGATATTCGAAGGCACACATGTGCATCGTCGTGTAAAACAGGTGCGTGTGATGTGGGGGTGCGGAGATAGGGGTCCACCATGAGCGGTATTTTGTTTCGTTTATACAATCGTATGAAGGGGCTGTATTTTCGGACAGCCGTAGAGCTTTTGTTAGTGGGAAGGGCCCACCAAAATCATGGCCCGCCTCTGCGCGGTCCTAACCCCTAGATACGCCACGGGTGTGAAGGTCAGTTAAGTCGATAGTGTCGTACTTGCACTCACAGGTTCGAACAAGAAAACTAGAACAAAATCAATTCAACCAAAGGGGAGACTACATCAAACATACATTACGACTTTAAACAAAAATCATTACTGCTTATTTCAATGTCATTGTGCTTGCCCCCCCCCCCAAACCCCCTCTCGACAGAATACCAGAAGCAGATTCTCAACTAGGCGGGTTTTCAAGACAAGCGAACATGTCTGTCATGCTTCTCTCAGGCAGGAAGAAGGCCATTGCAGAAAAGAAAAAAGTTGTCAGGTGAGTGAAGTTGTGAAGGATGCTGAATGGGTGGTTGCGTTCAAGCCGTGTAAAGGGTTTCTTTCAGTGGCCAGTGGCGTAGCTAATGTGGGAAGAGGGGGAAAGATGTCCCCGGGCGCCAGACAATCAGGGATGCCAAAATGAGCAGTGATAGTATTTAATTGATGACAATAATGGGTTTCAGAGTTGAAAATGAATCGTGTCCCCCCCCCCCACCTGGCGCCAAATACTCTAGCTGTGCCTCTGCCACTGTCATAGAAAGGGGTTGCGGATGATGTAGCCCCCCCCCCCCTTAACATTATCAGGCCGGGCGGCATCACAGCACCCGCAGTCGAACTTTCAAGGAGTCGGGATGGTAAATTTTACGTCCTAATATTCTTCCCCCACCCCTCCCGGGGAAGCATTGGACGCCCTTTGCGACGTAGCTGGGACGAAACGGTTGCCTAGGAGCAGCTTTCTCAGGTGCTGCGTGTCTAGAATCATCAGCCAGAGTCTTCCACCTCAGCCCCTCGCGTCATTTCCATTACCGGCAACTTGTAATCTTGTACGAGTCACTAACAAAATGATAATAAAAGCTTTTTTTCTAGAGTTTTTCCCCGAAATGTGACTCAAATCATGCTCCTATATAAACATTAATTCCATTTAAAAAAAAGTAAGCTTAATACATTAGCCGTACACAATAAGTGTTCCAAAGAGAATGATCTGTACCAATAGATATTGGTTCATTAGTTTACATGAAATGGAGCGTGTCCAAAAGGAAGCCACACTTTTTTCGAAAGAAGTTCATAACTAATTTCTTGTTTGTCTTTCGAACTCCCCCCACCTCCCTCCCGCCCTCTCTACCTAAAGAAATGTACACGTTTCATCACTGACAATTTTTCTTACAGATTTTACACCGTTTTACTTGTAAACATATAAATGACTTCAAAAATTATACATAAACACTGGTGAAGGTTTTGGGGGATTTCCGCGTGTTCCGCAGATGTGTGGAGAAAAATAAAAGTCGCGAATGCAAATTAGTTAGGTTCCAATGAAATTATTTTTAAGCCTTGTAGATTGGGCGACTAAACGCACCACACCGTGATCGGTTGATTGGTCGATGAAAGCTTTTAAAAATCGATGCGACTGCTTGTTTCAGGTTGTCCTGACATCGGGACGACTTCCACGGGTTTTTTTAAACATTGTCAAGAAAACACAGAAAATCGGTCATGGCATTGAGTTGACGTTTAACAAAAAAATGTGATTTATGCGCTGCACAAAACAGGGGCGTACCGATACTTAACAGGGGCGTACCTATGCTTAACAGTGGCGTAACTATGCATGACAGGGGCGTACCTAAGCTTAAGAGTGGCGTACCTATGTTTAACAGGGGCGTACCAATGCCAAGCAGGGGCGTACCCATGCTTAACAGTGGATGAGTAAGGGTTGGGGGGGGGGGAGAGAAGGGGTGTGTAAAAGCCATCATCACAGGTACAGTTATATGATAATTTTAGGCGATAGCGTCATCAGAGCTTTTTATTTGGTCAGGTCCGTGGAAGAGAAAGAGAACACCCCCAGCCCTCTGGAGTTATCAGTCTTAGTTTTTGCTTCCTTTCCTCGTTTCACTTAAACTTGTGTGATTGTATCATGAGAAGCTAACTGATGGTGAAAATGCAATATACCAGGCCTGCACAACATACTGCCCGTGGGCCACATGCGGCTCGCCAGCACCCAATTTGCGGCCCGCGAAGTAACGAAATATTCTTTATTCTTATTATTTTCTTAATAGCTTTACCCCGTCCTATTTTCTTTTGGCCCACACAAGCCCTGTCCTATTTTCTTTTGGCCCACACAAGCCCTGTCCTATTTTCTTTTGGCCCACACAAGTTCTGTCCTATTTTCTTTTGGCCCGCACACGTTTTTAATAAAGTATTACGGCCCGCCTTACATTTTGAGTTGTGCAGGTCTGCCATATACTAAACCCGCTAAATAGAAGACTTTGCGCCGTATGACATAGATTTATTTGCTTGATGGAGGCAAAGGCGTACACCACGGACATTATAATTGTATTTAGCTGGAATGTTTTAAACAAAACTCATATAATTATGTGTCCGTAAACAAAGTATGTGTGTCCATACAATTTGGGAGCATTCAAAATATGTCGGTACATTATTTAAACCGTTTTCAACCGTGATAAGCAACGTTTAAAGGGATAATCGTAGCATCCTTAATGTCATCATCTCTAGGCTTCATGCCATCATCTTTAGGCTTCATGTCATCATCTTTAGACTTCATGTCATCATCTTTAGGCTTCATGTCATCATCTTTAGTCTTCATGCCATCATCTTTATAGGCTTCATAATATGTAGGTCTCTTGCCATCATCTTTAAGCTTCATGCCATTGTCAGGTGTCATGACGTCCCCGCTAGGCTTCATGCCAGCACCTTTAGGCATCATTCCATCTTCTTTAGGCTTCATGTCATTGCCTTTAGGCTTCATGCTATATTCTTTAGGATTCATGCCATCATCTCTAGGCTTCATGCAATTATCTTTAGGCTTCATGCCATCACCTTTAGGCATCATTCCATTTGCTTAAGGTTTCATGCCATCGTCTTTTAAACTTTATGCCATTGCGTCTAGGATCAATGCCATCTCCTACAGAGCTGATTTTGTGTACAGCTCATATGTCAGGCATTCAATTAACCCATGATATGTCAGGCATTCAATTAACCCATGCCTGTTTATAAGTAAAAATATCTTTGCATGGAATGTCACATTTGTAAAGAAAAATGTTTTGAATTCAATTTCTGTGAGGTCGTTTCCTGTAGTTTTTTTTTAAAATTGTGTTAGCAACCGAGTTCCGGTACGTCATACCCTGCCAGGCATAGCGCTGTTGACAATAACAACTGCAGCTGGGCGGTATCAACATCTTATTGGGACACACTCATGATAGCAACCAAGCGCGACGGTACAGAGAGTTGTATATGGAGCAATAAAAAAAAAAATTTCCTGACGATTCCACCCTCACCGCTCCCCCTCCCTGAGACAATCCAGTTAGCATCGAGGTAACCTAAAGCGGTTATTTCCACCCTCACCGCCCCCTCACCCCCCAATCACCGCCCCCAGACACCACCCAGTTAGCATCGAGGTAACCTAAAGTGGTTATTGCAGCAAAAGTCGGCAATCTTAAGAATATCAATTAAAGGAGATGTCCTCAAAATTACGACCCGCGGGCCAGTTCCAGCCCGCCTGGGGCCCCTTAATCCGGCCTGCCTGGCCGCCGTAAGAGTACCTTGCTAGCAGTGACAACTATAAAACCAGATATTGATCTTCTCATTTGCCACATCCCCCCTCCCCCAATGTAAATACTTGTAAGATTATGTTGGATAGAATTTTTCTTCATTTTAAATATAATGTTACTTTTTTCAAGGTTTTTTCCCACTAAAATGTGTAGTCTGCATAGAATTGAAATACGTGCAGTGTGCATAGAATTGAGTTATGTGCAGTGTGCATAGAATTCAATCAGATTTAAAAAAAAAAAATTATTGTCCGGCCGCCGACAGTGTTTGAGGACATCGATCCGGTCCCTTGTTTAAAATGTTTGAGAACTCCTGAATTGAAAAAGAGTGTGAATGACAAACATATTCTTACTAATGCATAATGCAATTTATTCTATTTCATAGAACGCAATTGAATCCTTTGATAATTAAATTAAATTAAATCTAACGCTACTGTAAAGCTACATAAGCCTTCATCCAACGCTCCTGTAAAGCTAACTTGACAAAATCGCTTCCTCTACTGTAAAGCTACACTGACTATGACGCTAATTTAACTATAAAGCTAACGTAACTATAAAGCTACAGTGAATATAAAGCTATTACGTAACTATAAAGCTACAGTGAATATAAAGCTATTACGTAGCTATAAAGCCATCAAACGGACATGGATGAAGGTCTTTCATGTCCCCCCCCCCCCCCCCCCAACCTCAAAAGGGGGAATTAGAGTCGCACTTAATCAAGGGAATTAATCAACTCTGCACACATGCCATGAGCATCAATACATCAACTGGGCCTCTTGTCTTTATTTTTTTTTTACTCTTGCATACTCCATGAAATGTTTGGGAAAAAACAGCCATAAGATGGCTGCAGCTTCATGCCACTCAAGATCGCATTCGTTCAGCTCCAATTGAGTGAGTTTGAAACTGTCGACCCTTACTAGCATTTAGCGGACTAATTTCGATTTCCACATCTTATAAAATGCTGACGTGTTCATTGCAAGGCTAACGAAATAGAAGTCTTTTATGAGATCAAGGACACACTTTCTCATCGACATCAAATTCATTCATTCAATATTACCAGCAGCGAGCTGGGGGCAACACGCCTACGTTGTTGCGCATGTAAATTACGGTAAGAGGTGCATAAAAAGAAATCCAGATGGCGCTCCATATATCCACCAATGCTTAGTTGTATTGACTCTCTAACCATAGAGTACCATTTGTGAGTTTACTAAAAGAAAACTTTCAGAAATTCATGCATAAATAAAGAAGGAGGTTATTGCAGAATGTATTCTTGTGTGTCCATTTGGTGCAGACGACACAGGTGCGCAGCATCGGGGCGGACAACATCCACTCGGAAATTATATATAGCCCAAATATATATATTTTAATGATATATGATGAAATTCATAAACCGTTCCATGACAATATTTCAAAATAACATAACGTTAGAGAAATTTTTGTGGCCTAGCTACACAACAGTGCTGGGCATGGCACTCGCGGCGATTTCTCTTGTGTTGGGACTAAAGGGGAGACCAGTCTCTAAGGAATGAATAATCTTATAGCCGTCACGTTGACCCCATCGATGACCAACTGACCAGGGTCACCACAGCTCATCATAAGGCTCAAGTTAAGGTTATTAACTTAAGTTGAAAATGGTCTTGTTCATCTACGCGGGCGTAGGACGAACACAAACCCTGGTTGCACAACAACATCCCCCCCCCCCCCCCAAAAAAAAAAAAAACAACGAACAAACTACAACACAAAAACAACAACAAACCCAAACAAACAAACCTAGCCACATAGTGCGGCCCGCTAGTCGTTGGTCAATTTAAACGTCTTGTATATTTGTAGCACTGTTTCTTCATCGTCATCATCCACATCACCCAGCCACAAGGGCATGTGCCCTACATTCCCAGGCACTGTTTCTTCATCGTCATCATCCACATCACCCAGCCACAAGGGCATGTGCCCTACATTCCCAGGCACTGTTTCTTCATCGTCATCATCCACATCAAGGAGCCACAAGGGCATGTGCCCTACATTCCCAGGCACTGTTTCTTCATCGCCATCATCCACATCAAGGAGCCACAAGGGCATGTGCCCTACATTCCCAGGCACTGTTTCTTCATCGCCATCATCCACACCAAGGAGCCACAAGGGCATGTGCCCTACATTCACAGGCACTGTTTCTTCATCGCCATCATCCACATCAAGGAGCCACAAGGGCATGTGCCCTACATTCCCAGGCACTGTTTCTTTATCGTCATCATCCACACCAAGGAGCCACAAGGGCATGTGCCCTACATTCCCAGGCACTGTTTCTTCATCGCCATCATCCACATCAAGGAGCCACAAGGGCATGTGCCCTACATTCCCAGGCACTGTTTCTTCATCGCCATCATCCACATCAAGGAGCCACAAGGGCATGTGCCCTACATTCCCAGGCACTGTTTCTTCATCGCCATCATCCACACCAAGGAGCCACAAGGGCATGTGCCCTACATTCCCAGGCACTGTTTCTTCATCGCCATCATCCACACCAAGGAGCCACAAGGGCATGTGCCCTACATTCCCAGGCACTGTTTCTTCATCGTCATCATCCACATCAAGGAGCCACAAGGGCATGTGCCCTACATTCCCAGGCACTGTTTCTTCATCGCCATCATCCACACCAAGGAGCCACAAGGGCATGTGCCCTACATTCCCAGGCACTGTTTCTTCATCGCCATCATCCACATCAAGGAGCCACAAGGGCATGTGCCCTACATTCCCAGGCACTGTTTCTTCATCGCCATCATCCACACCAAGAAGCCACAAGGGCATGTGCCCTACATTCACAGGCACTGTTTCTTCATCGCCATCATCCACACCAAGGAGCCACAAGGGCATGTGCCCTACATTCCCAGGCACTGTTTCTTCATCGCCATCATCCACACCAAGGAGCCACAAGGGCATGTGCCCTACATTCCCAGGCACTGTTTCTTCATCGTCACCATCCACATCACCCAGCCACAAGGGCACGTGCCCTACATTCCCAGGCACTGTTTCTGAAACGTGCAAACTAAGCGCACTGACCCTTTGCAGTTATCGACCAATCGATGTCACCGAGAATATTTGTAAACACGTATTTATAATTTAACTCTGAGGTATTCAATGAAAAACTAAAAGACTGCAAACAAAAAAACAAAAACAAAAAAATTCTACAAAATTCAAAAGATAGAATAACATTGAATGTAATTTGAGAAAACTTCAAAAAAAAAAAAAACCAACCTCTCACTGACTATCTAAAAACAACAACACGCGCTCCAGTTATGTCTGTGTGCTTCTCTGAACAAACGAAAAGGCTGCACATGAATTATTTCTTGTTATTTTTTGTTATGGCATTAATGAGCCCCCTCCCCTCACTCCATGCCCCCCCCCATTCCTTTCATTTAAAAAAAAGTAAACCTGTCTTAGGCGAAAGCGAGTTTAAAATAATTTTTTTTTTTTGTTAAGTAATTTCATTATAACATGCTTTGTCCCGTGGTTAAGATGGAAGCGTTAAAAAAAATAATGTCCATTCTTCTGTTTTTTCCATGTTCAGATCAGTCAATAAGTGTTATTTTAAGACATCTAGATCAACGTTTTCTAAATGTTGGTCCGTGGGCCGGCCCTTGTCCGCGAGTCTTACGTTCCCGGTCCGTACAACATGAATTTTTGATTGTCCAACAAAAATACAATTAACAAATATGGCACATATCCATTGTACAATGTCGAAACTTGTCCACCGGTCCGCCAAACTTAACCGATAGGAAAACGTGATCTAGTGTATACAGATACATGCAAAGTGTATTCATATTAAATCTTATAACTGAGACTGTGAAGAGAAGTTACAACCTAGGGTCACTATAGTCAAGGGCGTAGGGAGGAGCGTGGTGGAGGGAGTGGTCCGCTCCAGGCTCCACTTTTTTCTTTTTACTGAAGGGGGTGGCATTTTTGGCCAACTGCTGAATTTGTTTCGTTGAAGGGGGCGGCAAAAATCTTGGCCCGCCTCCAAGGGACATTAACCGTAGCTACGCCACTGACTATGATTATTAATATATTGAATGTTATTATAGAAATTAAATATTTAAATATAAAATTACTGAATTGCATTAAATGTGGGCGTATAAAACCGGTTTATGATGTTATATATATTATTTATTGTTACGAATTAAACAACCCCTAAAAACAAAGTTTTTCCCATTAACCCTTTATATGCATTTTTGGTTGCATTAATTTAGTGGTATGTGATGTCTCATTTGTTAAGAAGAAGTTATGTAATTGACAAACTCCTAGCGAAATCACGTTTCATATTTCCCCCCATTTTCCCCTTCAAAAAATTATTTTTTACTGCACACTCAAATACGTCACAAACACAAAGAAATAGCAACGACTACACGGCACGTTCTCCACACCAAAGAACAGTCATTTAACAAATCAAACTTTATCCATCTTCCAGTGTCGTAGCGATCTTAACTCGCGCCCGGGGCACAATATCTTTTTAGCGCCCCTTCCTATTCGAAAACCATACAATATTATACGTAAAATATACCATTTGGCGCCCCTTTGTGAGTAGCGCCCGGGGCATGATGCCCCCCTTTCCCCCCTAGCTACGCCACTGCCATCTTCCCCTTGAAAACATAAAAAAAACAGATATTTGCGGGTCGGTGTGGGGCGGAAAATTTGACAGAGAGTGTTGTCATCGGAAACGAGTCTATGTGCCAAGTTTCAGTTCGATAGGGTGACGTAAAGTGTGTCAATTAGTCGTCCGAAGATTTTGATTTGAACATAAAATAACACGCAGGGAAAAAAAGTGAAGATAAGATAAAGGATTTAGAAGGGAGCTGGAACTCACATTGTTATAACTTATAAATTTATAATTTATACATAAAATTTCGCCGGAATTAGTGCTTAAACGCAAAACGCAATGTATAAGAGGACTGCGTTCAGGTTGAAGCAATAAGAAATATACAAATGGTTCAGGAAAACCCCGAAGAAAGACGAAAATAACAAAAAAGTGGATGGTTCTGTCAAGAAACCCTTGACAACAAACATACAGAGGCAGACACGCTTAACTTGAATAGATGTATTTGACAGGAGATGGTAGGCGTATTATTCAGTTGCGGAAGTGCACACAGGAAACGTAAAAAGATTAGAAATAAGTAAATTAATTGGATAAGGTAATATGGAAACGCTAAAACGGCGAGGACAGCGTATTTACGGTTAGCAAGGATGGTGGATATATGCGTAGTAAAGGTTAGCAAGGATGGTGGATATATGCGTAGTAAAGGTTAGCAAGGATGGTGGATATATGCGTAGTAAAGGTTAGCAAGGATGGTGGATACATGCGTAATTAAGGTTAGCAAGGATGGTGGATATATGCGTAGTTAAGGTTAGCAAGGATGGTGGATATATGCAATATATTTATGAAATAGCAATGAAAATAATTTTATGGTTTGGGGTCACCACAACACGAGGAACTGTATTAAAGGGTCGCGGCATTCGGGAGGTTGAGAACCACTGCTCTGAGCTGTTAAGGAATGCTCTTATACAGGTTATTATCTCAATGATAAAGTTTCTAGTAAATGAATGATGAGGTTAAATTGCGAATGTCTCTTTCTTCCCTCATGAAACAAGTAACCGGGCCGTCCGGTGTCTCTTTAACTGGTTGCCAATGGAAGGCAACCAACCCTTGTTCTGTCATCTTCCCTTGAAACTAGTTGCCAATGGAAGGCAGCCAACCCTTGTTCTGTCAGCTTTCCTTGAAACTAGTTGCCAATGAAAGGCAGCCAACCCTTGTTCTGTCCGCTTCCCTTGAAACTAGTTGCCAATAAAAAGGCAGCCAACCTTTATTCTGTCAGCTTCCCTTGAAACTAGTTGCCAATGAAAGGCAGCCAACCTTTATTCTGTCAGCTTCCTTTGAAACTAGTTGCCAATAAAAGGCAGCCAACCTTTATTCTGTCAGCTTCCTTTGAAACTAGTTGCCAATAAAAGGCAGCCAACCCTTGTTCTGTCAGCTTCCCTTGAAACTAGTTGCCAATGGAAGGCAGCCAACCTTTATTCTGTCAGCTTCCTTTGAAACTAGTTGCCAATAAAAGGCAGCCAACCTTTATTCTGTCAGCTTCCTTTGAAACTAGTTGACAATAAAAGGCAGCCAACCCTTGTTCTGTCCGCTTCCCTTGAAACTAGTTGCCAATAAAAAGGCAGCCAACCCTTATTCTGTCAGCTTCCCTTGAAACTAGTTGCCAATGGAAGGCAGCCAACCCTTGCTCTGCCAGCTTCCCTTGAAACTAGTTGCCAATGGAAGGCAGCCAACCCTTGCTCTGTCAGCTTCCCTTGAAACTAGTTGCCAATGGAAGGCAGCCAACCCTTGCTCTGCCAGCTTCCCTTGAAACTAGTTGCCAATGAAAGGCAGCCAACCCTTGCTCTGCCAGCTTCCCTTGAAACTAGTTGCCAATGAAAGGCAGCCAACCCTTGCTCTGCCAGCTTCCCTTGAAACTAGTTGCCAATGAAAGGCAGCCAACCCTTGCTCTGTCAGCTTCCCTTGAAACTAGTTGCCAATGGAAGGCAGCCAACCCTTGCTCTGCCAGCTTCCCTTGAAACTAGTTGCCAATGAAAGGCAGCCAACCTTTGTTCTGTCAGCTTCCCTTGAAACTAGTTGCCAATGAAAGGCAGCCAACCCTTGCTCTGTCAGCTTCCCTTGAAACTAGTTGCCAATGGAAGGCAGCCAACCTTTATTCTGTCAGCTTCCCTTGAAACTAGTTGCCAATGGAAGGCAGCCAACCTTTGTTCTGTCAGCTTCCCTTGAAACTAGTTGCCAATGAAAGGCATCCAACCCTTGCTCTGTCAGCTTCCCTTGAAACTAGTTGCCAATGGAAGGCAGCCAACCTTTATTCTGTCAGCTTCCCTTGAAACTAGTTGCCAATGGAAGGCAGCCAACCCTTGTTCTGTCAGCTTCCCTTGAAACTAGTTGCCAATGAAAGGCAGCCAACCCTTGCTCTGTCAGCTTCCCTTGAAACTAGTTGCCAATGGAAGGCAGCCAACCTTTATTCTGTCAGCTTCCCTTGAAACTAGTTGCCAATGGGAGGCAGCCAACCTTTATTCTGTCAGCTTCCCTTGAAACTAGTTGCCAATGAAAGGCAGCCAACCTTTATTCTGTCAGCTTCCCTTGAAACTAGTTGCCAATGGAAGGCAGCCAACCTTTATTCTGTCAGCTTCCCTTGAAACTAGTTGCCAATGGAAGGCAGCCAACCTTTGTTCTGTCAGCTTCCCTTGAAACTAGTTGCCAATGAAAGGCAGCCAACCCTTGCTCTGTCAGCTTCCCTTGAAACTAGTTGCCAATGGAAGGCAGCCAACCTTTATTCTGTCAGCTTCCCTTGAAACTAGTTGCCAATGGAAGGCAGCCAACCTTTATTCTGTCAGCTTCCCTTGAAACTAGTTGCCAATGAAAGGCAGCCAACACTTGCTCTGTCAGCTTCTCTTGAAACTAGTTGCCAATGGAAGGCAGCCAACCTTTATTATGTCAGCTTCCCTTGAAACTAGTTGCCAATGAAAGGCAGCCAACCTTTATTCTGTCAGCTTCCCTTGAAACTAGTTGCCAATGAAAGGCAGCCAACCCTTGCTCTGTCAGCTTCCCTTGAAACTAGTTGCCAATGGAAGGCAGCCAACCTTTATTCTGTCAGCTTCCCTTGAAACTAGTTGCCAATGAAAGGCAGCCAACCCTTGCTCTGTCAGCTTCCCTTGAAACTAGTTGCCAATGGAAGGCAGCCAACCTTTATTCTGTCAGCTTCCCTTGAAACTAGTTGCCAATGGAAGGCAGCCAACCTTTGTTCTGTCAGCTTCCCTTGAAACTAGTTGCCAATGAAAGGCATCCAACCCTTGCTCTGTCAGCTTCCCTTGAAACTAGTTGCCAATGGAAGGCAGCCAACCTTTATTCTGTCAGCTTCCCTTGAAACTAGTTGCCAATGGAAGGCAGCCAACCCTTGTTCTGTCAGCTTCCCTTGAAACTAGTTGCCAATGAAAGGCAGCCAACCCTTGCTCTGTCAGCTTCCCTTGAAACTAGTTGCCAATGGAAGGCAGCCAACCTTTATTCTGTCAGCTTCCCTTGAAACTAGTTGCCAATGGGAGGCAGCCAACCTTTATTCTGTCAGCTTCCCTTGAAACTAGTTGCCAATGAAAGGCAGCCAACCTTTATTCTGTCAGCTTCCCTTGAAACTAGTTGCCAATGGAAGGCAGCCAACCTTTATTCTGTCAGCTTCCCTTGAAACTAGTTGCCAATGGAAGGCAGCCAACCTTTGTTCTGTCAGCTTCCCTTGAAACTAGTTGCCAATGAAAGGCAGCCAACCCTTGCTCTGTCAGCTTCCCTTGAAACTAGTTGCCAATGGAAGGCAGCCAACCTTTATTCTGTCAGCTTCCCTTGAAACTAGTTGCCAATGGAAGGCAGCCAACCTTTATTCTGTCAGCTTCCCTTGAAACTAGTTGCCAATGAAAGGCAGCCAACACTTGCTCTGTCAGCTTCTCTTGAAACTAGTTGCCAATGGAAGGCAGCCAACCTTTATTATGTCAGCTTCCCTTGAAACTAGTTGCCAATGAAAGGCAGCCAACCTTTATTCTGTCAGCTTCCCTTGAAACTAGTTGCCAATGAAAGGCAGCCAACCCTTGCTCTGTCAGCTTCCCTTGAAACTAGTTGCCAATGGAAGGCAGCCAACCTTTATTCTGTCAGCTTCCCTTGAAACTAGTTGCCAATGGAAGGCAGCCAACCCTTGCTCTGTCAGCTTCCCTTGAAACTAGTTGCCAATGGAAGGCAGCCAACCTTTATTCTGTCAGCTTCCCTTGAAACTAGTTGCCAATGGAAGGCAGCCAACCCTTGTTCTGTCAGCTTCCCTTGAAACTAGTTGCCAATGAAAGGCAGCCAACCCTTGCTCTGTCAGCTTCCATTGAAACTAGTTGCCAATGAAAGGCAGCCAACCCTTGCTCTGTCAGCTTCCCTTGAAACTAGTTGCCAATGAAAGGTAGCCAACCTTTGCTCTGTCAGCTTCCCTTGAAACTAGTTGCCAATGGAAGGCAGCCAACCCTTGCTCTGTCAGCTTCCCTTGAAACTAGTTGCCAATGGAAGGCAGCCAACCTTTATTCTGTCAGCTTCCCTTGAAACTAGTTGCCAATGGAAGGCAGCCAACCCTTGTTCTGTCAGCTTCCCTTGAAACTAGTTGCCAATGGAAGGCAGCCAACCCTTGCTCTGTCAGCTTCCCTTGAAACTAGTTGCCAATGAAAGGCAGCCAACCTTTATTCTGTCAGCTTCCCTTGAAACTAGTTGCCAATGGAAGGCAGCCAACCTTTGTTCTGTCAGCTTCCCTTGAAACTAGTTGCCAATGAAAGGCAGCCAACCCTTGCTCTGTCAGCTTCCCTTGAAACTAGTTGCCAATGGAAGGCAGCCAACCTTTATTCTGTCAGCTTCCCTTGAAACTAGTTGCCAATGAAAGGCAGCCAACCTTTATTCTGTCTACTTCCCTTGAAACTAGTTGCCAATGAAAGGCAGCCAACCCTTGCTCTGTCAGCTTCCCTTGAAACTAGTTGCCAATGGAAGGCAGCCAACCTTTATTCTGTCAGCTTCCCTTGAAACTAGTTGCCAATGGAAGGCAGCCAACCTTTGTTCTGTCAGCTTCCCTTGAAACTAGTTGCCAATGAAAGGCAGCCAACCCTTGCTCTGTCAGCTTCCCTTGAAACTAGTTGCCAATGGATTGCAGCCAACCTTTATTCTGTCAGCTTCCCTTGAAACTAGTTGCCAATGAAAGGCAGCCAACCTTTATTCTGTCAGCTTCCCTTGAAACTAGTTGCCAATGAAAGGCAGCCAACCCTTGCTCTGTCAGCTTCCCTTGAAACTAGTTGCCAATGGAAGGCAGCCAACCTTTATTCTGTCAGCTTCCCTTGAAACTAGTTGCCAATGGAAGGCAGCCAACCTTTGCTCTGTCAGCTTCCCTTGAAACTAGTTGCCAATGGAAGGCAGCCAACCTTTATTCTGTCAGCTTCCCTTGAAACTAGTTGCCAATGGAAGGCAGCCAACCCTTGTTCTGTCAGCTTCCCTTGAAACTAGTTGCCAATGAAAGGCAGCCAACCCTTGCTCTGTCAGCTTCCCTTGAAACTAGTTGCCAATGAAAGGCAGCCAACCCTTGCTCCGTCAGCTTCCCTTGAAACTAGTTGCCAATGAAAGGCAGCCAACCCTTGCTCTGTCAGCTTCCCTTGAAACTAGTTGCCAATGGAAGGCAGCCAACCCTTGATCTGTCAGCTTCCCTTGAAACTAGTTGCCAATGGAAGGCAGCCAACCTTTATTCTGTCAGCTTCCCTTGAAACTAGTTGCCAATGGAAGGCAGCCAACCCTTGTTCTGTCAGCTTCCCTTGAAACTAGTTGCCAATGAAAGGCAGCCAACCCTTGCTCTGTCAGCTTCCCTTGAAACTAGTTGCCAATGGAAGGCAGCCAACCCTTGCTCTGTCAGCTTCCCTTGAAACTAGTTGCCAATGGAAGGCAGCCAACCCTTGCTCTGTCAGCTTCCCTTGAAACTAGTTGCCAATGAAAGGCAGCCAACCCTTGCTCTGTCAGCTTCCCTTGAAACTAGTTGCTAATGGAAGGCAGCCAACCTTTATTCTGTCAGCTTCCCTTGAAACTAGTTGCCAATGGAAGGCAGCCAACCCTTGTTCTGTCAGCTTCCCTTGAAACTAGTTGCCAATGAAAGGCAGCCAACCCTTGCTCTGTCAGCTTCCCTTGAAACTAGTTGCCAATGAAAGGCAGCCAACCCTTGCTCTGTCAGCTTCCCTTGAAACTAGTTGGCAATGGAAGGCAGCCAACCCTTGCTCTGTCAGCTTCCCTTGAAACTAGTTGCCAATGAAAGGCAGCCAACCCTTGCTCTGTCAGCTTCCCTTGAAACTAGTTGCCAATGGAAGGCAGCCAACCCTTGCTCTGTCAGCTTCCCTTGAAACTAGTTGCCAATGAAAGGCAGCCAACCCTTGCTCTGTCAGCTTCCCTTGAAACTAGTTGCCAATGGAAGGCAGCCAACCTTTATTCTGTCAGCTTCTCTTGAAACTAGTTGCCAATGGAAGGCAGCCAACCCTTGTTCTGTCAGCTTCCCTTGAAACTAGTTGCCAATGAAAGGCAGCCAACCCTTGCTCTGTCAGCTTCCCTTGAAACTAGTTGCCAATGAAAGGCAGCCAACCTTTATTCTGTCAGCTTCCTTTGAAACTAGTTGCCAATAAAAGGCAGCCAACCCTTGTTCTGTCAGCTTCCCTTGAAACTAGTTGCCAATGGAAGGCAGCCAACCTTTATTCTGTCAGCTTCCCTTGAAACTAGTTGCCAATGAAAGGCAACCAACCTTTATTCTGTCAGCTTCCTTTGAAACTAGTTGCCAATAAAAGGCAGCCAACCCTTGTTCTGTCAGCTTCCCTTGAAACTAGTTGCCAATGGAAGGCAGCCAACCTTTATTCTGTCAGCTTCCCTTGAAACTAGTTGCCAATGAAAGGCAGCCAACCTTTATTCTGTCAGCTTCCCTTGAAACTAGTTGCCAATGGAAGGCAGCCAACCCTTGTTCTGTCAGCTTCCCTTGAAACTAGTTGCCAATGAAAGGCAGCCAACCCTTGCTCTGTCAGCTTCCCTTGAAACTAGTTGCCAATGAAAGGCAGCCAACCCTTGCTCTGTCAGCTTCCCTTGAAACTAGTTGCCAATGAAAGGCAGCCAACCCTTGTTCTGTCAGCTTCCCTTGAAACTAGTTGCCAATAAAAGGCAGCCAACCCTTGCTCTGTCAGCTTCCCTTGAAATTAGTTGCCAATGAAAGGCAGCCAACCCTTGCTCTGTCAGCTTCCCTTGAAACTAGTTGCCAATGAAAGGCAGCCAACCCTTGTTCTGTCAGCTTCCCTTGAAACTAGTTGCCAATGGAAGGCAGCCAACCCTTGCTCTGTCAGCTTCCCTTGAAACTAGTTGCCAATGAAAGGCAGCCAACCCTTGTTCTGTCAGCTTCCCTTGAAACTAGTTGCCAATGGAAGGCAGCAAACCCTTGTTCTGTCCGCTTCCCTTGAAACTAGTTGCCAATAAAAAGGCAGCCAACCTTTATTCTGTCAGCTTCCCTTGAAACTAGTTGCAAATGGAAGGCAGCCAACCCTTGCTCTGTCAGCTTCCCTTGAAACTAGTTGCCAATGGAAGGCAGCCAACCCTTGCTCTGTCAGCTTCCCTTGAAACTAGTTGCCAATGGAAGGCAGCCAACCTTTATTCTGTCAGCTTCCCTTGAAACTAGTTGCCAATGGAAGGCAGCCAACCCTTGTTCTGTCAGCTTCCCTTGAAACTAGTTGCCAATGAAAGGCAGCCAACCCTTGCTCTGTCAGCTTCCCTTGAAACTAGTTGCCAATGGAAGGCAGCCAACCCTTGCTCTGTCAGCTTCCCTTGAAACTAGTTGCCAATGGAAGGCAGCCAACCCTTGCTCTGTCAGCTTCCCTTGAAACTAGTTGCCAATGAAAGGCAGCCAACCCTTGCTCTGTCAGCTTCCCTTGAAACTAGTTGCCAATGGAAGGCAGCCAACCTTTATTCTGTCAGCTTCCCTTGAAACTAGTTGCCAATGGAAGGCAGCCAACCCTTGTTCTGTCAGCTTCCCTTGAAACTAGTTGCCAATGAAAGGCAGCCAACCCTTGCTCTGTCAGCTTCCCTTGAAACTAGTTGCCAATGAAAGGCAGCCAACCCTTGCTCTGTCAGCTTCCCTTGAAACTAGTTGCCAATGGAAGGCAGCCAACCCTTGCTCTGTCAGCTTCCCTTGAAACTAGTTGCCAATGAAAGGCAGCCAACCCTTGCTCTGTCAGCTTCCCTTGAAACTAGTTGCCAATGGAAGGCAGCCAACCTTTGTTCTGTCAGCTTCCCTTGAAACTAGTTGCCAATGGAAGGCAGCCAACCTTTATTCTGTCAGCTTCCCTTGAAACTAGTTGCCAATGGAAGGCAGCCAACCCTTGTTCTGTCAGCTTTCCTTGAAACTAGTTGCCAATGAAAGGCAGCCAACCCTTGTTCTGTCAGCTTCCCTTGAAACTAGTTGCCAATAAAAAGGCAGCCAACCTTTATTCTGTCAGCTTCCCTTGAAACTAGTTGCCAATGAAAGGCAGCCAACCTTTATTCTGTCAGCTTCCTTTGAAACTAGTTGCCAATAAAAGGCAGCCAACCCTTGTTCTGTCAGCTTCCCTTGAAACTAGTTGCCAATGGAAGGCAGCCAACCTTTATTCTGTCAGCTTCCCTTGAAACTAGTTGCCAATGAAAGGCAACCAACCTATATTCTGTCAGCTTACTTTGAAACTAGTTGCCAATAAAAGGCAGCCAACCCTTATTCTGTCAGCTTCCCTTGAAACTAGTTGCCAATGGAAGGCAGCCAACCCTTGTTCTGTCAGCTTTCCTTGAAACTAGTTGCCAATGAAAGGCAGCCAACCCTTGTTCTGTCAGCTTCCCTTGAAACTAGTTGCCAATAAAAAGGCAGCCAACCTTTATTCTGTCAGCTTCCCTTGAAACTAGTTGCCAATGAAAGGCAGCCAACCCTTGCTCTGTCAGCTTCCCTTGAAACTAGTTGCCAATGAAAGGCAGCCAACCCTTGCTCTGTCAGCTTCACTTGAAACTAGTTGCCAATGGAAGGCAGCCAACCCTTGTTCTGTCAGCTTCCCTTGAAACTAGTTGCCAATGAAAGGCAGCCAACCCTTGCTCTGTCAGCTTCCCTTGAAACTAGTTGCCAATGGAAGGCAGCCAACCTTTATTCTGTCAGCTTCCCTTGAAACTAGTTGCCAATGAAAGGCAGCCAACCTTTATTCTGTCAGCTTCCCTTGAAACTAGTTGCCAATGAAAGGCAGCCAACCCTTGCTCTGTCAGCTTCCCTTGAAACTAGTTGCCAATGGAAGGCAGCCAACCTTTATTCTGTCAGCTTCCCTTGAAACTAGTTGCCAATGGAAGGCAGCCAACCTTTGTTCTTTCAGCTTCCCTTGAAACTAGTTGCCAATGAAAGGCAGCCAACCCTTGCTCTGTCAGCTTCCCTTGAAACTAGTTGCCAATGGAAGGCAGCCAACCTTTATTCTGTCAGCTTCCCTTGAAACTAGTTGCCAATGAAAGGCAGCCAACCTTTATTCTGTCAGCTTCCCTTGAAACTAGTTGCCAATGAAAGGCAGCCAACCCTTGCTCTGTCAGCTTCCCTTGAAACTAGTTGCCAATGGAAGGCAGCCAACCCTTGTTCTGTCAGCTTCCCTTGAAACTAGTTGCCAATGGAAGGCAGCCAACCTTTGCTCTGTCAGCTTCCCTTGAAACTAGTTGCCAATGGAAGGCAGCCAACCTTTATTCTGTCAGCTTCCCTTGAAACTAGTTGCCAATGGAAGGCAGCCAACCCTTGTTCTGTCAGCTTCCCTTGAAACTAGTTGCCAATGAAAGGCAGCCAACCCTTGCTCTGTCAGCTTCCCTTGAAACTAGTTGCCAATGAAAGGCAGCCAACCGTTGCTCTGTCAGCTTCCCTTGAAACTAGTTGCCAATGAAAGGCAGCCAACCCTTGCTCTGTCAGCTTCCCTTGAAACTAGTTGCCAATGGAAGGCAGCCAACCCTTGATCTGTCAGCTTCCCTTGAAACTAGTTGCCAATGGAAGGCAGCCAACCTTTATTCTGTCAGCTTCCCTTGAAACTAGTTGCCAATGGAAGGCAGCCAACCCTTGTTCTGTCAGCTTCCCTTGAAACTAGTTGCCAATGAAAGGCAGCCAACCCTTGCTCTGTCAGCTTCCCTTGAAACTAGTTGCCAATGGAAGGCAGCCAACCCTTGCTCTGTCAGCTTCCCTTGAAACTAGTTGCCAATGGAAGGCAGCCAACCCTTGCTCTGTCAGCTTCCCTTGAAACTAATTGCCAATGAAAGGCAGCCAACCCTTGCTCTGTCAGCTTCCCTTGAAACTAGTTGCCAATGGAAGGCAGCCAACCTTTATTCTGTCAGCTTCCCTTGAAACTAGTTGCCAATGGAAGGCAGCCAACCCTTGTTCTGTCAGCTTCCCTTGAAACTAGTTGCCAATGAAAGGCAGCCAACCCTTGCTCTGTCAGCTTCCCTTGAAACTAGTTGCCAATGAAAGGCAGCCAACCCTTGCTCTGTCAGCTTCCCTTGAAACTAGTTGCCAATGGAAGGCAGCCAACCCTTGCTCTGTCAGCTTCCCTTGAAACTAGTTGCCAATGAAAGGCAGCCAACCCTTGCTCTGTCAGCTTCCCTTGAAACTAGTTGCCAATGGAAGGCAGCCAACCCTTGCTCTGTCAGCTTCCCTTGAAACTAGTTGCCAATGAAAGGCAGCCAACCCTTGCTCTGTCAGCTTCCCTTGAAACTAGTTGCCAATGGAAGGCAGCCAACCTTTATTCTGTCAGCTTCTCTTGAAACTAGTTGCCAATGGAAGGCAGCCAACCCTTGTTCTGTCAGCTTCCCTTGAAACTAGTTGCCAATGAAAGGCAGCCAACCCTTGCTCTGTCAGCTTCCCTTGAAACTAGTTGCCAATGAAAGGCAGCCAACCTTTATTCTGTCAGCTTCCCTTGAAACTAGTTGCCAATGGAAGGCAGCCAACCCTTGTTCTGTCAGCTTCCCTTGAAACTAGTTGCCAATGAAAGGCAGCCAACCCTTGCTCTGTCAGCTTCCCTTGAAACTAGTTGCCAATGAAAGGCAGCCAACCCTTGCTCTGTCAGCTTCCCTTGAAACTAGTTGCCAATGAAAGGCAGCCAACCCTTGTTCTGTCAGCTTCCCTTGAAACTAGTTGCCAATGAAAGGCAGCCAACCCTTGCTCTGTCAGATTCCCTTGAAATTAGTTGCCAATGAAAGGCAGCCAACCCTTGCTCTGTCAGCTTCCCTTGAAACTAGTTGCCAATGAAAGGCAGCCAACCCTTGTTCTGTCAGCTTCCCTTGAAACTAGTTGCCAATTAAAGGCAGCCAACCCTTGCTCTGTCAGCTTCCCTTGAAACTAGTTGCCAATGAAAGGCAGCCAACCCTTGTTCTGTCAGCTTCCCTTGAAACTAGTTGCCAATGGAAGGCAGCCAACCCTTGTTCTGTCCGCTTCCCTTGAAACTAGTTGCCAATAAAAAGGCAGCCAACCTTTATTCTGTCAGCTTCCCTTGAAACTAGTTGCAAATGGAAGGCAGCCAACCCTTGCTCTGTCAGCTTCCCTTGAAACTAGTTGCCAATGGAAGGCAGCCAACCCTTGCTCTGTCAGCTTCCCTTGAAACTAGTTGCCAATGGAAGGCAGCCAACCTTTATTCTGTCAGCTTCCCTTGAAACTAGTTGCCAATGGAAGGCAGCCAACCCTTGTTCTGTCAGCGTCCCTTGAAACTAGTTGCCAATGAAAGGCAGCCAACCCTTGCTCTGTCAGCTTCCCTTGAAACTAGTTGCCAATGGAAGGCAGCCAACCCTTGCTCTGTCAGCTTCCCTTGAAACTAGTTGCCAATGGAAGGCAGCCAACCCTTGCGCTGTCAGCTTCCCTTGAAACTAGTTGCCAATGAAAGGCAGCCAACCCTTGCTCTGTCAGCTTCCCTTGAAACTAGTTGCCAATGGAAGGCAGCCAACCTTTATTCTGTCAGCTTCCCTTGAAACTAGTTGCCAATGGAAGGCAGCCAACCCTTGTTCTGTCAGCTTCCCTTGAAACTAGTTGCCAATGAAAGGCAGCCAACCCTTGCTCTGTCAGCTTCCCTTGAAACTAGTTGCCAATGAAAGGCAGCCAACCCTTGCTCTGTCAGCTTCCCTTGAAACTAGTTGCCAATGGAAGGCAGCCAACCCTTGCTCTGTCAGCTTCCCTTGAAACTAGTTGCCAATGAAAGGCAGCCAACCCTTGCTCTGTCAGCTTCCCTTGAAACTAGTTGCCAATGGAAGGCAGCCAACCTTTGTTCTGTCAGCTTCCCTTGAAACTAGTTGCCAATGGAAGGCAGCCAACCTTTATTCTGTCAGCTTCCCTTTAAACTAGTTGCCAATGGAAGGCAGCCAACCCTTGTTCTGTCAGCTTTCCTTGAAACTAGTTGCCAATGAAAGGCAGCCAACCCTTGTTCTGTCAGTTTCCCTTGAAACTAGTTGCCAATAAAAAGGCAGCCAACCTTTATTCTGTCAGCTTCCCTTGAAACTAGTTGCCAATGAAAGGCAGCCAACCTTTATTCTGTCAGCTTCCTTTGAAACTAGTTGCCAATAAAAGGCAGCCAACCCTTGATCTGTCAGCTTCCCTTGAAACTAGTTGCCAATGGAAGGCAGCCAACCTTTATTCTGTCAGCTTCCCTTGAAACTAGTTGCCAATGAAAGGCAACCAACCTTTATTCTGTCAGCTTCCTTTGAAACTAGTTGCCAATAAAAGGCAGCCAACCCTTGTTCTGTCAGCTTCCCTTGAAACTAGTTGCCAATGGAAGGCAGCCAACCCTTGTTCTGTCAGCTTTCCTTGAAACTAGTTGCCAATGAAAGGCAGCCAACCCTTGTTCTGTCAGCTTCCCTTGAAACTAGTTGCCAATAAAAAGGCAGCCAACCTTTATTCTGTCAGCTTCCCTTGAAACTAGTTGCCAATGAAAGGCAGCCAACCCTTGCTCTGTCAGCTTCCCTTGAAACTAGTTGCCAATGAAAGGCAGCCAACCCTTGCTCTGTCAGCTTCACTTGAAACTAGTTGCCAATGGAAGGCAGCCAACCCTTGTTCTGTCAGCTTCCCTTGAAACTAGTTGCCAATGAAAGGCAGCCAACCCTTGCTCTGTCAGCTTCCCTTGAAACTAGTTGCCAATGGAAGGCAGCCAACCTTTATTCTGTCAGCTTCCCTTGAAACTAGTTGCCAATGAAAGGCAGCCAACCTTTATTCTGTCAGCTTCCCTTGAAACTAGTTGCCAATGAAAGGCAGCCAACCCTTGCTCTGTCAGCTTCCCTTGAAACTAGTTGCCAATGGAAGGCAGCCAACCTTTATTCTGTCAGCTTCCCTTGAAACTAGTTGCCAATGAAAGGCAGCCAACCTTTATTCTGTCAGCTTCCCTTGAAACTAGTTGCCAATGAAAGGCAGCCAACCTTTATTCTGTCAGCTTCCCTTGAAACTAGTTGCCAATGAAAGGCAGCCAACCCTTGCTCTGTCAGCTTCCCTTGAAACTAGTTGCCAATGGAAGGCAGCCAACCCTTGCTCTGCCAGCTTCCCTTGAAACTAGTTGCCAATGGAAGGCAGCCAACCCTTGCTCTGCCAGCTTCCCTTGAAACTAGTTGCCAATGGAAGGCAGCCAACCCTTGCTCTGTCAGCTTCCCTTGAAACTAGTTGCCAATGGAAGGCAGCCAACCCTTGCTCTGCCAGCTTCCCTTGAAACTAGTTGCCAATGAAAGGCAGCCAACCCTTGCTCTGCCAGCTTCCCTTGAAACTAGTTGCCAATGAAAGGCAGCCAACCCTTGCTCTGCCAGCTTCCCTTGAAACTAGTTGCCAATGAAAGGCAGCCAACCCTTGCTCTGTCAGCTTCCCTTGAAACTAGTTGCCAATGGAAGGCAGCCAACCCTTGCTCTGCCAGCTTCCCTTGAAACTAGTTGCCAATGAAAGGCAGCCAACCTTTGTTCTGTCAGCTTCCCTTGAAACTAGTTGCCAATGAAAGGCAGCCAACCCTTGCTCTGTCAGCTTCCCTTGAAACTAGTTGCCAATGGAAGGCAGCCAACCCTTGCTCTGTCAGCTTCCCTTGAAACTAGTTGCCAATGGAAGGCAACCAACCTTTATTCTGCCAGCTTCCCTTGAAACTAGTTGCCAATGGAAGGCAGCCAACCCTTGCTCTGCCAGCTTCCCTTGAAACTAGTTGCCAATGGAAGGCAGCCAACCCTTGCTCTGTCAGCTTCCCTTGAAACTAGTTGCCAATGGAAGGCAGCCAACCCTTGCTCTGTCAGCTTCCCTTGAAACTAGTTGCCAATGGAAGGCAGCCAACCCTTGCTCTGTCAGCTTCCCTTGAAACTAGTTGCCAATGGAAGGCAGCCAACCTTTATTCTGTCAGCTTCCCTTGAAACTAGTTGCCAATGAAAGGCAGCCAACCTTTATTCTGTCAGCTTCCCTTGAAACTAGTTGCCAATGAAAGGCAGCCAACCCTTGCTCTGTCAGCTTCCCTTGAAACTAGTTGCCAATGGAAGGCAACCAACCTTTATTCTGTCAGCTTCCCTTGAAACTAGTTGCCAATGGAAGGCAGCCAACCCTTGCTCTGCCAGCTTCCCTTGAAACTAGTTGCCAATGGAAGGCAGCCAACCCTTGCTCTGTCAGCTTCCCTTGAAACTAGTTGCCAATGGAAGGCAGCCAACCCTTGCTCTGCCAGCTTCCCTTGAAACTAGTTGCCAATGAAAGGCAGCCAACCCTTGCTCTGTCAGCTTCCCTTGAAACTAGTTGCCAATGGAAGGCAGCCAACCCTTGCTCTGTCAGCTTCCCTTGAAACTAGTTGCCAATGGAAGGCAACCAACCTTTATTCTGTCAGCTTCCCTTGAAACTAGTTGCCAATGGAAGGCAGCCAACCCTTGCTCTGCCAGCTTCCCTTGAAACTAGTTGCCAATGGAAGGCAGCCAACCCTTGCTCTGTCAGCTTCCCTTGAAACTAGTTGCCAATGAAAGGCAACCAACCTTTATTCTGTCAGCTTCCTTTGAAACTAGTTGCCAATAAAAGGCAGCCAACCCTTGTTCTGTCAGCTTCCCTTGAAACTAGTTGCCAATGGAAGGCAGCCAACCTTTATTCTGTCAGCTTCCCTTGAAACTAGTTGCCAATGAAAGGCAGCCAACCTTTATTCTGTCAGCTTCCCTTGAAACTAGTTGCCAATGGAAGGCAGCCAACCCTTGTTCTGTCAGCTTCCCTTGAAACTAGTTGCCAATGAAAGGCAGCCAACCCTTGCTCTGTCAGCTTCCCTTGAAACTAGTTGCCAATGAAAGGCAGCCAACCCTTGCTCTGTCAGCTTCCCTTGAAACTAGTTGCCAATGAAAGGCAGCCAACCCTTGTTCTGTCAGCTTCCCTTGAAACTAGTTGCCAATGAAAGGCAGCCAACCCTTGCTCTGTCAGCTTCCCTTGAAATTAGTTGCCAATGAAAGGCAGCCAACCCTTGCTCTGTCAGCTTCCCTTGAAACTAGTTGCCAATGAAAGGCAGCCAACCCTTGTTCTGTCAGCTTCCCTTGAAACTAGTTGCCAATTAAAGGCAGCCAACCTTTATTCTGTCAGCTTCCCTTGAAACTAGTTGCAAATGGAAGGCAGCCAACCCTTGCTCTGTCAGCTTCCCTTGAAACTAGTTGCCAATGGAAGGCAGCCAACCCTTGCTCTGTCAGCTTCCCTTGAAACTAGTTGCCAATGGAAGGCAGCCAACCTTTATTCTGTCAGCTTCCCTTGAAACTAGTTGCCAATGGAAGGCAGCCAACCCTTGTTCTGTCAGCTTCCCTTGAAACTAGTTGCCAATGAAAGGCAGCCAACCCTTGCTCTGTCAGCTTCCCTTGAAACTAGTTGCCAATGGAAGGCAGCCAACCCTTGCTCTGTCAGCTTCCCTTGAAACTAGTTGCCAATGGAAGGCAGCCAACCCTTGCTCTGTCAGCTTCCCTTGAAACTAGTTGCCAATGAAAGGCAGCCAACCCTTGCTCTGTCAGCTTCCCTTGAAACTAGTTGCCAATGGAAGGCAGCCAACCTTTATTCTGTCAGCTTCCCTTGAAACTAGTTGCCAATGAAAGGCAGCCAACCCTTGCTCTGTCAGCTTCCCTTGAAACTAGTTGCCAATGAAAGGCAGCCAACCCTTGCTCTGTCAGCTTCCCTTGAAACTAGTTGCCAATGGAAGGCAGCCAACCCTTGCTCTGTCAGCTTCCCTTGAAACTAGTTGCCAATGAAAGGCAGCCAACCCTTGCTCTGTCAGCTTCCCTTGAAACTAGTTGCCAATGGAAGGCAGCCAACCTTTGTTCTGTCAGCTTCCCTTGAAACTAGTTGCCAATGGAAGGCAGCCAACCTTTATTCTGTCAGCTTCCCTTGAAACTAGTTGCCAATGGAAGGCAGCCAACCCTTGTTCTGTCAGCTTTCCTTGAAACTAGTTGCCAATGAAAGGCAGCCAACCCTTGTTCTGTCAGTTTCCCTTGAAACTAGTTGCCAATAAAAAGGCAGCCAACCTTTATTCTGTCAGCTTCCCTTGAAACTAGTTGCCAATGAAAGGCAGCCAACCTTTATTCTGTCAGCTTCCTTTGAAACTAGTTGCCAATAAAAGGCAGCCAACCCTTGTTCTGTCAGCTTCCCTTGAAACTAGTTGCCAATGGAAGGCAGCCAACCTTTATTCTGTCAGCTTCCCTTGAAACTAGTTGCCAATGAAAGGCAACCAACCTTTATTCTGTCAGCTTCCTTTGAAACTAGTTGCCAATAAAAGGCAGCCAACCCTTGTTCTGTCAGCTTCCCTTGAAACTAGTTGCCAATGGAAGGCAGCCAACCCTTGTTCTGTCAGCTTTCCTTGAAACTAGTTGCCAATGAAAGGCAGCCAACCCTTGCTCTGTCAGCTTCCCTTGAAACTAGTTGCCAATAAAAAGGCAGCCAACCTTTATTCTGTCAGCTTCCCTTGAAACTAGTTGCCAATGAAAGGCAGCCAACCCTTGCTCTGTCAGCTTCCCTTGAAACTAGTTTCCAATGAAAGGCAGCCAACCCTTGCTCTGTCAGCTTCACTTGAAACTAGTTGCCAATGGAAGGCAGCCAACCCTTGTTCTGTCAGCTTCCCTTGAAACTAGTTGCCAATGAAAGGCAGCCAACCCTTGCTCTGTCAGCTTCCCTTGAAACTAGTTGCCAATGGAAGGCAGCCAACCTTTATTCTGTCAGCTTCCCTTGAAACTAGTTGCCAATGAAAGGCAGCCAACCTTTATTCTGTCAGCTTCCCTTGAAACTAGTTGCCAATGAAAGGCAGCCAACCCTTGCTCTGTCAGCTTCCCTTGAAACTAGTTGCCAATGGAAGGCAGCCAACCCTTGCTCTGTCAGCTTCCCTTGAAACTAGTTGCCAATGAAAGGCAGCCAACCTTTATTCTGTCAGCTTCCCTTGAAACTAGTTGCCAATGAAAGGCAGCCAACCTTTATTCTGTCAGCTTCCCTTGAAACTAGTTGCCAATGAAAGGCAGCCAACCCTTGCTCTGTCAGCTTCCCTTGAAACTAGTTGCCAATGGAAGGCAGCCAACCCTTGCTCTGCCAGCTTCCCTTGAAACTAGTTGCCAATGGAAGGCAGCCAACCCTTGCTCTGCCAGCTTCCCTTGAAACTAGTTGCCAATGGAAGGCAGCCAACCCTTGCTCTGTCAGCTTCCCTTGAAACTAGTTGCCAATGGAAGGCAGCCAACCCTTGCTCTGCCAGCTTCCCTTGAAACTAGTTGCCAATGAAAGGCAGCCAACCCTTGCTCTGCCAGCTTCCCTTGAAACTAGTTGCCAATGAAAGGCAGCCAACCCTTGCTCTGCCAGCTTCCCTTGAAACTAGTTGCCAATGAAAGGCAGCCAACCCTTGCTCTGTCAGCTTCCCTTGAAACTAGTTGCCAATGGAAGGCAGCCAACCCTTGCTCTGCCAGCTTCCCTTGAAACTAGTTGCCAATGAAAGGCAGCCAACCTTTGTTCTGTCAGCTTCCCTTGAAACTAGTTGCCAATGAAAGGCAGCCAACCCTTGCTCTGTCAGCTTCCCTTGAAACTAGTTGCCAATGGAAGGCAGCCAACCCTTGCTCTGTCAGCTTCCCTTGAAACTAGTTGCCAATGGAAGGCAACCAACCTTTATTCTGTCAGCTTCCCTTGAAACTAGTTGCCAATGGAAGGCAGCCAACCCTTGCTCTGCCAGCTTCCCTTGAAACTAGTTGCCAATGGAAGGCAGCCAACCCTTGCTCTGTCAGCTTCCCTTGAAACTAGTTGCCAATGGAAGGCAGCCAACCCTTGCTCTGTCAGCTTCCCTTGAAACTAGTTGCCAATGGAAGGCAGCCAACCCTTGCTCTGTCAGCTTCCCTTGAAACTAGTTGCCAATGGAAGGCAGCCAACCCTTGCTCTGCCAGCTTCCCTTGAAACTAGTTGCCAATGAAAGGCAGCCAACCCTTGCTCTGTCAGCTTCCCTTGAAACTAGTTGCCAATGGAAGGCAGCCAACCCTTGCTCTGCCAGCTTCCCTTGAAACTAGTTGCCAATGAAAGGCAGCCAACCTTTGTTCTGTCAGCTTCCCTTGAAACTAGTTGCCAATGAAAGGCAGCCAACCCTTGCTCTGTCAGCTTCCCTTGAAACTAGTTGCCAATGGAAGGCAGCCAACCCTTGCTCTGTCAGCTTCCCTTGAAACTAGTTGCCAATGAAAGGCAGCCAACCCTTGCTCTGTCAGCTTCCCTTGAAACTAGTTGCCAATGGAAGGCAGCCAACCCTTGCTCTGTCAGCTTCCCTTGAAACTAGTTGCCAATGGAAGGCAGCCAACCCTTGCTCTGTCAGCTTCCCTTGAAACTAGTTGCCAATGAAAGGCAGCCAACCCTTGCTCTGTCAGCTTCCCTTGAAACTAGTTGCCAATGGAAGGCAGCCAACCCTTGCTCTCTCAGCTTCCCTTGAAACTAGTTGCCAATGAAAGGCAGCCAACCCTTGCTCTGTCAGCTTCCCTTGAAACAAGTTGCCAATGAAAGGCAGCCAACCCTTGCTCTGCCAGCTTCCCTTGAAACTAGTTGCCAATGGAAGGCAGCCAACCCTTGCTCTGTCAGCTTCCCTTGAAACTAGTTGCCAATGGAAGGCAGCCAACCCTTGCTCTGTCAGCTTCCCTTGAAACTAGTTGCCAATGAAAGGCAGCCAACCCTTGCTCTGTCAGCTTCCCTTGAAACTAGTTGCCAATGGAAGGCAGCCAACCCTTGCTCTGTCAGCTTCCCTTGAAACTAGTTGCCAATGGAAGGCAGCCAACCCTTGCTCTGTCAGCTTCCCTTGAAACTAGTTGCCAATGGAAGGCAGCCAACCCTTGCTCTGTCAGCTTCCCTTGAAACTAGTTGCCAATGGAAGGCAGCCAACCCTTGCTCTGTCAGCTTCCCTTGAAACTAGTTGCCAATGGAAGGCAGCCAACCCTTGCTCTGTCAGCTTCCCTTGAAACTAGTTGCCAATGGAAGGCAGCCAACCCTTGCTCTGTCAGCTTCCCTTGAAACTAGTTGCCAATGGAAGGCAGCCAACCCTTGCTCTGTCAGCTTCCCTTGAAACTAGTTGCCAACGGAAGGCAGCCAACCCTTGCTCTGCCAGCTTCCCTTGAAACTAGTTGCCAATGGAAGGCAGCCAACCCTTGCTCTGCCAGCTTCCCTTGAAACTAGTTGCCAATGAAAGGCAGCCAACCCTTGCTCTGTCAGCTTCCCTTGAAACTAGTTGCCAATGGAAGGCAGCCAACCCTTGCTCTGCCAGCTTCCCTTGAAACTAGTTGCCAATGAAAGGCAGCCAACCTTTGTTCTGTCAGCTTCCCTTGAAACTAGTTGCCAATGAAAGGCAGCCAACCCTTGCTCTGTCAGCTTCCCTTGAAACTAGTTGCCAATGGAAGGCAGCCAACCCTTGCTCTGTCAGCTTCCCTTGAAACTAGTTGCCAATGGAAGGCAACCAACCTTTATTCTGCCAGCTTCCCTTGAAACTAGTTGCCAATGGAAGGCAGCCAACCCTTGCTCTGCCAGCTTCCCTTGAAACTAGTTGCCAATGGAAGGCAGCCAACCCTTGCTCTGTCAGCTTCCCTTGAAACTAGTTGCCAATGGAAGGCAGCCAACCCTTGTTCTGTCAGCTTCCCTTGAAACTAGTTGCCAATGGAAGGCAGCCAACCCTTGCTCTGTCAGCTTCCCTTGAAACTAGTTGCCAATGGAAGGCAGCCAACCTTTATTCTGTCAGCTTCCCTTGAAACTAGTTGCCAATGAAAGGCAGCCAACCTTTATTCTGTCAGCTTCCCTTGAAACTAGTTGCCAATGAAAGGCAGCCAACCCTTGCTCTGTCAGCTTCCCTTGAAACTAGTTGCCAATGGAAGGCAACCAACCTTTATTCTGTCAGCTTCCCTTGAAACTAGTTGCCAATGGAAGGCAGCCAACCCTTGCTCTGCCAGCTTCCCTTGAAACTAGTTGCCAATGGAAGGCAGCCAACCCTTGCTCTGTCAGCTTCCCTTGAAACTAGTTGCCAATGGAAGGCAGCCAACCCTTGCTCTGCCAGCTTCCCTTGAAACTAGTTGCCAATGAAAGGCAGCCAACCCTTGCTCTGTCAGCTTCCCTTGAAACTAGTTGCCAATGGAAGGCAGCCAACCCTTGCTCTGTCAGCTTCCCTTGAAACTAGTTGCCAATGGAAGGCAACCAACCTTTATTCTGTCAGCTTCCCTTGAAACTAGTTGCCAATGGAAGGCAGCCAACCCTTGCTCTGCCAGCTTCCCTTGAAACTAGTTGCCAATGGAAGGCAGCCAACCCTTGCTCTGTCAGCTTCCCTTGAAACTAGTTGCCAATGAAAGGCAACCAACCTTTATTCTGTCAGCTTCCTTTGAAACTAGTTGCCAATAAAAGGCAGCCAACCCTTGTTCTGTCAGCTTCCCTTGAAACTAGTTGCCAATGGAAGGCAGCCAACCTTTATTCTGTCAGCTTCCCTTGAAACTAGTTGCCAATGAAAGGCAGCCAACCTTTATTCTGTCAGCTTCCCTTGAAACTAGTTGCCAATGGAAGGCAGCCAACCCTTGTTCTGTCAGCTTCCCTTGAAACTAGTTGCCAATGAAAGGCAGCCAACCCTTGCTCTGTCAGCTTCCCTTGAAACTAGTTGCCAATGAAAGGCAGCCAACCCTTGCTCTGTCAGCTTCCCTTGAAACTAGTTGCCAATGAAAGGCAGCCAACCCTTGTTCTGTCAGCTTCCCTTGAAACTAGTTGCCAATGAAAGGCAGCCAACCCTTGCTCTGTCAGCTTCCCTTGAAATTAGTTGCCAATGAAAGGCAGCCAACCCTTGCTCTGTCAGCTTCCCTTGAAACTAGTTGCCAATGAAAGGCAGCCAACCCTTGTTCTGTCAGCTTCCCTTGAAACTAGTTGCCAATTAAAGGCAGCCAACCTTTATTCTGTCAGCTTCCCTTGAAACTAGTTGCAAATGGAAGGCAGCCAACCCTTGCTCTGTCAGCTTCCCTTGAAACTAGTTGCCAATGGAAGGCAGCCAACCCTTGCTCTGTCAGCTTCCCTTGAAACTAGTTGCCAATGGAAGGCAGCCAACCTTTATTCTGTCAGCTTCCCTTGAAACTAGTTGCCAATGGAAGGCAGCCAACCCTTGTTCTGTCAGCTTCCCTTGAAACTAGTTGCCAATGAAAGGCAGCCAACCCTTGCTCTGTCAGCTTCCCTTGAAACTAGTTGCCAATGGAAGGCAGCCAACCCTTGCTCTGTCAGCTTCCCTTGAAACTAGTTGCCAATGGAAGGCAGCCAACCCTTGCTCTGTCAGCTTCCCTTGAAACTAGTTGCCAATGAAAGGCAGCCAACCCTTGCTCTGTCAGCTTCCCTTGAAACTAGTTGCCAATGGAAGGCAGCCAACCTTTATTCTGTCAGCTTCCCTTGAAACTAGTTGCCAATGGAAGGCAGCCAACCCTTGTTCTGTCAGCTTCCCTTGAAACTAGTTGCCAATGAAAGGCAGCCAACCCTTGCTCTGTCAGCTTCCCTTGAAACTAGTTGCCAATGAAAGGCAGCCAACCCTTGCTCTGTCAGCTTCCCTTGAAACTAGTTGCCAATGGAAGGCAGCCAACCCTTGCTCTGTCAGCTTCCCTTGAAACTAGTTGCCAATGAAAGGCAGCCAACCCTTGCTCTGTCAGCTTCCCTTGAAACTAGTTGCCAATGGAAGGCAGCCAACCTTTGTTCTGTCAGCTTCCCTTGAAACTAGTTGCCAATGGAAGGCAGCCAACCTTTATTCTGTCAGCTTCCCTTGAAACTAGTTGCCAATGGAAGGCAGCCAACCCTTGTTCTGTCAGCTTTCCTTGAAACTAGTTGCCAATGAAAGGCAGCCAACCCTTGTTCTGTCAGTTTCCCTTGAAACTAGTTGCCAATAAAAAGGCAGCCAACCTTTATTCTGTCAGCTTCCCTTGAAACTAGTTGCCAATGAAAGGCAGCCAACCTTTATTCTGTCAGCTTCCTTTGAAACTAGTTGCCAATAAAAGGCAGCCAACCCTTGTTCTGTCAGCTTCCCTTGAAACTAGTTGCCAATGGAAGGCAGCCAACCTTTATTCTGTCAGCTTCCCTTGAAACTAGTTGCCAATGAAAGGCAACCAACCTTTATTCTGTCAGCTTCCTTTGAAACTAGTTGCCAATAAAAGGCAGCCAACCCTTGTTCTGTCAGCTTCCCTTGAAACTAGTTGCCAATGGAAGGCAGCCAACCCTTGTTCTGTCAGCTTTCCTTGAAACTAGTTGCCAATGAAAGGCAGCCAACCCTTGCTCTGTCAGCTTCCCTTGAAACTAGTTGCCAATAAAAAGGCAGCCAACCTTTATTCTGTCAGCTTCCCTTGAAACTAGTTGCCAATGAAAGGCAGCCAACCCTTGCTCTGTCAGCTTCCCTTGAAACTAGTTTCCAATGAAAGGCAGCCAACCCTTGCTCTGTCAGCTTCACTTGAAACTAGTTGCCAATGGAAGGCAGCCAACCCTTGTTCTGTCAGCTTCCCTTGAAACTAGTTGCCAATGAAAGGCAGCCAACCCTTGCTCTGTCAGCTTCCCTTGAAACTAGTTGCCAATGGAAGGCAGCCAACCTTTATTCTGTCAGCTTCCCTTGAAACTAGTTGCCAATGAAAGGCAGCCAACCTTTATTCTGTCAGCTTCCCTTGAAACTAGTTGCCAATGAAAGGCAGCCAACCCTTGCTCTGTCAGCTTCCCTTGAAACTAGTTGCCAATGGAAGGCAGCCAACCTTTATTCTGTCAGCTTCCCTTGAAACTAGTTGCCAATGAAAGGCAGCCAACCTTTATTCTGTCAGCTTCCCTTGAAACTAGTTGCCAATGAAAGGCAGCCAACCTTTATTCTGTCAGCTTCCCTTGAAACTAGTTGCCAATGAAAGGCAGCCAACCCTTGCTCTGTCAGCTTCCCTTGAAACTAGTTGCCAATGGAAGGCAGCCAACCCTTGCTCTGCCAGCTTCCCTTGAAACTAGTTGCCAATGGAAGGCAGCCAACCCTTGCTCTGCCAGCTTCCCTTGAAACTAGTTGCCAATGGAAGGCAGCCAACCCTTGCTCTGTCAGCTTCCCTTGAAACTAGTTGCCAATGGAAGGCAGCCAACCCTTGCTCTGCCAGCTTCCCTTGAAACTAGTTGCCAATGAAAGGCAGCCAACCCTTGCTCTGCCAGCTTCCCTTGAAACTAGTTGCCAATGAAAGGCAGCCAACCCTTGCTCTGCCAGCTTCCCTTGAAACTAGTTGCCAATGAAAGGCAGCCAACCCTTGCTCTGTCAGCTTCCCTTGAAACTAGTTGCCAATGGAAGGCAGCCAACCCTTGCTCTGCCAGCTTCCCTTGAAACTAGTTGCCAATGAAAGGCAGCCAACCTTTGTTCTGTCAGCTTCCCTTGAAACTAGTTGCCAATGAAAGGCAGCCAACCCTTGCTCTGTCAGCTTCCCTTGAAACTAGTTGCCAATGGAAGGCAGCCAACCCTTGCTCTGTCAGCTTCCCTTGAAACTAGTTGCCAATGGAAGGCAACCAACCTTTATTCTGTCAGCTTCCCTTGAAACTAGTTGCCAATGGAAGGCAGCCAACCCTTGCTCTGCCAGCTTCCCTTGAAACTAGTTGCCAATGGAAGGCAGCCAACCCTTGCTCTGTCAGCTTCCCTTGAAACTAGTTGCCAATGGAAGGCAGCCAACCCTTGCTCTGTCAGCTTCCCTTGAAACTAGTTGCCAATGGAAGGCAGCCAACCCTTGCTCTGTCAGCTTCCCTTGAAACTAGTTGCCAATGGAAGGCAGCCAACCCTTGCTCTGCCAGCTTCCCTTGAAACTAGTTGCCAATGAAAGGCAGCCAACCCTTGCTCTGTCAGCTTCCCTTGAAACTAGTTGCCAATGGAAGGCAGCCAACCCTTGCTCTGCCAGCTTCCCTTGAAACTAGTTGCCAATGAAAGACAGCCAACCTTTGTTCTGTCAGCTTCCCTTGAAACTAGTTGCCAATGAAAGGCAGCCAACCCTTGCTCTGTCAGCTTCCCTTGAAACTAGTTGCCAATGGAAGGCAGCCAACCCTTGCTCTGTCAGCTTCCCTTGAAACTAGTTGCCAATGAAAGGCAGCCAACCCTTGCTCTGTCAGCTTCCCTTGAAACTAGTTGCCAATGGAAGGCAGCCAACCCTTGCTCTGTCAGCTTCCCTTGAAACTAGTTGCCAATGGAAGGCAGCCAACCCTTGCTCTGTCAGCTTCCCTTGAAACTAGTTGCCAATGAAAGGCAGCCAACCCTTGCTCTGTCAGCTTCCCTTGAAACTAGTTGCCAATGGAAGGCAGCCAACCCTTGCTCTGTCAGCTTCCCTTGAAACTAGTTGCCAATGAAAGGCAGCCAACCCTTGCTCTGTCAGCTTCCCTTGAAACTAGTTGCCAATGGAAGGCAGCCAACCCTTGCTCTGTCAGCTTCCCTTGAAACTAGTTGCCAATGGAAGGCAGCCAACCCTTGCTCTGTCAGCTTCCCTTGAAACTAGTTGCCAATGGAAGGCAGCCAACCCTTGCTCTGTCAGCTTCCCTTGAAACTAGTTGCCAATGAAAGGCAGCCAACCCTTGCTCTGCCAGCTTCCCTTGAAACTAGTTGCCAATGGAAGGCAGCCAACCCTTGCTCTGTCAGCTTCCCTTGAAACTAGTTGCCAATGGAAGGCAGCCAACCCTTGCTCTGTCAGCTTCCCTTGAAACTAGTTGCCAATGAAAGGCAGCCAACCCTTGCTCTGTCAGCTTCCCTTGAAACTAGTTGCCAATGGAAGGCAGCCAACCCTTGCTCTGTCAGCTTCCCTTGAAACTAGTTGCCAATGGAAGGCAGCCAACCCTTGCTCTGTCAGCTTCCCTTGAAACTAGTTGCCAATGGAAGGCAGCCAACCCTTGCTCTGTCAGCTTCCCTTGAAACTAGTTGCCAATGGAAGGCAGCCAACCCTTGCTCTGTCAGCTTCCCTTGAAACTAGTTGCCAATGGAAGGCAGCCAACCCTTGCTCTGTCAGCTTCCCTTGAAACTAGTTGCCAATGGAAGGCAGCCAACCCTTGCTCTGTCAGCTTCCCTTGAAACTAGTTGCCAATGGAAGGCAGCCAACCCTTGCTCTGTCAGCTTCCCTTGAAACTAGTTGCCAACGGAAGGCAGCCAACCCTTGCTCTGCCAGCTTCCCTTGAAACTAGTTGCCAATGGAAGGCAGCCAACCCTTGCTCTGCCAGCTTCCCTTGAAACTAGTTAGTACTGGTGACGACGATTACGTCATTAACACCCAACAGCAAGACGGCTAATCTAAAATTGTTTTTTGTGCAATTTTTCCCCCGACCGAAGTCCATTGAGCTGGCAGCGATTGATAGCGGCACTCCACCACCACCCCCCCCCCCCGCAGCGCCCCCCCTCCCAAAGTCCAGTGGTTCTTATAATGGCTAGGAAAACACTTGTCCTCGGTGCACCAACTTAAACCTCACCGCATTCTCTTCCATTTTAAAAAAAAAAAAAAGTGACCACTGACATTGCTCCCAGTACTTGTGGTCCAATCATCTACTTTTTTTTTTTTTTTTTGTAGGTACACTTGACTAAAAACAAATCCAATGTCTCATTCATCTTGTCATAATTTCCACGAAAAGTGGGATACTTTTCTTCTGCGCCCACCTTCTATTTAAGTACATGTAAATAAACATTTTTTTTTGCATGAAGTTAATAAAACCCTTGAAGTAAGCGGACTTCAAAAGAACGCCAGCCAGCGGATTAGAAAATTACACATATCTGAATGATATGATGCAGACGATTTTTTTTAATCATGAACCTGCAATAAAAATTTTTCCCGAAAAAATCAAAAGACATTTAATCAGACTAGTATGCTCTACTGTATCTAAAAATGGCCACCCTCTATAGTGAAACTAGCCAATCCCACACACTATATTGAAACTATAGCTATTCCCACGCTCTATTCATGGGCTAGCCATTAACACGCTCTATACTGGAACTTGTCATTCCCGCGCTCTTCGTTGGATTTAGCCATTCCTAACTTCTATACTGTAACTAGCCATTCCCACGCGCTATACTGGAACTAGCCATTCCCACGCTCTACACTAAAGCTAGACATATCTTTACTCTATACTGGAACTAGCAATTCCCACGATCTATAATAAAGCTAGCCATTCTGACGATCTATACTAGAGCTAGCCATTCCCACACTCTATTTGGGAACTAGCCAATTCCACGATCTATTATAAAGCTAGCCATTCCCACGCTCTGTACTGGAACTAGTAATTCCCACGCTCTATATCAAAACAAGCCCTCTCCGTGTACTAATGGAACTAGTCCTTCTCAAGCTCTAGCTCTAGATAGACTAAACCATTTTTACGTCCTTGTTTATTTAAAGTTATTTTATTTGCTTTTCCATGTTTAGAAATTTTACAGACCCCCCTCCCCACCTACGCCCCAAATTAATTTTCCCCCCATAAATGTTGCTCAGGGATATCGTGTTTGTATTGATGCTTTAAAAAAAAAATAATACATTTGCAACAACTATGCAAAGTTTTGTTTTTTTGTCTTTTAAGTCCAATATTTCTATATTAATCAAGAGGAAATGCATGGATTATTTCATACATGTGTCGGCACTGTTGAGACAATTTATCATATAATCTCTCTTTCTCCTTTAGCATCTCTCTTTCTCCATTAGCCTATTTCTCCATCTCTTTCTCTCAATTTTCAGATCTAAGTTCTGAGCACCTTGCCTACGGCACATAATCTGTCTTCTGATTCACCACTGACAGAAACGAATAAATCAAGCACACAATAGTCCAAACACGGCACGTGACGGGACCCAGCTATGATGAATTAATGCTATATTAATTAGCATCCCTTCTCCTTCTGTTCCCCTACCACACGAGCCCAATCCCAAACCATTTGATATCCAATAAGGTTAGGAAAACAAGAACAGCTTTGTGGAGACTCTAGCTTCCGGTTTTTTGATCCTGTTTGCTTTCGTTTCGTCTAAATACCAGCTCTTTAAGACCGGAAATGAGCCGCGCGTTTAAAGGAAATGAATTAAGGAAAAAAATAATTTAAAAACCACACGTAATACATAGTTTGGTTTCACTCTCAAACGACAAGTTTTATCCCCGGAGAGTGGTTTCCTGTAATGGCAGGCTGTGTTATGGGCCCTAAACCTGTCTTTGCAATTAATGGAGCCGTTTGAGAAATGGAAATCTCGAGTACCTTGGAAAGGTCGGGCCCCTTTCAGAATATGAAATAGTATCAGTAAATTAATAACGGAACAATATATGTCTAGGCTTTTACAAAAAAACAACAAGAAAAAAAGACAGGATGAGTTTTTCAAGCCGAAACATAATATTTTGTTCCACTATTTATTTATTTTGCACGGCTTGAACGATGTCTATCATATAGTATCCTTAGCTGTCTATCATATAGTATCCCTAGCTGAATATCATATAGGATCCCTAGCTATCTATCATATAGGATCCCTAGCTGTCTATCATATAGTATCCCTAGCTGTCTATCATATAGTATCCTTAGCTGTCTATCATATAGGATCCCTAGCTGTCTATCATATAGTATGCCTAGCTGTCTATCATATAGTATCCTTAGCTGTCTATCATATAGGATCCCTAGCTGTCTATCATATAGTATCCTTAGCTGTCTTTCATATAGTATCCTTAGCTGTCTTTCATATAGTATCCTTAGCTGTCTTTCATATAGTATCCTTAGCTGTCTTTCATATAGTATCCTTAGCTGTCTTTCATATAGTATCCTTAGCTGTCTTTCATATAGTATCCTTAGCTGTCTTTCATATAGTATCCTTAGCTGTCTTTCATATAGTATCCTTAGCTGTCTTTCATATAGTATCCTTAGCTGTCTTTCATATAGTATCCTTAGCTGTCTTTCATATAGTATCCTTAGCTGTCTTTCATATAGTATCATTAGTTGTCTTTCATATAGTATCCTTAGCTGTCTATCATATAGGATCCCTAGCTGTCTATCATATAGGATCCTTAGCTGTCTATCATATAGGATCCCTAGCTGTCTATCATATAGGATCCCTAGCTGTCTATCATATAGGATCCTTAGCTGTCTATCATATAGGATCCCTAGCTGTCTATCATATAGGATCCCTAGCTGTCTATCATATAGGATCCTTAGCTGTCTATCATATAGTATCCTTAGCTGTCTTTCATATAGTATCCTTAGCTGTCTTTCATATAGTATCCTTAGCTGTCTTTCATATAGTATCCTTAGCTGTCTTTCATATAGTATCCTTAGCTGTCTTTCATATAGTATCCTTAGCTGTCTTTCATATAGTATCCTTAGCTGTCTTTCATATAGTATCCTTAGCTGTCTTTCATATAGTATCATTAGTTGTCTTTCATATAGTATCCTTAGCTGTCTTTCATATAGTATCCTTAGCTGTCTTTCATATAGTATCCTTAGCTGTCTTTCATATAGTAGCTGTCTATCATATAGTATCCTTAATATGAACACCATGGACTGTGTCTGCGTAGTGGAGGATGTGAGCTTAGAGAGTCCTTCCAGGGCGTGACAGAAGAACAGTCTTCTCCTAAGACCAGGGATCTCAAACTCAAAGTATCCGGAGGCCACAGGAGGAGGTAGAATCTGAATGAGACTGGGCCGCAGAGGTGTAACTGGGTTTTTGGTGCCCTTGGCAAATTTATTTTTTAAATAATAAAAATTTAAAAATTAGAGATTTAGTGTCGCCCTTTTGAATAGGCGCAGGCCGGCGCCCTTGGCAACTGCCCCAATGCCAAGCCGTTGTTAAGCCTCTGCTGGGCCGCATCAAGTATTCCACAAGAAAGCGATGACAAATTCAGTAAAGTACAACTGTTACAATCTGCTCAACCTTTTATTAATAACAAATAACTTTTAATGTATGTTTATACAATATTCGAAGCGTGTTTTCTCAAAACCGCACTGTTATGAGGGATGACGTATTTTGAGATACGCTTTGCCCGCCTTCCACGTGCATGACCTCTTTCAAGTCGGTCCCGTGTTAGGGCGACTAGAAAAAAATATCCCTTTGTTGATACTTTTGTTTACTATCGTCCATTTCTGTGGAACATGATAGATCGATCTAGAGAATGCGGGAAGCAGTAAGACTGCGTATTCCTTTTCCAGAATGATCATCTGAAACTGGGTATAAAATGGTTAAGAATAATTGACGGGAGAGAGATTTTCTTTTGATCACGAGTCGTGCAATGTGTCAATATTTAACTTTAACTGTGTGTAGATTTTTCTATTTCCTCGTACCATTTTGTACTCGTTGTATTTTTATATACAGTACCGGTACCAGCAAATCTGTAAGTTTATAATTTTAATAATATTTCTCTTGCTGTTATTATTTACTTGAAGTTCACAAATTAAAAAGTTATTAATTGTAATTAGCTCTGGCCTTGATTGTAGATTTTATTTGTTATTATTTTTAAATGTTGGTATCGTCCTTTATTATGGACTGTTTTTAGAACGAGCCATAGTCTAAAATTAAGAGATTAAATTATCAATTCATAACGGTCCGTAATACGCACTTTGGACATGTTTGTCTCATAAAATGCTATAAAGTAAAAACTTGTAGTCCGAATTTAAAACGGGTTTTATCATTATAATCCACGTCCAAACCTATACAAACATATAATAAAAATCAGAATAAGACTAGTCGGTGAAATTCGACTGAAACTGTCGCGGAGGGTCCCTCTATAGATGGGAGGATGAGAAAAAACGCGTGGGCCACATGAACACTTAACTTTGCTGTCACGTATTGGGCCGCAAAATATCTTCTTGCGGGCCTCATATGGCTCGCGGGCCGCGAGTTTGAGACCCCTGGCTAAGACAAATTACGTTATGATATCAATTTCTTCTCAGGGAGTGGACTGTGTAGACGATATATAGACAAGATATTGAATTTTTTGTGATTTTTGTTTTTGTTTTCTTATTGCAAATTAAAGTTAAAACCACCTTAAAATGATTCTCAAAATATTAACATTTGTTCGCTTTTTTCAAAGAGCTGTGTTCAGCTTGGTAATCCCTTCACAGTGTCTTTCGACCATTTTTGAACCGAATGAAATATCATTTATCAAGTCTGATTTGAAATATTACGACGGTACAATCTGAAATCCAACCAAGTAGGAAGAGGGCGATTTAATTTCGGAACTACTTTCTATGTTTTATCAGACATTATTTAAAAAAAAAAAATGTTATTGTGTAGGAAGGAAATGTCGGTCAAAGGACTTCCGTAGAGAAGTTTCACACTTGCAAAAAGAGTATCCTGTCTTTGGTGTCAAAGGAAACCGCATTGTTCTTAAATTTTATTGTTTGTATGATGCTGGCGATTAACATGACTCGGGATGCTTGAAAGCTTGATTGAAAAGCACGGGTGAGTGATCATCCAAGATATACTATGTGTTACGATGACACTTTCTCGGACATAAGTGCGTGCGTTAATATCTGGTTATTTTTTTTTCCTTTTCATGGGTTTCGTTTCTAAAACAATGGCATGGCCCACATTCGCCATGAACCTTGACCCAGGCACAGTGACGACGATTCTTCAAATCAGTTATACTTTTTGTTTAACTGGGGGGGGGGGGAATCAATCGCTAACAGTTATCGATTACTTTGTATCGTCTGTCGACTGCTTCCAGGATACTTTCCTCTTTCAAATTCTGCGTGAAAAAATAGTTTAACCATGACGATGTGCTAGGCATGCAGTCCGAACTCAAGGGCGCTTCGTCAAGGGGTAAAACTTGCAGGAAATGAGCGCAGAAATGAGGAATAGGCAGGGGCGTAGCTAGGGTTAGCACTACCCGGGGCGCCCACTTTCACACGTGAAAGCAGCTACAGTTGGCCGAAAATGCCACTCTTCAGTATAAAGAAAAAAGTGCATCCATGGGCGGACCACCCGCTTCACACTCTCTTACTTCCTACTCTACTGGGAATATGTACAAGATTGATTGAAATCAAACCAATTTAAATTTTAATCACTTTATTTGGGGACAATTATAACCATCGTGACATTAAATAGGAAAAGATTAGGGATGGGAGTGGGGCATGAGCCGCCCATGTGCCCCCCCCCCCATGAGCAAGAGTATTCCAACTGAGATTACGGCTTTAGCAGCTTGCGATGAATTCAAACACAAAGTATCAATTCAATCACAAAGTATGAATTCAATCACACAGTATAAATTCAATCACAAAGTATAAATTCAAACACAAAGTATGAATGTAAACACAAAGTATCAATTCAATCACAAAGTATGAATTCAAACACAAAGTATAAATTCAACAAAAAGTATGAATTCAAACATAAAGTATGAATTCAAACACAAAGTATGAATTCAAACACAAAGTATGAATTCAAACACAAAGTATGAATTCAGACACAAAAGTATGAATTCAAACACAAAGTATGAATTCAAACACAAAGTATGAATTCAAACACAAAGTATGAATTCAAACACAAAGTATGAATTCAAACACAAAGTATGAATTCAAACACAAATTATGAACTAGTTACCCCCCCCCCCCCCCTCAATTTCTTTTACATAAATTAGAATAAATGTTAATTCTAAGCTGCAATGGGCGTGCACATCTCTGACACGACCACAACTATTAACAAAAAGGCTAGTGCCCAATCCAAGGGTCACTCGACTTTTAAGACAAAATGATCTAACGAATAGGTCAAATCTACATTCTATATTCATAATGTTGGCATCCGATCAATTTCGGGAAATAATTGAGCTTCTTTTTTATATGCACCTTATCCAGTGACTTGGGACCGGTCCTTGAGGGACAGTCTTGGCTGCACTGCTCGCCGGAGAACCATGACTGCTGGTTTTCTTTGTCCCTCCGTGACTGCCGTGCCTTTTGGATTCCCGTATTCACTGCTGTTCACCGGCCGGAAAGGTCATCGGCGATAATATCCGATTCGCTACTGTTGATGTTCTCCGCTTGTATCGTTCTCTGGCGTGACATCATATATCTTTAAAGCGCAGTCCACTATGTCTTGTCCACTCTGCCATTCAGCATCTCTGCTCTAATTTTGTTACAGGAAGGTCGGCACACTGGCTGAAGGCAAGGCGCCAAAGATGACCGCATCGTGGAAGGTCACATCAGGAGGGAAAAAGGCTTCAATCTCATTTTGTAAGTTCATTCATTCGGCTGAACCAGAAATAGCATTTCTCAATCATGATTGGTTTTAACAGACATATAGCAGGGTAGTTGGAAAGAAAAATCGTAGGCCTGTTCCTTAAAGGAGACTGCAACTTCCCTTGTCCCCCAGAGTTATCGTTCATACCGGGGGAGTACAAAGAACGTACAAAGATGGCTGCTCACATGGCGAAAACAGCATTTGAAACCTGGCGAGTTGAAGAAATTAAGAAATTTTTACGGGAACAGCATCAGCCGGTATCTGGAAATAAAGCAGAACTTGTAGATCGGGCACGCGGCTGTGTAGCATTGCGAATTTGTGGGGGGAAAAAACGTATGTATCTGAGAAATATTTCAAATTTCTAGGCGAAAAAGATTAACAAGGGCAAAAACCTCTGCTTCTTCAGACGATTGCAGTGCCCTATAGCGCGGTTGGTTTTACAGAATTCTTGTAACAACATATGGCTATGGTCCGCCAAACATTGTGGCGGTCGCAATGCGTGAACTTCCCATCTGCTGAAGCTACTTTACAACACATGCATTCATGCAACTAACCCTAACTAGTGCTACCCACACCCCACTCCCGATCGATACGCTGAACTATATTTTTATTCTAATGCACCCCCCCCCACCCCACACTTTTTTTTTTTACACCGTAGATTTATTACACCAATTATTTCCGTAAAACAAAAGAAAATATTACGCACCAAACGCGCTGGCGGTATTTTTAAGAAACTCATTTTGTTCAGTTATCGGGAATTTTATTTAGTGAAAGTGAAAGCGTTGGTGATATTAGTTGATTGTGGAATTGTTACATAGAGAATTATGCATTTTTCATAGTAGAGTGTTCGACTAGCGGCCAGATGAACCAGTGCCGCACTGGCGCAGGGCCCCGCGCTTGTAGGGGCCCCACGTTTCTAGGAAACTTCACTCTTATTGTTAATGAATTTTGGTTTTCTGTGTCTGAAAAACATATTTAGAAGATAAATAGAACCCAACAGTCACCGTAGGTCTGAGCTGAAGGCAGAAATATATTATAGGTAATTAGGTATAATTATGATTTGTGCTCACTGTTAAAATCTCAAAGTCGTGTTCATCTTACATTACATAGCTCAAACACAGAGATCGATTTGATTAATTACACCATAACAATCAATTCCCAACGTTCGTTTTTATAGCGGGGCACTGTGAGAGAATGAATTATACGCTTAGTGACCAAATAACAATACAGACATTGGTGGCCCACATTGCTTGATTAAAATAACATTAAATAACAAGCGTTAGGGAGTGGGGCATGAGCGCCCGCCCCCCCCCCCCCCCAATGAGCATGAATATTCCTACTGGGATGACACATAAGATAAGTTCTAACATTAAAACGTCAATGAAAAGAAGAAAATCTGATTCCATAAATAAAACATCAATGCACATTTTACAAATAATTTAAACAAAAGGGTAATTTTCTGGAAATTGATGTTGTAATCAACCATTAAGATTAAGTTGTTCAGATTATATATATAAACGGCAGTGTACGAAGGAGTGAAAAAGGCAGAAGATGTGCGGAACGAAGTCCTGGCAAGAAAAAGAGCAGCACGGAAGGCCAAAATTAACCAGGAGTCATCATTCTCCTGCGTGAAATGCAGACGAGATTGTCACTCCAGGATTGGCCTAGTGAGCCAACTCGTCGAAGTGTAGGACTACAATATAGCTACTCCATCGTCTCGTGAAGACGGAAGGATGCCATACTATATATATATATATACATATACGCAGTACCGTGATAATATCCTTAACAAACTGCAATAACCATAACTTCTCGTTTCAGCACGTGATAATATGAATGTTTACGTTGACGGCAGCCCCATAGAATGTACGGTAAGTCATGGTTTCCTATTGCACATTATCTGTCACCAAATGTATGTTGACACATCTTCAGACATTATCTGTCACCAAATGTATGTTGACACATCTTCAGACATTATCTGTCACCAAATGTATGTTGACACATCTTCAGACATTATCTGTCACCCAATGTATGTTGACACATCTTCAGACATTATCTGTCACCAAATGTATGTTGACATATCTTCAAACATTATCTGTCACCCAATGTATGTTGACATATCTTCAAACACTATCTGTCACCAAATGTATGTTGACATATCGTCAAACATTTTAACACGGCCTTATTGTTCATAGCAGCGGCCTTACTATTCATAGCAGCGGCCTTACTATTCATAGCAGCGGCCTTACTATTCATAGCAGCGGCCCTTACTAAAGCTGTGAGTCTAAATTGCTTTCTCCTTGGCGTTCACTTTGTGTGGCAAAAATGGAAGTAGCAATTCTGGACTGTGTGGGTCCCCTTGACAGTGTGCGTGCCTCCTGGACAGCGTATGCCTTCTGGACAGTGTGGACCTCATGGACAGCGTGGGCCTTCTGGACAGCGTGGACATCTTGGACAGCGTGGGCCTTCTGGACAGTGTCGACCTCCTGGACAGCGTGGGCCTCCTGGATAGTGTGGGCTCCTGGAAAGCGTGGACCTCCTGGACAGCGTGGGCTCCTGGACAGCGTGGACCTCCTGGGCAGTGTGGACCTTCTGGACAGCGTGAACCTCCTGGACAGTGAGGACCTTCTGGCCAGTGTTGACCTTCTGGACAGTGTTGACCTCCTGACAGCGTGGACCTCCTGGACAGTGTGGACCTCCTGGACAGCGTGGACCTCCTGGACAGTGTTGACCTTCTGGACAGTGTTGACCTCCTGACAGCGTGGACCTCCTGGACAGTGTGGACCTCCTGGACAGCGCTTGCCACATGGACAATATTTGGGGGAGCGTGGTGTTAATTGGTGACATCAGCAACAATAACAAAGGGGGAGGTAAGGGTTGCATACCATGCCCAAAACTAGGTCAACACACATACGGTATGTTAAGTGAACAGTATGTGAGCACTTTTAAAAAAAAAACATACATCTTTCCATCCGCAGGCGTATGTCACTGATAACGGCTACGACCTCGACCTCTTATTCGGCCTGGGCGAGAACAAAGGGCACATCTACAGTGACGTGGAGGGCTCGGAGATGACCAACTACCTGTTCTTCGATGACCAGCTGATAGCCCAGGACAAACAGACAAACCTCAAGTCTAATCATCGACCTGACGGTGGGCATGTGTTCGTGGTCTAAGCTAACTCTTGAGCACTCCATTGTCTCATGCATACTATACAGCAGCGGCTCTCAACATGCGTGTCGCGACCCCTTTGTGGGATCGAACGACCCTTTCACAGGGGTCGCCTTATTACACCATCGTAAAACATATACTCTAAGGTTATGAAGTATCAACGAAAATATTTTAGTGGTTGGGGGTCCCACACAACACGAGGAACTGTATTAAAGGGTCGCGGCATTAAGAAGGTCGAGAACCACTGCTATACATAGTTTACACTGGCTAAATACTGCCTGAGGGAAACCCCCAAAAAGTGAGCCCCCTAACACACACATAACACTTTATACAATGTTAAACATAACACCAAAAGTGGCGTGCAGGGTTGTTGCTTCTTTGAGAACCCTCTTAGTTTTCCGTTTTAGGGGCCGTCCATTAAGTACGCCGCGCTCCGGGGGGGGGGGGGGGGAGGGGGGTATAAAGACAGTGTGCCAGTTTGTGAAATTGCGTGTTTTTTTTTTTTAATCATACATTTAAAAACCTCAAATTGACAGTGATGATGAACTTTCTGTTGTGATGGATGTATTCTGACAGAAGTTGACGCCACTTTTCTAAGTTTCATAGTCAACAGTGCTGTCAATTAGTTTCAATTTGAATTAGTTTTAACATTAAAACGTCAATGAAAATAGAAAAATCTCATTCCGTTTTTTTTTAGTTTTTAAGTGAGACGAAATTGGGGGGTGGGGGGTCCGGAGATTTGAGACAAGTGGGGTGGGGGGGTGGGGGTAAAAATTATCTTAAAAATAGCATGGCGCACGTTATGGGCGGCTCCTTACTGTTTAAAAAAAAAAAAGGGGGGGGGGGTATTTAGTCCGCTGGTTTGTCAGTTCAAATCCCTAGTATATTTAGTGTCCATTTCAGAAGAGAGAATTACGTAATGATGGTGGGGGGGGGGGGGGGGGGGGGGGGCTATGCACAGATCAAGATTTGCGAAACAATAAATACTATTGGATTGAGGTGGTTGCTCAAATGTGACGTCCCATATATATATAAATTAGAACATCAGTTCCGTTCACTAGGACAGGAATGTCAAGCTGGATTTAAGTTTTAAAACTATTATTTAATGAACGCCCGAATGAGGTTACAATTTAAATAATATAATAAACATAAAATAAACAGTTTAAGTTTAGTGCTATTTGGACAATCCAAGCTATCACGTCATGAAACACTCAATCATGTTGCTTTTTTCCCACTTTTTTTACAGATTAACTGTCAAAAGATCCAGTCATGCATGGAATAAAGTCACTATTAGACAACCAAGGGTTTCTTATACAGTCAACTTAGACGGTTTCTATCTGGCTTTTTTTTTGTTTGTTTTTGTTGTGTGTGATTAAGACTGCTTGTCATTAGCTTATGCTATTCTGTTTTATAGTTAGTGTCTCGTCTCTCGCCATTAAGATTTCTAGTTCTAGTCATTAGCCAATAGAGTCCCTAGGTGTGTCATCACATTGATCGTGTGTAATTTTCGCTTCTTTGCGTGCTGGCTGAATTCAAAATTTACAGGTTTTTGTTGTTGTTGTTGTAAATAAAATAATGTTAAAGCCAATCACTTTGTACAAGTCTGTCTCTCTATCCTTGATTTTGTTGTTGTAAAGTTGTTGTCATTATGAAAAGTTGTGTGTGCATGTCTGACCATTGGAGTATCATGTCGGACCACTGGACTATCATGCATCACAACTGGGCGTCATGTCTGACCATTGGAGTATCATGTCGGACCACTGGACTATCATGCATCACAACTGGGCGTCATGTCTGACCATTGGAGTATCATGTCGGACCACTGGACTATCATGCATCACAACTGGGCGTCATGTCTGACCATTGGAGTATCATGTCTGACCATTGGAGTATCATGTCTGACCATTGGAGTATCATGTCTGACCATTGGAGTATCATGTCTGACCATTGGAGTATCATGTCTGACCATTGGAGTATCATGTCTGACCATTGGAGTATCATGTCTGACCATTGGAGTATCATGTCTGACCATTGGAGTATCATGTCTGACCATTGGAGTATCATGTCTGACCATTGGAGTATCATGTCTGACCATTGGAGTATCATGTCTGACCAATGGGCTATAATGTCTAACTATTGGGTTGTCCGGTGTGACCATAGGGCTGTCACGTCTGCCCATGTCTGACCATAAATGAAGGACTGCGTTCCAGCTGTGTGAATAAAATAGTAGAACAAGGTATGTGGAAGCTTGAACCCAAAAGACGGGTCATTAAGATGTGAACGTCCCGGCCAAGAGCCTTCCTCGGCAATCGGGACCAATGAAAATACGACAAGAAACAGTTCACAGTGGAAAAATTCTGTTTTTTCTCATCCTGAGGTGGCCAGGATTTTCTGGCATTCAGACATCATCCTCCATTTGGCAACTCTGATTTTGCGTCAAGATCAATGGAAATGAAAGACTGTAATTTCCTTCTCTCCTTTAAGTAGGCCGAGGCAACTGAGCGTTCGGCAGCTAGAATCAAAGAAAATAGAAGAGCACCTCCAGGTTCATACAGCTTGATGAAGTCCTTCATTTATTATACCGTACTAGAATCAAAGAAATGTTTTGAGATAAGATGTCATTTCCAGAAATCAAATATTATGATTTCGATCAGTTGAACGAAGTAAAGTAAAAAAAAATAATTCAAGAACTAATTCCCAGTTGTGGGTTTTATATTAATTTCAGAGTTAGAATTGAAAAAATAAATATCTGAAGAAAAATGTATTGTTTTTTTCCCCCTTTGTAACTTTTCTGCTTTCAACAAGTTGGAGAGCAGCAACTGTTTAGATCTGGCAACTCTAAGACACGCACACACACAAATCATCTGATATTTTTCAGAAGTACACATTTATTGAAAAGCAATGACATTACATTTCAAATTTACATTGCTAGAAAGAAGTAGTCCATAAAGAGAAACCACAAGGGTCAATACTGTCATTTATTGCACATTATTCACTGAAGATTACAATATTTATTTTACCCGCCGAATACCAGTTGCTTTGTTATTATTGTGGAATCTCTTTCTCTTTCGCCTTTTCGTCCTCGAGGAACAGCAGCCGATCTTCATCGACGTCTGTGAATAGGACATAGGCCGCCTACAAGAGCCCTCCAGGCATCACGATCCTGAGCCAATCTCTCCAGCCTCCCCCAAGTGTGGCCAAGTTTCTTGGTATCCGATTATTGTGGAATAAGAAAACAAATACATTTCTAACAAAACTACAAAACCTCCAATACAGCTCTCCGCTATTGGACAAGAACCTCACAATCATGTCGAGGTTTCTTAAAGTGTTTCATCCTCTCAATCGTGTCGAGGTTTCTTAAAGTGTTTCATCCTCTCAATCGTGTCGAGGTTTCTTAAAGTGTTTCATCCTCTCAATCGTGTCGAGGTTTCTTAAAGTGTTTCATCCTCTCAATCATGTCGAGGTTTCTTAAAGTGTTTCATCCTCTCAATCGTGTCGAGGTTTCTTAAAGTGTCTCATCCTCTCGATCGTGTCGAGGTTTCTTAAAGTGTTTCATCCTCTCAATCATGTCAAGGTTTCTTAAAGTGTTTCATCCTCTCAATCATGTCAAGGTTTCTTAAAGTGTTTCATCCTCTCAATCATGTCAAGGTTTCTTAAAGTTTTTCAAACACTGGTGTGGCAAAAAAAGATGGATAAACCAAATTAACAATTGATATCTCTACCTCCAGCCTAATTTATAAAAAAAAAAAAAAGGCACACACAAAAAAACCATATCATCATTTAGAAACACAGTGAGGACGATCCTCAGGAATCCAGTGACCTGACGTGGACGACATCCAAAGACTCTATACTGAGTCCAATGGGTGATGGAAGTTTCTAAAGACCAACAATGTTGTGGTATTGCATGGTACAGAAACAGCTGCTACATTGGATTATTTGGACACTGACTCCCTAGTCGCTCTTGTCACAGACTGGACACTGACTCCCTAGTCGCTCTTGTCACAGATTGGACACTGACTCCCTAGTCGCTCTTGTCACAGATTGGACACTGACTCCCTAAGTCGCTCTTGTCAAAGATTGGACACTGACTCCAAAGTCGCTCTTGTCACAGACTACTTGTTATTAATGATGAGGACTTCTGAGGCAACTCCCTAGCGTCCTCACACATCTACCTTTTATTCAAGTCTCTAAATCTTGGGTGCTCCTGGTATGCCCCCAAGCTATTAACTTTTCCCTGCCCCCCCCCCACCACATTTTCTGCTAATTTGGAACTTCCATTGTTAACCCCAATATTTGCATACACCGCCTGGAAAGCGCGGAACACAATATTGTGAGGGGAAAAAATTCCTCTATCTCAAGGTACTTAAACTTTGACCTTATGTAACAGCGATCTCCGGCCGACCTACTAAGTTACCTGAACAACAAAGACGTACCTCCCAACACCCCACCCCAGTCCTTTGTGACGGCTCGGTAAAATAACCTTCTGCCATGTGACTTCTGCTGGCCTTCTTTATATTTCATTGGAATGAAGGAAGGACATATCTCAACAATATCAGTAAAGAAAAAAATCTAAAAAGTCAATGTTGAACAAAGACTTAAACTGAACCGATTCACACTTGAATATCAGCACAGCTCCAGTAACTTTTGGGGATTATAGAAAAAAAATGAATATATTAATTTGCCAGACATTTTAGACGTAAAACTTTTAAAAAAAATATTATTTCACAAGACAATTTAGATATAAAGCTTCAAAAAAAAATAAAATAATTTAATGAGACATTTTAGATGTGAAGCTAAAAAAAATTACTTACCAGACATTTTAGATGTAAACCTTTAAACAATAGTTCCAGCTTATTTTAAACTGGCAAAAACAAACCAAACGCTACACATAAAGACAACCTGTTCTAAATATCTTCTTTTGTAAGTTGGCCAAACAGCAAAGACAAATAAAAACATTTTAATTAACACAGTACCTGGCCACAGGCAAGTTTTTCTTTTGGGGGGTGGTGGAGGCGCAAAACTACTGGCTGTCATGGGAACTTAAAACAACAAAACAGTGTAAACATACCCCCCCCCCCCCCCCCCCACTTTTTCAGTAAATATCATAGTTAAAATATTGTTCTAGCAGGCAGAGGGGACTAGTGAAACAAGGATTGCACACAGCCTGTCAAGCAATCGATTAAAATGTAAAAAAAAAACCAAAAAATCAATTAACCGTAACCTTTAACTGTACTGTTGCACTTGAAATGGTTTGATTCAACTTCTTGAGACAGAAAGTTCAAATAATACAGTAAAATGGTTGAATCAATACACAGAGAGCTAATGTAATAAAACGCATAAGCTGTAAACAAACCAACAAAGTCATAAGAAAAAACAATGACAAGAACACATAATGCATGTCAAAATAAAGCAACAGCTTCATAGAAAAAAGTTAAATAATATCAAAGCAAATAAATTAATATGAAATCACTACTCATTAACCATAATGCAGTAAAAGAAATATCATAGTAGCAAAAATATGAAAAATCAATCTCGGAAAAAGACTCGAACAAAACTAACTGTAAAATAAAATGTAAATAACAATTTGTAGTAAAATCAGGACAACTAAGTTTTCATTTTTACAAAGTTCAGGATGGTAGGGACATGATGGTAGACTTGTAAGGGAAATGATGGTAGGCTTGTAATGGACATGATGGTAGGCTTGTAAGGGACTTGATGGTAGGCTTGCAATGGTTATAATGGTAGGCCTGTAAGGGACATGATGGTAGGCTTGTAAGGGACTTGATGGTAGGCTTGTAATGGACATAATGGTAGGCCTGTAAGGGACATGATGGTAGGCTTGTAATAGACATAATGGTAGGCCTGTAAGGGACATGATGGTAGGCTTGTAATGGACATAATGGTAGGCCTGTAAGGGACATGATGGTAGGCTTGTAATGGACATAATGGTAGGCCTGTAAGGGACATGATGGTAGGCTTGTAATGGACATAATGGTAGGCCTGTAAGGGACATGATGGTAGGCTTGTAATAGACATGATGGATCAGTGTTGAATATTTGAACTTTGTACTGAGCCTCCTTATAGCTGCCTACATAATTAATTGATTTGCAATTTTAACCTGACCAAAAAATATTTTTTTTTTTTTTTTTTAAACTTTTTAGGGATTGACACATCAGAGTTCAAAATTTCATTGATCAGATGTCAACAGTAACAGAAGAAAAAAACAACAACTTTTAGGCAGAATACAAACATACATAGCAGAATAATTTGTTTGACACTGACAGATCTAGATTGAGCCATGTTTGTTGAAAAGCTGTACCTGTAATAGCCTTTACATGAAACAATAAAAGAAACTACATTAAAACTATTAAAAGTTAAATATATCACTCTGGCTTGTCCACACAAGTTAAAATGTATCACTCTGGCTTGTCCACACAAATTAAAATGTATCACTCTGGCTTGTCCACACAAATTAAAATGTTGTATCACTCTGGCTTGTCCACACAAATTAAAATGTATCACTCTGGCTTGTCCACACAAATTAAAATGTTTTAAGAGCAAAAAAAGACTTTCACCACAACTGGAATGAAACAAAAATGGATCACTTCTTCACAGATCATACAAATGGATCACTTCTTCACAGATCAAATAAGTGGATCACTTCTTCACAGATCATACAAGTGGATCACTTCTTCACAGATCATACCATACAAGTGGATAATTTCTTCACAGATCATACACATGGATCACTTCTTCACAGATTATACAAGTGGATAATTTCTTCACATATACACATGTATCACTTCTTCACAGATCATACAAATGGATAATTTCTCTGGCAATTATTAGCTACAGAAACATTTTAAAAAATCTTAATATTAACTATAAAATAAATTTGGCATAATTAAAAAATTTTTTTAAATGGTAGATCTAAACAGACATGAACATGTTATTTGCATTAGACGTAAGTCAGGCGCTTTAGACATAAGTCAGATGCCTTTCGGTAAATATTTTTTAAAAACCACCACATACTCGTATGTTATAGAGATAAGATGCTGTTGTACAACCTGCATACACAAATAATAGAAGCGCACAGCTAATACCTTTCTGATGGCAAACACTTAGCAGAGACTTTAGATTTTACAAGCAATTGGTCCTTTTCTTGGAATGACTTAGTTAACTTTTAAGTGGTCTTTATGTTGGGGTGACTTAGTTAAGTGGTCCTTACGTTGGAATACTTGGAATGACTTAGTTAAGTGGTCCTTATGTTGGAATGACTTAGTTAAGTGAACCTTACGTTGGAATACTTGGAATGACTTAGTTAAGTGGTCCTTATGTTGGAATGACTTAGTTAAGTGGTCCTTACGTTGGAATGACTTAGTTAAGTGGTCCTTACGTTGGAATGACTTAGTTAAGTGGTCCTTACGTTGGAATGACTTAGTTAAGTGGTCCTTACGTTGGAATGACTTAGTTAAGTGGTCCTTACATTGGAATGACTTAGTTAAGTGGTCCTTACGTTGGAATGACTAAGTTAAGTGGTCTTTACGTTGGAATGACTTAGTTTAGTTTTCATTACGTTGAAATGACATAGTGGAAATAATGTGTATAAATTGGAATGGCATTCCATTGTTAGATCTTATATTAGTGAAGTGGAGATGCCAGACATAATCAAATCAAATTATGCACATTGGAGTCAACCATTAAAATGGTGTCTTTTCGTGTAGTGACCAATCAGAATACAGGAAAATGATGGCCCTTACTTTCCCATGAGTGAATAAACAGCCAAACCATTTTCAAGAAGGCTGAGAGGTCAACCCACTTAAATAAATAAAATATGAGTTGTTGTAGTGCTGGCCACTAGCATTGCAATCTCAACATTAGGTGATCATCTATAGAAAGTGCCTACTGTGGTGATCATCTATAGAAAGTGCCTACTGTGGTGATCATCTATAGAAAGTGCCTAATTTGGTGATCATCTAAAGAAAGTGTCTAATTTGGTGATCATCTAAAGAAAGTGTCTAATTTGGTGATCATCTAAAGAAAGTGTCTAATTTGGTGATCATCTAAAGAAAGTGTCTAATTTGGTGATCATCTAAAGAAAGTGTCTAATTTGGTGATCGTCTAAAGAAAGTGTCTAATTTGGTGATCATCTATAGAAAGTGGGTAATTGATTGCCCTTTATATTTTTGTTGTTACAACAAGCTTAGCTTCCAGTGATATCTACAATAATAAAAATTTATTTTAGGGTAATGCTTTTTGCTACATCAGCTGATCTGAACCAGAATTTCATTGTGTACATTTGATCTGCTGATTTCATACACGGGTTTTAACGATCCGTCTTTCAGCCCCAGCAAAAATGATGTGAGAATCCTCGGCCTTTCATCATTTGAAATGATGATGTCTGATGGAAACACAACTTTGACCCTCAACTCCGCCTGTAGCATGCAGAAGCGCTGCCAGTTGCCGGATCTAAACCATTTGAGGATCCTTGACATAAATGTAGAAGGGCTGCTTAAGGAAGTTGCTGGGTTTGATCAGGTCCCTCTCTGTCTGGCTCAGCATGCGTGGCGGGGGAGGCCGAGGGGGTGGCACAGCTGATGACCGCTTGATCACTTTGTTTCTAAAAACCAAAAAAAAACATTAGCTTCTGTTGAAACATGAGTTGAAAAACATAACCATTATTATCTGTTTTTATCTTTAGTTTGATCTTCGAATAGTCAAAGTCATACATTAATTACAATTTTAGAGATTAGGGTATAACTAAATATTTTTACAACCTGTTAACAAAAGCTTCTGTCAGACTTAGTTTTTTTTATTTAGCGACTTAATACTTAAATAATTAAAAATCTTTTTTTTTTTTATTGGTCAACACCTGTATTTATTATCTGCGTGTCTCAGAATGGCAAACACAGAAATTTTTTTTAGTGAAAAACACACACATGATAAAAGCACAGGACAGTAGTGCATAGAAAGCTCCCCTGTAGGCGAAACTGTTTGTGTGTATACATTTCTGTGCACAATTGTTGGCAAATGCATTTGTTGGTGTGCAGTTTTCTTGCGAGTATTTATGACATTGGGGAGTCTTTCTTCGTGCATTTGAAATGTGCCCTTTTGTCTGGTCACCAAAATTTATATCCAAGCAACCTCAGGGGTTGAGGATTTTTACTCAGGGTTTTTGTCCATACGGATAGCTGCCTTTTTAGCTGATAATACCAAGGAACCCACCTATCTGCACACAGCTGGGGACAGACTCAGATGATTTAAAGACATCTCCCTTGTGCGGAAAAGCTTTCCAGGCACAAAAAGAACTGGCAGGCCACCCATGTACTTACCGTGCAATATAGCCTTGGTCATTTTCGCATGCGAAGGACGAACAACAACAACACTGCAACACAAAGCCAACCATCCATAGAAGTGAAAGAATTTTCATATGCTAAGATTTAGATTCTCAAACATGTACAGTGGAAATGGTGACCTACTTGGAATTTCCAGCTTCATCTGACTCTGCCGATAAAGTCGGGGCCAGGTCACCAAATGAGTACGACTTTGACGCAAAACTCCGCCTGCGCTCCTCGGCAGTCTGAAACATGATGGGCGTGGCCAGGGAAGCCGTGCTGCCACTCCTGCCCCTCCACAGCTCCTCTGATGCCAAGAGGTGGTCATCGCTAGATTGAAACGAGAGGGACGTGTCACTGGAGGTCGTGCCACTTTCCCTGTCATCAGGTACAGGTGAGAGGAGAGGATCAGGTAAAGAGTAGCGGAGATTAACTTTCATCAGTTCACTGAGCTGGAAAAATAAAACAACAAAATTATAGAGCAAACAATTTATTTTTTTTGTTATTTTTCAGTTGAAAGACTTTCAGCCTCAAATTGGATGTTTGTTCTCAAATCAAGTCAGACTGGAAGTGAGATTAAATTTGTTTTAAAATTGTTTCAGACTTGAAGTAAGATTAAATTTGTTCTAAAATCGTGTCAGACTGGAAGTAAGATGTAATTTGTTCTAAAATTGTGTCAGACTGGAAGTAAGATTGAATTTGTTCTAAAAGTGTGTCAGACTGGAAGTAAGATTAAATTTGTTCTAAAATCGTGTCAGATTGGAAGTAAGATTGAATTTGTTCTAAAATTCTGTCAGACTGGAAGTAAGATTAAATTTGTTCTATAAAATCAATCTACATGTATTTGGTTAGTAAATGAACATAATTTTTATTTTGATATCTTTTTCTATTTGCAGGGGTAAATGGAGTAAGCTTTGTCACAAATGACTGGGGCGGGGTATGGCCCAGTACCCAATTGAAGGGCCGAGTAGAAAAAGTACTTAAGTGTATTTTTGCAGTTTTAAGAAAAATGAGTTTAAAATTTTAAAATTCTTATTTAAATACCTTAAAAGCAGCTCGAGGTAACTCTGAATCAAACACTTGGTGACATTTCTCATGAATGATATTTACAGGAATGATTCAGGGGATGTCTTCAAATAAAATGCCCGGTTTAACTCACTTTTGAAAAATTGTAACTTAAGTACTTTTTCTACTCGGCCCTTGAATTGTTGTTCAAGTACGTTACAAGTAAGCAGAAAACTGCTGTTATTTTAGGAAGGTATCTACTTGGAGGTCAAATTTGAAGATTTTCATATCTCCAGATAGAGGGATATTGTCATTTAAAAAAATTATTTTAAGTTTCGCACTTTCCAGGTGGTATATGCAAATATTGGGGTTAACGATGGAGGTTCCAAATTAGAAGGAAAAAGGGGTTGGGGGGGGGGGGGTGTAAGTGATGGATTGGGGCATACCTGGTCCAACCAAGAGTTAGAGAACTGAATAAAAAGGTAGATTTGAAGACATCTCAAGTTGAGATGATTCAGATGGGCAGAGTTGAACTGAGATGATTCAGATGGGCAGAGCTGAACTGAGATGATTCAGATGGGCAGAATTGAACTGAGATGATTCAGATGGGCAGAGTTGAACTGAGATGATTCAGATGGGCAGAGTTGAACTGAGATGATACAGATGGGCAGAGTTGAACTGAGATGATACAGATGGGCAGAGTTGAACTGAGATGATTTAGATGGGCAGAGTTGAACTGAGATGATTCAGATGGGCAGAGCTGAACTGAGTAAGAGACATCGAATTTAAGACAGTCAAGAGACATCAATGTAAAGTCAGATGGTCGACCGTGAAAGCGCTAGTGCAGCTAACAGAAGAATTCTTCATAGTAGCAATAAAAGATTTCACTTCATCCGTGAATCTGGAGTTGCTGTTTGGATCATGTACGTCATTGTGTGCTCTTGTCTGGATACAACAAGAGCTGAACAGTACCACGTTAAATATAGTTGGTGAAAAGTCAGGACCCGGATCCCTCCTCTTTAGCAAATTTTATTAACATTTAGGATGACAGAGCTGCAGCTGAAACTATATTTGATATAGTAAGTATCTGCCTTATACTAACCATGAAATTGATTGTTAAGAAACAGGATGTGTCATTAATAGCTATTGTGCAGCATACATTTGCATACCATAATGAGAGAAATTTATGACGAAAATTTTGGTAACATGCAATGAGATGTGACCTCCCGGTACAATAAAAATGTTAAGCTTAACAGTTTTTTTGACACCAGGTCCGGCTGTTTGGAGAAAATACCCAACGGGTCCAAGTGTTACCAAAAAAACAGAAAAGGGTTAACTTCTCATTTTCTATAATATGTAACGAAATGAACTGCACTATGTCCTAGTGAGAGTGCATTGCCCTATGTACTAGAGAGAGTGCATTGCCTTCCTTAACCGTTTGTGCCAAGAAATAACCAACTGATAGGAACAGGCAGTTGCCGGATCCCGGACTTGAAACGACGTTGTAAAAAACCCATGGACATAGAAGATACTCCTCGTTTATTTTATAACAAAGACTTTCTAAAGAATAAAAATCAAACCTATTGACCTGAGTTCAGGTTTCGGCATAGAGCTCTCTTACAAAGGAACAAAAACAATAACAACAACCAATAACAGCTGCCACAACCCTAAAGAAAAAAAAAATCAACCTATTTACCTGCAACATTCGGACGTCACGCATGACAGCCTTTTTTTTCACTCAGTACTGTTAATATAAAACATGTGGAGTTGGAGGTGGGGGATTGGGTGGGGCAGTTTTGAAAGGGAAGCAGGATGAACCAGAAGCAAGATATCTATATCAAAGATCCAATTACCTCGTAAAGTCCCGGCTGGTGAATCTGGAAACCGACTCTGATGGGCACACAAGATCCACGGGGACATGCACTAGAGAGTGAGACACAAATAAACCAATGATTCATTCAGCTGAGGTGAAATAAGAGAATTTTTTTTAAAACATTAACTAAACTGACCCCCCCCCCCCCCTCTTTTTTTCTTCAGAGGATCTGCTAATTTTCTGAAACAATGTAGAATAAATTTCAAGTGCATCTCATGACATATGACATACACTTACTCCTACATAACTAAACGGCTATGATGTTGTGAATCTCATGTTACGGACTGCTATCAATATGAAGAATTTAATCTCTTATTTAAGTGTATGGCTCATTCTAAAACAGAACATAACAAAAGACGATACCAAATGATAAGTACGATAACAAAGAATACGATACTCAAACCAGGGCTGATTACAATTAATACGTTTTTAATGTGTTAATTATAACAAATTGCAAAATCAAAAGAAATATAATTAAACTATTGACTTGCAGAATATTGTTTGGCTGGTACCGGTACGATGTTAATAAAAATACAATGTGCAAAAGTGGTACAGTGGTGAAAAGAAATCTACACACACACACAGTAAACAAAGCGCTGTCTCGTAGTGAAAATAACACACACGATAGAATCTCGTGATAAATAATCTGCATCCCTCTCATTCAATCTATCTGACTTTTTATAGTCGTGTTCTACTGATGTCTCTCGAACCGTCTTACGCATTGTACTCGCTTCTGGCTTTTTCTCCAATCTTCTACAATATTCGAATTATGAAACATGCCATAGATTTAATTTTAGCCATGGTCAAAGGGAGACTATTTTTTTAGCTACCCACACCATAAGAATAGCGCTGTACACATAATTGGGTCAAACAGTTCACAGCACGTGGGAAGAATGAAACAAACAAGTCACCTATATAACTACACCTATATAACTACACCTATATAACCACACCTATATAACCACACCTATATAACCACACCTATATAACCACACCTATATAACCACACCTATATAACCACACCTATATAACCACACCTATATAACCACACCTATATAACCACACCTATATAACCACACCTATATAACCACACCTATATAACCACACCTATATAACCACACCTATATAACCACACCTATATAACCACACCTATATAACCACACCTATATAACCACACCTATATAACCACACCTATATAACCCCACCTATATAACCACACCTATATAACCACACCTATATAACCACACCTATATAACCACACCTATATAACCACACCTATATAACCACACCTATATAACCACACCTATATAACCACACCTATATAACCACACCTATATAACCACACCTATATAACTACACCTATATAACTACACCTATATAACTACACCTATATAACTACACCTATATAACTACACCTATATAACTACACCTATATAACTACACCTATATAACTACACCTATATAACTACACCTATATAACTACACCTATATAACTACACCTATATAACTACACCTATATAACTACACCTATATAACTACACCTATATAACACTCATGACATGCGCTTATTCCTGCATAACTAAACTGCTATGATGTTGTGAATCTCATGACATGTGACATGCACTTTCCTCCTACATAAGTAAAAGCTATGTCAAGTTTCCCCAGAGATGATCACTTACCTGACAGCTATGTCTGGGTCATGACACACAATGGCATCTTTCAGCTGCATGACTCTGTTCATCTCCTCAAGTGACCCGTCTGTCGGGTGAGAAAACGAAATATTTAAACAAGCACATTAGATGGAATTTTAAACATCAGAATTAATTGCAAAAATTTGAGAAACTTTGTTTTTGTTTTTATTTCAAAGCTGGCGAAACTTACTTAACCCCACCAGCCCTGAGACTGTGCACCTAACCTTCCCATATACCTGGGCTACGGAGCATTAAAGTAAGAGAAAAAACCAACATGATATAGAAAAATGTTGGTTACATGCAAACAAGTGGTTAGATTAAGATGGAACTTGGAGACATTGTAGAAAATAGTTCTACCTCTCATCTAACGCCAATATTCCACCTTTGTGTGGCAATCCACCCACCAGGAAGAGCCATTTTTTCACACAGAGGTACTTCTTACAAAGTGAGCACCTGATGTTGCTGTTTGAGGGACACGACCCCCCCTTTTCTCTTAGTATCGATTTAGCTCTAGATCTATGAAGTTCAAGATTCTCCTCATCACTCTCACTGTCTGTGTCACTCTCACTGTCTGTGTCACTCTCACTGTCTGTGTCACTCTCACTGTCTGTGTCACTCTGACTGTCTTTCTGTGTCACTCTCATTGTCTGTCTGTGTCACTCTCACTGTATGTGCCACTCTCACTGTCTGTGTCACTCCCACTGTCTGTGCCACACCCACTGTCTGTGTCACTCCCACTGTCTGTGCCACTCCCACTGTCTGAGCCACTCCCACTGTCTGTGTCACTCCCACTGTCTGTGTCACTATCACTGTCTGTGTCACTATCACTGTCTGTGTCACTCCCACTGTCTGTGTCACTCCCATTGTCTGTCACTTGAACTGGAAACGTATTCTTGATGAAATACTAACTCCTCAGAGTCTGAATCAACCAAAGTATCGATTACCTGTTGGACTGTGATATGCCTAGACCTGTTGAAGTGCTTGGGTTCATCGGCTTGTTTCATTGTAAATTTTCAGATTCTTTCACATCAAACCACACAGATTCAATTCAAACACATGGGAGCAGACAATTGCAAAGGCTAAGCCTGAGATTTGACCACTATTGGTTGGTTATATTTAGCTTGCGACGCTTGTTTTTCACGTAGTTGGCAAAGCACCAAAAATAGGTACATCGGTATAGTGGCAGATTTGGAAATTACTGAAAAACCAGTACGGCGGTCTGGTAGGGTTAAACAAAAGTGTTTCTTTATCAAAAATTCAATAAGATCTTCTTTAAAGGAGCTTAAAATATTTAAAGTAATAATATTAAGATGGAGATAAAGAGTGTCTCATTATTTACAGGCTTGTTGAAAATCACCACTATTTGACTCAATGATGAAAGCAGTTGTCACAGAAATCGTCAAGATACATACACAAATTCATGATCTCAATCAAATCTAGCCAGCTATGTTTTACAGCCACCAGATAATGACCAATCCAGTGCTAAGGGGTCAATTCCATCTTCCACTTACAACTAGCTCTCTAAAATTTCTGTTTGCAGCATGCAGGAAAGGGGACATTGACGCTCAACATATACTGTAACTAACCAGACTTGTGACCCGGGGGCCAAAATCTAACGCATCTACTTCACGGCAAAGACTTTGTCTGAGGTCATCCCCAGCTGCCCACCAATGTCGGACTGTAACAAACTCATTAGTCAGCTGACCACCAACATCAGAATGTAATAGACTTATCAGTCAGCTGACCACCAACATTAGAATGTAGTAGACTTATAAGTCTACTACAAAATAAAGTCAAGCCCCGAAGTCAGATGACTTCAAAAAATTTAGCGTAGGTTTCAAAATGGGTTGTTAGTGAAGTCACACAAAAAACACACTAAAAAAACTAAGTAAGAGAAGAAAAACCATGATATGTGCTTACCATGTTCCACAACAGCCCTACACATATTCTCGAGATTGTAGTAAAGTCTCATGCTCATAAAGTCGTATAGCTGGTTACTAATTGAGTAGGTCACAAAGAAACTGAGAAATACATGAGGAATATGTGAGCATGTCTCATGCTGTAACATACATCATTGAACAACCCTTCATTGGCATGTCTAATGTTGTAACATACATCATTGAACAACCCTTCATCGGCATGTCTCATGATGTAACATACATCATTGAACAACCCTTCATTGGCATGTCTAATGTTGTAACATACATCATTGAACAACCCTTCATTGGCATGTCTAATGTTGTAACATACATCATTGAACAACCCTTTATTGGCATGTCTCATGATGTAACATACATCATTGAACAACCCTTCATTGGCATGTCTAATGTTGTAACATACATCATTGAACAACCCTTCATTGGCATGTCTAATGTTGTAACATACATCATTGAACAACCATTCATTGGCATGTCTAATGTTGTAACATACATCATTGAACAACCCTTCATTGGCATGTCTCATGATGTAACATACATCATTGAACAACCCTTCATTGGCATGTCTAATGTTGTAACATACATCATTGAACAACCCTTCATTGGCATGTCTAATGTTGTAACATACATCATTGAACAACCATTCATTGGCATGTCTAATGTTGTAACATACATCATTGAACAACCCTTCATTGGCATGTCTAATGTTGTAACATACATCATTGAACAACCATTCATTGGCATGTCTAATGTTGTAACATACATCATTGAACAACCCTTCATTGGCATGTCTCATGATGTAACATACATCATTAAACAACCCTTCATTGGAATGTCTTCATTGGAATGTACACACATCATTGAACAACCCTTTATTGGCATGTCTAATGTTGTAACATACATCATTGAACAACCATTCATTGGCATGTCTAATGTTGTAACATACATCATTGAACAACCCTTCATTGGCATGTCTAATGTTGTAACATACATCATTGAACAACCCTTCATTGGCATGTCTAATGTTGTAACATACATCATTGAACAACCCTTTATTGGAATGTCTAATGTTGTAACATACATCATTTAACAACCCTTCATTGGAATGTCTCAAGATGTACATACACAATTTCAATACCCTTCATTGGAATGTCTTATGATGTACATACACCATTTAACAGTACATACACCATTTAACAGCACACACACCATTTAACAGCACATACACCATTTAACAGCACATACACCATTTAACAGCGCACACACCATTTAACAGCACATACACCATTTAACAGCACATACATCATTTAACAGTGCATACACCATTTAACAGCCCTTCATTGTTGACCAAACAAAATTAATCTGCAGCCATCTAGTTCATCCCCTCTCTCTCAAAAGATCACTCTCTGCTACATAAACACACAAACTACTCTGCCACATGGGTCAGAGTTAATGGGGTATTTTATCGCTCAATCTGTCAACATATCAATAAAGCGGCCAGGATTTTTAGGCCTTAAAATTCTAGTTTAATTCTTTCCTTACGTTTTTCCAAGCACGACCTCCTCGTCACACTTCACAGTGACTATAAAAGGAGGACACCGAATTTTTATCCTGGGTAATCTGTAAAATTAAAAAAAAAAAAAAAAAATGTAATTGAAATAAATATAATAAAAGTAAAATATATTACAGCAAGATAAATTATATTATTTACAATTTTTTTTTTAATTGACACTTAAGTAATTGATTAAAAAAAAAATGTCATTTTTTACAATATCGTTTTAAGGACATGATTAATTAAATTAAATAATCAATTTAAAATGTTTAAGTGTGTTGAACGGATTTTTTAAAATACAGAATGTTCATAAAAGAAACAAAAAAAAACTTGGCACCGACTTGTAAAGAGTTGTGATTTCATGACTGGCTCCAGAGTGGGTCCACTTGACATTGGCCCTTAGTGACAGTTCCTGAAAGGAAGAAAGGGTATTTTAGATCATTAATTCACATAGAACAAATTATTTTACAAGAGATGGGCATTGAGCCCAAACCCGAACTGAACACACCGAACACGAACCCTGCTGACGACCAAACTGAACAAACATATCGCAAACTGAGCAGAACATACTTTTTTTAAACAAATGTGGAACATCACTACTTATGCGAGAAATGACTATATTTTAATCGAAACTAGAAAATCCAATTAAAATACAATTTTTGTAAGCAAAAATGATTTTTTTTTTCATTTTTATCATCCCCTACCCATCTCTCTCCCGATAACACCCTTCCACACATAGGCTTGATTTGTATTAATGCATGACAAATTAAACAACACATCGAAGCCAACTCTTTGTCATCCAGACTCCACAACTTGTATTGTTCAAAACTAAAATAAAATGAGAATTGCGTATAAATCTAATACAGGTTGTTTAAGAGAAGTCTCAGCGAGTTTCTTGTTTGAGAGGATTTATGAGCCATTTTGTATAATCATTTATACAATATATATATATATATTTCAATAAGAATAAAGTATTTAGCCCCATAAAAATCTATGGTTCCTTAAATTTTAGCCAACCCATGACACGCATTTATTTACAGTTCTATAAACCTTTGTGTACTGGTACTACGATAGTTTTCTTCTTTTCTATTGCATTTCTATGTGAGCGCTTATGTTAAATAAATTTTTTTTTAAAAATTTAAATTCTAATAAAACCAAACTAATTCCAAACCGAAGTTTTGGTTGTTACTGAACCCGAACTTAAGCTGTTACCGAACCCGAACTTAAGCTGTAACTGAACCCGAACTTAAGCTGTTACCGAACCCGAACTTAAGCTGTAACTGAACCCGAACTTAAGCTGTTACCGAACCCGAACTTAAGCTGTTACTGAACCCGAACTTAAGCTGTTACTGAACCCGAACTTAAGCTGTTACTGAACCCGAACTTAAGCTGTTACTGAAACCGAACTTAAGCTGTAACTGAACCCGAACTTAAGCTGTTACTGAACCCGAACTTAAGCTGTTACTGAACCCGAACTTAAGCTGTAACTGAACCCGAACTTAAGCTGTTACTGAACCCGAACTTAAGCTGTAACTGAACCCGAACTAAAGCTGTTACTGAACCCGAACTTAAGCTGTTACTGAACCCGAACTTAAGCTGTTACTGAACCCGAACTTAAGCTGTTACTGAACCCGAACTTAAGCTGTTACTGAACCCGAACTTAAGCTGTAACTGAACCCGAACTTAAGCTGTTACTGAACCCGAACTTAAGCTGTAACTGAACCCGAACTTAAGCTGTTACTGAACCCGAACTTAAGCTGTTACTGAACCCGAACTTAAGCTGTTACTGAACCCGAACTTAAGCTGTTACTGAACCCGAACTTAAGCTGTTACTGAACCCGAACTTAAGCTGTTACTGAACCCGAACTTAAGCTGTTACTGAACCCGAACTTAAGCTGTTACTGAACCCGAACTTAAGCTGTTACCGAACCCGAACTTAAGCTGTTACCGAACCCGAACTTAAGCTGTTACTGAACCCGAACTTAAGCTGTTACCGAACCCGAACTTAAGCTGTTACTGAACCCGAACTTAAGCTGTTACTGAACCCGAACTTAAGCTGTTACTGAACCCGAACTTAAGCTGTTACCGAACCCGAACTTAAGCTGTTACTGAACCCGAACTTAAGCTGTTACCGAACCCGAACTTAAGCTGTTACTGAACCCGAACTTAAGCTGTTACTGAACCCGAACTTAAGCTGTTACTGAACCCGAACTTAAGCTGTTACCGAACCCGAACTTAAGCTGTTACCGATCCCGAACTTAAGCTGTTACTGAACCCGAACTTAAGCTGTTACTGAACCCGAACTTAAGCTGTAACTGAACCCGAACTTAAGCTTTTACTGAACCCGAACTTAAGCAGTAACTGAACCCGAACTTAAGCTGTTACTGAACCCGAACTTAAGCTGTTACTGAACCCGAACTTAAGCTGTAACTGAACCCGAACTTAAGCTGTTACTGAACCCGAACTTAAGCTGTAACTGAACCCGAACTTAAGCTGTTACTGAACCCGAACTTAAGCTGTTACTGAACCCGAACTTAAGCTGTTACTGAACCCGAACTTAAGCTGTTACTGAACCCGAACTTAAGCTGTTACCGAACCCGAACTTAAGCTGTTACCGAACCCGAACTTAAGCTGTTACTGAACCCGAACTTAAGCTGTTACCGAACCCGAACTTAAGCTGTTACTGAACCCGAACTTAAGCTGTTACCGAACCCGAACTTAAGCTGTTACTGAACCCGAACTTAAGCTGTTACTGAACCCGAACTTAAGCTGTTACTGAACCCGAACTTAAGCTGTTACCGAACCCGAACTTAAGCTGTTACCGAACCCGAACTTAAGCTGTTACTGAACCCGAACTTAAGCTGTAACTGAACCCGAACTTAAGCTGTTACTGAACCCGAACTTAAGCTGTAACTGAACCCGAACTTAAGCTGTTACTGAACCCGAACTTAAGCTGTTACTGAACCCGAACTTAAGCTGTAACTGAACCCGAACTTAAGCTGTTACTGAACCCGAACTTAAGCTGTAACTGAACCCGAACTTAAGCTGTTACTGAACCCGAACTTAAGCTGTTACTGAACCCGAACTTAAGCTGTTACTGAACCCGAACTTAAGCTGTTACTGAACCCGAACTTAAGCTGTTACTGAACCCGAACTTAAGCTGTAACTGAACCCGAAATTAAGCTGTTACTGAACCCGAACTTAAGCTGTTACTGAACCCGAACTTAAGCTGTTACTGAACCCGAACTTAAGCTGTTACTGAACCCGAACTTAAGCTGTTACTGAACCCGAACTTAAGCTGTTACTGAACCCGAACTTAAGCTGTTACTGAACCCGAACTTAAGCTGTTACTGAACCCGAACTTAAGCTGTTACTGAACCCGAACTTAAGCTGTTACCGAACCCGAACTTAAGCTGTTACCGAACCCGAACTTAAGCTGTTACTGAACCCGAACTTAAGCTGTTACTGAACCCGAACTTAAGCTGTTACTGAACCCGAACTTAAGCTGTTACCGAACCCGAACTTAAGCTGTTACTGAACCCGAACTTAAGCTGTTACCGAACCCGAACTTAAGCTGTTACTGAACCCGAACTTAAGCTGTTACTGAACCCGAACTTAAGCTGTTACTGAACCCGAACTTAAGCTGTTACCGAACCCGAACTTAAGCTGTTACCGAACCCGAACTTAAGCTGTTACTGAACCCGAACTTAAGCTGTTACTGAACCCGAACTTAAGCTGTAACTGAACCCGAACTTAAGCTGTTACTGAACCCGAACTTAAGCTGTAACTGAACCCGAACTTAAGCTGTTACTGAACCCGAACTAAAGCTGTTACTGAACCCGAACTTAAGCTGTAACTGAACCCGAACTTAAGCTGTTACTGAACCCGAACTTAAGCTGTAACTGAACCCGAACTTAAGCTGTTACTGAACCCGAACTTAAGCTGTTACTGAACCCGAACTTAAGCTGTTACTGAACCCGAACTTAAGCTGTTACTGAACCCGAACTTAAGCTGTTACTGAACCCGAACTTAAGCTGTTACTGAACCCGAACTTAAGCTGTTACTGAACCCGAACTTAAGCTGTTACTGAACCCGAACTTAAGCTGTTACCGAACCCGAACTTAAGCTGTTACCGAACCCGAACTTAAGCTGTTACTGAACCCGAACTTAAGCTGTTACCGAACCCGAACTTAAGCTGTTACCGAACCCGAACTTAAGCTGTTACTGAACCCGAACTTAAGCTGTTACTGAACCCGAACTTAAGCTGTTACCGAACCCGAACTTAAGCTGTTACCGAACCCGAACTTAAGCTGTTACTGAACCCGAACTTAAGCTGTTACTGAACCCGAACTTAAGCTGTTACTGAACCCGAACTTAAGCTGTTACTGAACCCGAACTTAAGCTGTTACCGAACCCGAACTTAAGCTGTTACTGAACCCGAACTTAAGCTGTTACTGAACCCGAACTTAAGCTGTTACTGAACCCGAACTTAAGCTGTTACCGAACCCGAACTTAAGCTGTTACCGAACCCGAACTTAAGCTGTTACTGAACCCGAACTTAAGCTGTAACTGAACCCGAACTTAAGCTGTTACTGAACCCGAACTTAAGCTGTAACTGAACCCGAACTTAAGCTGTTACTGAACCCGAACTTAAGCTGTTACTGAACCCGAACTTAAGCTGTTACTGAACCCGAACTTAAGCTGTAACTGAACCCGAACTTAAGCTGTTACTGAACCCGAACTTAAGCTGTAACTGAACCCGAACTTAAGCTGTTACTGAACCCGAACTTAAGCTGTTACTGAACCCGAACTTAAGCTGTTACTGAACCCGAACTTAAGCTGTTACTGAACCCGAACTTAAGCTGTTACTGAACCCGAACTTAAGCTGTTACTGAACCCGAACTTAAGCTGTTACTGAACCCGAACTTAAGCTGTTACCGAACCCGAACTTAAGCTGTTACCGAACCCGAACTTAAGCTGTTACTGAACCCGAACTTAAGCTGTTACCGAACCCGAACTTAAGCTGTTACTGAACCCGAACTTAAGCTGTTACCGAACCCGAACTTAAGCTGTTACTGAACCCGAACTTAAGCTGTTACTGAACCCGAACTTAAGCTGTAACTGAACCCGAACTTAAGCTGTTACTGAACCCGAACTTAAGCTGTAACTGAACCCGAACTTAAGCTGTTACTGAACCCGAACTTAAGCTGTTACTGAACCCGAACTTAAGCTGTAACTGAACCCGAACTTAAGCTGTTACTGAACCCGAACTTAAGCTGTAACTGAACCCGAACTTAAGCTGTTACTGAACCCGAACTTAAGCTGTTACTGAACCCGAACTTAAGCTGTTACTGAACCCGAACTTAAGCTGTTACTGAACCCGAACTTAAGCTGTTACTGAACCCGAACTTAAGCTGTTACTGAACCCGAATTTAAGCTGTAACTGAACCCGAACTTAAGCTGTTACTGAACCCGAACTTAAGCTGTAACTGAACCCGAACTTAAGCTGTTACTGAACCCGAACTTAAGCTGTTACTGAACCCGAACTTAAGCTGTTACTGAACCCGAACTTAAGCTGTAACTGAACCCGAACTTAAGCTGTTACTGAACCCGAACTTAAGCTGTAACTGAACCCGAACTTAAGCTGTTACTGAACCCGAACTTAAGCTGTTACTGAACCCGAACTTAAGCTGTTACTGAACCCGAACTTAAGCTGTTACTGAACCAGAACTTAAGCTGTTACTGAACCCGAACTTAAGCTGTTACTGAACCCGAACTTAAGCTGTTACTGAACCCGAACTTAAGCTGTAACTGAACCCGAACTTAAGCTGTTACTGAACCCGAACTTAAGCTGTTACTGAACCCGAACTTAAGCTGTTACTGAACCCGAACTTAAGCTGTTACTGAACCCGAACTTAAGCTGTTACTGAACCCGAACTTAAGCTGTTACCGAACCCGAACTTAAGCTGTTACCGAACCCGAACTTAAGCTGTTACTGAACCCGAACTTAAGCTGTAACTGAACCCGAACTTAAGCTGTTACCGAACCCGAACTTAAGCTGTAACTGAACCCGAACTTAAGCTGTTACTGAACCCGAACTTAAGCTGTTACTGAACCCGAACTTAAGCTGTAACTGAACCCGAACTTAAGCTGTTACTGAACCCGAACTTAAGCTGTAACTGAACCCGAACTTAAGCTGTTACTGAACCCGAACTTAAGCTGTTACTGAACCCGAACTTAAGCTGTTACTGAACCCGAACTTAAGCTGTTACTGAACCCGAACTTAAGCTGTTACTGAACCCGAACTTAAGCTGTAACTGAACCCGAACTTAAGCTGTTACTGAACCCGAACTTAAGCTGTAACTGAACCCGAACTTAAGCTGTTACTGAACCCGAACTTAAGCTGTTACTGAACCCGAACTTAAGCTGTTACTGAACCCGAACTTAAGCTGTTACTGAACCCGAACTTAAGCTGTTACTGAACCCGAACTTAAGCTGTTACTGAACCCGAACTTAAGCTGTTACTGAACCCGAACTTAAGCTGTTACTGAACCCGAACTTAAGCTGTTACTGAACCCGAACTTAAGCTGTTACCGAACCCGAACTTAAGCTGTTACCGAACCCGAACTTAAGCTGTTACTGAACCCGAACTTAAGCTGTTACCGAACCCGAACTTAAGCTGTTACTGAACCCGAACTTAAGATGTTACTGAACCCGAACTTAAGCTGTTACTGAACCCGAACTTAAGCTGTTACCGAACCCGAACTTAAGCTGTTACTGAACCCGAACTTAAGCTGTTACCGAACCCGAACTTAAGCTGTTACTGAACCCGAACTTAAGCTGTTACTGAACCCGAACTTAAGCTGTTACTGAACCCGAACTTAAGCTGTTACCGAACCCGAACTTAAGCTGTTACCGAACCCGAACTTAAGCTGTTACTGAACCCGAACTTAAGCTGTTACTGAACCCGAACTTAAGCTGTAACTGAACCCGAACTTAAGCTGTTACTGAACCCGAACTTAAGCTGTAACTGAACCCGAACTTAAGCTGTTACTGAACCCGAACTTAAGCTGTTACTGAACCCGAACTTAAGCTGTAACTGAACCCGAACTTAAGCTGTTACTGAACCCGAACTTAAGCTGTAACTGAACCCGAACTTAAGCTGTTACTGAACCCGAACTTAAGCTGTTACTGAACCCGAACTTAAGCTGTTACTGAACCCGAACTTAAGCTGTTACTGAACCCGAACTTAAGCTGTTACTGAACCCGAACTTAAGCTGTTACTGAACCCGAACTTAAGCTGTTACTGAACCCGAACTTAAGCTGTTACTGAACCCGAACTTAAGCTGTTACCGAACCCGAACTTAAGCTGTTACCGAACCCGAACTTAAGCTGTTACCGAACCCGAACTTAAGCTGTTACCGAACCCGAACTTAAGCTGTTACTGAACCCGAACTTAAGCTGTTACTGAACCCGAACTTAAGCTGTTACCGAACCCGAACTTAAGCTGTTACCGAACCCGAACTTAAGCTGTTACCGAACCCGAACTTAAGCTGTTACTGAACCCGAACTTAAGCTGTAACTGAACCCGAACTTAAGCTGTTACTGAACCCGAACTTAAGCTGTAACTGAACCCGAACTTAAGCTGTTACTGAACCCGAACTTAAGCTGTTACTGAACCCGAACTTAAGCTGTTACTGAACCCGAACTTAAGCTGTAACTGAACCCGAACTTAAGCTGTTACTGAACCCGAACTTAAGCTGTAACTGAACCCGAACTTAAGCTGTTACTGAACCCGAACTTAAGCTGTTACTGAACCCGAACTTAAGCTGTTACTGAACCCGAACTTAAGCTGTTACTGAACCCGAACTTAAGCTGTTACTGAACCCGAACTTAAGCTGTTACTGAACCCGAACTTAAGCTGTTACTGAACCCGAACTTAAGCTGTTACTGAACCCGAACTTAAGCTGTTACCGAACCCGAACTTAAGCTGTTACTGAACCCGAACTTAAGCTGTTACTGAACCCGAACTTAAGCTGTTACCGAACCCGAACTTAAGCTGTTACTGAACCCGAACTTAAGCTGTTACCGAACCCGAACTTAAGCTGTTACTGAACCCGAACTTAAGCTGTTACTGAACCCGAACTTAAGCTGTAACTGAACCCGAACTTAAGCTGTTACTGAACCCGAACTTAAGCTGTAACTGAACCCGAACTTAAGCTGTTACTGAACCCGAACTTAAGCTGTTACTGAACCCGAACTTAAGCTGTAACTGAACCCGAACTTAAGCTGTTACTGAACCCGAACTTAAGCTGTAACTGAACCCGAACTTAAGCTGTTACTGAACCCGAACTTAAGCTGTTACTGAACCCGAACTTAAGCTGTTACTGAACCCGAACTTAAGCTGTTACTGAACCCGAACTTAAGCTGTTACTGAACCCGAACTTAAGCTGTTACTGAACCCGAACTTAAGCTGTTACTGAACCCGAACTTAAGCTGTAACTGAACCCGAACTTAAGCTGTTACTGAACCCGAACTTAAGCTGTAACTGAACCCGAACTTAAGCTGTTACTGAACCCGAACTTAAGCTGTTACTGAACCCGAACTTAAGCTGTTACTGAACCCGAACTTAAGCTGTAACTGAACCCGAACTTAAGCTGTTACTGAACCCGAACTTAAGCTGTAACTGAACCCGAACTTAAGCTGTTACTGAACCCGAACTTAAGCTGTTACTGAACCCAAACTTAAGCTGTTACTGAACCCGAACTTAAGCTGTTACTGAACCCGAACTTAAGCTGTTACTGAACCCGAACTTAAGCTGTTACTGAACCCGAACTTAAGCTGTTACTGAACCCGAACTTAAGCTGTTACTGAACCCGAACTTAAGCTGTTACTGAACCCGAACTTAAGCTGTTACCGAACCCGAACTTAAGCTGTTACCGAACTTAAGCTGTTACTGAACCCGAACTTAAGCTGTTACCGAACCCGAACTTAAGCTGTTACTGAACCCGAACTTAAGCTGTTACCGAACCCGAACTTAAGCTGTTACTGAACCCGAACTTAAGCTGTTACTGAACCCGAACTTAAGCTGTAACTGAACCCGAACTTAAGCTGTTACTGAACCCGAATTTAAGCTGTAACTGAACCCGAACTTAAGCTGTTACTGAACCCGAACTTAAGCTGTTACTGAACCCGAACTTAAGCTGTAACTGAACCCGAACTTAAGCTGTTACTGAACCCGAACTTAAGCTGTAACTGAACCCGAACTTAAGCTGTTACTGAACCCGAACTTAAGCTGTTACTGAACCCGAACTTAAGCTGTTACTGAACCCGAACTTAAGCTGTTACTGAACCCGAACTTAAGCTGTTACTGAACCCGAACTTAAGCTGTTACTGAACCCGAACTTAAGCTGTTACTGAACCCGAACTTAAGCTGTTACCGAACCCGAACTTAAGCTGTTACCGAACCCGAACTTAAGCTGTTACTGAACCCGAACTTAAGCTGTTACCGAACCCGAACTTAAGCTGTTACTGAACCCGAACTTAAGCTGTTACCGAACCCGAACTTAAGCTGTTACTGAACCCGAACTTAAGCTGTAACTGAACCCGAACTTAAGCTGTTACTGAACCCGAACTTAAGCTGTTACTGAACCCGAACTTAAGCTGTTACTGAACCCGAACTTAAGCTGTTACTGAACCCGAACTTAAGCTGTTACTGAACCCGAACTTAAGCTGTTACTGAACCCGAACTTAAGCTGTTACTGAACCCGAACTTAAGCTGTTACTGAACCCGAACTTAAGCTGTTACTGAACCCGAACTTAAGCTGTTACTGAACCCGAACTTAAGCTGTTACTGAACCCGAACTTAAGCTGTTACTGAACCCGAACTTAAGCTGTTACTGAACCCGAACTTAAGCTGTTACTGAACCCGAACTTAAGCTGTTACTGAACCCGAACTTAAGCTGTTACTGAACCCGAACTTAAGCTGTTACTGAACCCGAACTTAAGCTGTTACTGAACCCGAACTTAAGCTGTTACTGAACCCGAACTTAAGCTGTTACTGAACCCGAACTTAAGCTGTTACTGAACCCGAACTTAAGCTGTTACTGAACCCGAACTTAAGCTGTTACTGAACCCGAACTTAAGCTGTTACTGAACCCGAACTTAAGCTGTTACTGAACCCGAACTTAAGCTGTTACTGAACCCGAACTTAAGCTGTTACTGAACCCGAACTTAAGCTGTTACTGAACCCGAACTTAAGCTGTTACTGAACCCGAACTTAAGCTGTTACTGAACCCGAACTTAAGCTGTTACTGAACCCGAACTTAAGCTGTTACTGAACCCGAACTTAAGCTGTTACTGAACCCGAACTTAAGCTGTTACTGAACCCGAACTTAAGCTGTTACTGAACCCGAACTTAAGCTGTTACTGAACCCGAACTTAAGCTGTTACTGAACCCGAACTTAAGCTGTTACTGAACCCGAACTTAAGCTGTTACTGAACCCGAACTTAAGCTGTTACTGAACCCGAACTTAAGCTGTTACCGAACCCGAACTTAAGCTGTTACTGAACCCGAACTTAAGCTGTTACTGAACCCGAACTTAAGCTGTTACTGAACCCGAACTTAAGCTGTTACTGAACCCGAACTTAAGCTGTAACTGAACCCGAACTTAAGCTGTTACCGAACCCGAACTTAAGCTGTTACTGAACCCGAACTTAAGCTGTAACTGAACCCGAACTTAAGCTGTTACTGAACCCGAACTTAAGCTGTTACCGAACCCGAACTTAAGCTGTTACTGAACCCGAACTTAAGCTGTTACTGAACCCGAACTTAAGCTGTTACCGAACCCGAACTTAAGCTGTTACTGAACCCGAACTTAAGCTGTTACTGAACCCGAACTTAAGCTGTTACTGAACCCGAACTTAAGCTGTTACTGAACCCGAACTTAAGCTGTTACTGATCCCGAACTTAAGCTGTAACTGAACCCGAACTTAAGCTGTAACTGAACCCGAACTTAAGCTGTTACTGAACCCGAACTTAAGCTGTTACCGAACCCGAACTTAAGCTGTTACTGAACCCGAACTTAAGCTGTTACTGAACCCGAACTTAAGCTGTTACCGAACCCAAACTTAAGCTGTTACTGAACCCGAACTTAAGCTGTTAATGAACCCGAACTTAAGCTGTTACTGAACCCGAACTTAAGCTGTTACTGAACCCGAACTTAAGCTGTTACTGAACCCGAACTTAAGCTGTTACTGAACCCGAACTTAAGCTGTTACTGAACCCGAACTTAAGCTGTTACCGAACCCGAACTTAAGCTGTTACTGAACCCGAACTTAAGCTGTTACCGAACCCGAACTTAAGCTGTTACCGAACCCGAACTTAAGCTGTTACTGAACCCGAACTTAAGCTGTTACTGAACCCGAACTTAAGCTGTTACTGAACCCGAACTTAAGCTGTTACCGAACCCGAACTTAAGCTGTTACCGAACCCGAACTTAAGCTGTTACTGAACCCGAACTTAAGCTGTTACTGAACCCGAACTTAAGCTGTTACTGAACCCGAACTTAAGCTGTTACTGAACCCGAACTTAAGCTGTTACTGAACCCGAACTTAAGCTGTTACTGAACCCGAACTTAAGCTGTTACTGAACCCGAACTTAAGCTGTTACCGAACCCGAACTTAAGCTGTTACTGAACCCGAACTTAAGCTGTTACTGAACCCGAACTTAAGCTGTTACTGAACCCGAACTTAAGCTGTTACCGAACCCGAACTTAAGCTGTTACCGAACCCGAACTTAAGCTGTAACTGAACCCGAACTTAAGCTGTTACTGAACCCGAACTTAAGCTGTTACCGAACCCGAACTTAAGCTGTTACTGAACCCGAACTTAAGCTGTTACTGAACCCGAACTTAAGCTGTTACCGAACCCGAACTTAAGCTGTTACGGAACCCGAACTTAAGCTGTTACTGAACCCGAACTTAAGCTGTTACTGAACCCGAACTTAAGCTGTTACTGAACCCGAACTTAAGCTGTTACTGAACCCGAACTTAAGCTGTAACTGAACCCGAACTTAAGCTGTTACTGAACCCGAACTTAAGCTGTTACCGAACCCGAACTTAAGCTGTTACTGAACCCGAACTTAAGCTGTTACTGAACCCGAACTTAAGCTGTTACCGAACCCGAACTTAAGCTGTTACTGAACCCGAACTTAAGCTGTTACTGAACCCGAACTTAAGCTGTTACTGAACCCGAACTTAAGCTGTTACTGAACCCGAACTTAAGCTGTTACTGAACCCGAACTTAAGCTGTTACTGAACCCGAACTTAAGCTGTTACTGAACCCGAACTTAAGCTGTAACTGAACCCGAACTTAAGCTGTTACTGAACCCGAACTTAAGCTGTAACTGAACCCGAACTTAAGCTGTAACTGAACCCGAACTTAAGCTGTTACTGAACCCGAACTTAAGCTGTTACTGAACCCGAACTTAAGCTGTTACTGAACCCGAACTTAAGCTGTTACTGAACCCGAACTTAAGCTGTTACTGAACCCGAACTTAAGCTGTTACTGAACCCGAACTTAAGCTGTTACTGAACCCGAACTTAAGCTGTAACTGAACCCGAACTTAAGCTGTTACTGAACCCGAACTTAAGCTGTAACTGAACCCGAACTTAAGCTGTTACTGAACCCGAACTTAAGCTGTTACTGAACCCGAACTTAAGCTGTAACTGAACCCGAACTTAAGCTGTTACTGAACCCGAACTTAAGCTGTAACTGAACCCGAACTTAAGCTGTTACTGAACCCGAACTTAAGCTGTTACTGAACCCGAACTTAAGCTGTTACTGAACCCGAACTTAAGCTGTTACTGAACCCGAACTTAAGCTGTAACTGAACCCGAACTTAAGCTGTTACTGAACCCGAACTTAAGCTGTAACTGAACCCGAACTTAAGCTGTAACTGAACCCGAACTTAAGCTGTTACTGAACCCGAACTTAAGCTGTTACTGAAGCCCAACATCCAAAAGAGGGTTCAACTCCTATCTCTAATCTAAATCTGGCAACAATTGATGGACATAAAATCCTTCTCTCAAACATATTTCCTGCTCGCATAAGTTACGACTTGTAATGTTTGACCTCTTTCCAGTAATTGCTATAACATTTTTTTTACATCGGTGGTCCCTAAGCATCATAAAATCAAAACTTTTAGATTAAAGAAAAATTTCTTTATTAGACTTGTGGGAAAAGATGCAATATTTGAATCTGATTCTTAATTTAATTACCTAGAATGGCAAGAAGGACATTTTGTTCCATTGCCTCCACCAGGTTGTGTGTCCATCAAAGGATTTTTGTGTCCCGGCTTAAAATGAAAGTCTAGTGCCTAGACAATTGCTTGAATATTTATTTTTTCAAAAACTTACTTTTAAACACAAAAATTTCAAAAGACAAGGGTTTCACAATTTTAACCCTTGTTGCAGCCAAACAAAAAAAAAAAAAAAAAAAATAAAATCCGCTATTACACTAATGAGGGCCCCTCACCGAATCTGACGGGACCGATGACAAAAAAAGTTTGTAGATGAGATTCAATTCTTCCAGTGGGCACAGTATAACAGGGAATACATGCGTACGTTTGGGAACTTCTAAGTTTATCAGCTGGTGGCAGCTCTCCCACTTGGCTGAAGAGCGACTGGCATTTTAAAAAAGATGGATAGATGGGTAGGTCAAAGGACATTATTATCATGAATTAATAACAATACACGGATAGATGCAATATAAGAATGATATCATGAGCAGAGGTTAGTAGCAATACATGGATAGATGCAATATGTAAATGATATGATTAGTAGAGGTTAGTAGCAATACACGGATAGATGCAATGTGTAAATGATATCATTAGCAGAGGTTAGTAGCAATGTATGGATAGATGCAATATGTAAATGATATGATTAGCAGAGGTTAGTAGCAATGTATGGATAGACATAATATATAAATGATATCATTAGAAAAGGTTAGTGGCAGTATAGGGATAGATGCGAAATGTGCATGTCATCATTATAAGACGTTAGTAGCAATACATTAAGAGATGCACGTCAACCAACTTCATTAAGGTATGATCATTGGTCCTACCTATCATCACCGCACATGCCAACTTCATTAAGGTATGATCATTGGTCCTACCTATCATCACCGCACATGCCAACTTCATTAAGGTATGATCATTGGTCCTACCTATCATCACCGCACATGCCAACTTCATTAAGGTATGATCATTGGTCCTACCTATCATCACCGCACATGCCAACTTCATTAAGGTATGATCATTGGTCCTACCTATCATCACCGCACATGCCAACTTCATTAAGGTATGATCATTGGTCCTACCTATCATCACCGCACATGCCAACTTCATTAAGGTATGATCATTGGTCCTACCTATCATCACCGCACATGCCAACTTCATTAAGGTATGATCATTGGTCCTACCTATCATCACCGCACATGCCAACTTCATGCACTGGACTAGAACTGGACAGCAGCTGTATACTTTTTAACACCATTTGCTTGTCTGTCTTGTTACTGACTGTTCAATAAAAGAATTGCACATTTCTGTATGTCTGACATGGACTTTTGTAAAGTTAGAGAGAAGTGCTCATTTGCTTGTCTGTCTTGTTACTGACTGTTCAATAAAAGAATTGCACATTTCTGTATGTCTGACATGGACTTTTGTAAAGTTAGAGAGAAGTGCTCATTTGCTTGTCTGTCTTGTTACTGACTGTTCAATAAAAGAATTGCACATTTCTGTATGTCTGACATGGACTTTTGTAAAGTTAGAGAGAAGTGCTCATTTGCTTGTCTGTCTTGTTACTGACTGTTCAATAAAAGAATTGCACATTTCTGTATGTCTGACATGGACTTTTGTAAAGTTAGAGAGAAGTGATTTTCTTTTTTTTTTCTTTTTTAATTAGAATATAACAATGACTGTAACAGTGATTTACTTTTCTAATATATTCAATCTCTTACATATATATTACACTTCTAGTATGATTCGTGGATGGCGTCCTAATTTACTGCTTCCATTTCCGGATCAATAATAAGTTCAATAGCGCGCAAAATATAATTCCCGATAACTACGCTAAATGATACATTTTTTTACATAACGCAACTGCGTTGTGTAAAAATGAAAATCGTCAATTATAATTCAATTGGTGATGTTTCATTTCTGGATAAGATTAAACATTGTAGTTGCCTCTGCCTGTCCTATTCCATTCGACAAATGAAATCGTCTCAATTTAAGTATGGTATAAAATAATATCCGTTTTAAAAGTGGTTGGAACATCAGAATATTTAATATAGTTCATGGCCGTGAAATAAAAAGTGTGCAGTGACGTATCATGGGAGGAAGGGGTGTAGCGAAAATTGGGATTCTTAAATGTGCGTTACTTGAGTTCATGTTTTGTCAATGTAGATGGGAAGATCACGCATTGCTGCCGCCAATGTTTGGCGGGCTATATCTAGTGTTAATGTATTGTTTTAAACTATTGTAGCTATCATTCGGTGCATTTTTATAATGCTGCATTAATTCAACAAAAAAAAAAGATTTATATTTGTAGTAACTTCTGTAAATCATTTCATCTACGTGTTTAGAGATTAAAAATAAAAATATTGACATTTTCATAATTTTAAAAATACATCTGCAGTTAACATGAATAAAATTTCTACCAGAAAGCAGAAGCAGTTGCTTCTGTCCTGCTGATGAGTTCTTTATTTTTAACTCAGGCGGTCCTTGAACTTTAAACTTGGCCAGCACTGAAAAGATTCAGGGACACAAAATTATGAAACAGATACCAGTTATAGGATAATTATGATTAAAAGCCAGGACTTTACTGATTGAAATAATCTTGGTTCTGAAGATGTGGAAGCAGACAGGATGTTATTTTATATATATCTTATGATTTCGGTGACAATTTCAATTCTGCTAGATTTCATTGTCAGCATTGTTCAATTAATTTCATCCTATACAGACAACTTCAAAACCTGACGACCACTGAAGCCGGTTTTTTTTTAAAAGCAAAAAGAAAAATGAAATACCTCAATCAAATTATCTTTTGTGTCTGAAATGAATACAAAAAGAGTTACCAGATTTTTCTTGTACAGAGCGCAGGCTGCTGGACACTCTGACAGGGCTGCACTGCAGGCTGAGCTCTCCATGACCTTCATCAGCTGAGTCCTCGTTATCAAAATCGAAGAACTCTTTTATATTCACTGGAATTTTCTTTTTGACTGATTCCCCATTACCTGTTCAAGAATTTTTTTTTTAAATTTGTGAAATATATGAAAATTTGCAGGACAGTATAAGTATAATATATTTGTGTATATATATAGATAGGTCAACTGAGCCCCAACATTCACCAAATCTGTGGAACAACTTGATGTTTGGCCCACAAGATGGTACCATCAGTGTATCAAACACCTTAGCCACTATGAGTTCCATGATGTGTTGCCTGCATGGTAAGCTCCCTGCCAAGCTGTTCTTTCAAGGGAATGCAGGCGCCGGCATGAACTCCAGTGTTGCAAGAAGTAGTTTTAAAGCTCATGAATTGAATGCGATCAGCGATGTTCCATTTCTGGATAAGATTAAATATTGGAGTTGCCTCTGCCTATCCGATTCCATTCAACAATTGTGGCACCCGTAAAAACTTGATTGTTCTACTTCATTGTTCTATCTCCAGACAACAGAACCCCGATCAACGAGCTCATTCAAAATTAAAGCTTCCTTATGTACTTGTTAATTCCAGATTGGACCAATTGATGGCTGAACCCCTTTAGCTACTCTTTCATGGTGGTTGTGTCAGACTCTCCTGATTGATTCCTTGTTGATTGCTAGGGTGGACGGACTATGTCCAAGTGATTGTGCTGCAGCTGCAATGATGTAAGCTGCATTCCTATCACCAGGCCTGTTTACTCTTACGATTTTGTATACAATGTACGATTTATTATATATACTGTATGTTTATTTTTTTACTATTAAGATAACGCATTGTACGATTTAAGAGTTTGAGGGTAAACAGGTCTGTATCACTGACTTTGGTTCTGTCTAATGCACCTCCAACACCTGTACTTACAAAATTGGTAGGTCTAATCAACTTTTTAAAAAAAATGTGTTCAACTTGTGTCGAGACTTGTGTTAAACATTTTGAAACTCTCAAATTGATACTCACTCATCCCAGAAACTATTGCCTCCACTTCTTTATCCGAATCCAGATCCACTGAATGGTCACAAGTGGTAATGCTGACTGTGTACAGCCACAGGATGACACGCAGCTCAACGAAATGGCAATCTCCTGATACATCTTGGAGACAAGATGTCATGGGGATGACATACGTATCATCATCTCTAAAGTAAGGTTTTAAAGAACTGTCCTAAAAAAGAATGATGAAAAAAGCAATTAAAAAAAAAAAAAGATCCAACTAATAGCATTTTCTGATTTCAAAAAGCCGAATTGGTAAAGTGAATTAGTCAGTACAAAATATGGCAGATTTGGGACCATCTGGATTACACTAACACAGTACAGAGAATTATTCTGTGTTTAGTAAATAGGAATGCAGTCTCTCCAAAAATGATAAATGGCAAGTTACAGAGTAAATGCTTATTCGACATACCCATGTGATCTAAATTTACCCAGATTTAAGATAGGGCTACTGCTTGATTTGCAAACTGGCAGATTATCAATAATCATGGGTAATAATCTAGGCCAGTACTATGTACACCATGGGGGTGTACCTTGCAAAACCATGTACTTTGGCCTGCATATACCGCGGCAGTGTACCTAGCAAAACCATTGGCTTTGGCCTGCATACACCTCGGTTGTACAAGCAGCAAAACCGTGGTCTTTGACAGTCTTTATTTTAAACTCTTTGGCCTGTACAGTACTTGTCAAATTAATGTTATACTCTTTGTTTATTTATTTTATTTAAATTTATTTAATACCTGCAAATTTAAACAAAAGCAGTACTTGTATTTTTATTTTGCGCAGGGCTCGAGTCCTACAAGAACGCACGGGAATGACGTTCATGTAACTGTAATGTTTTTTCTACTAAATATAAAAAATGTTGTTACTGTTTCAGGGATTTGGAGGCAGGTATTGGGTAAGTCCTTTGTATTTGTGGCAAGGTAATTGTAAGTAGTATTTCTTAGAATTTTTCTGGTCGTATAGCGCCACCTCATAAGTCAAACACATTGAATATTCTAACTTGTGGCGTACCCCCACCGGGAGGCAATTAGTAGATTATAGGATGGCAAATAATATTATCTGGGACACTGGCATAGAATAGGAGGGTTGGAGAAGTGGTCAGATCTTGACAACACTTTTTTCCTTTAAATGGAGAGGCGCTATTTTTTAGCTAAAGGGAGAGTTCTTTTTGTGACAGTGGCTAAAGTATTGGGGCACTGGCCCCAGCCAAAGCTCTGGGATATAAGAAATGCATTTGTCTCAAAATGGGGGTGAGGGGTCTTTAGGGGTGTGTGTAATGTTAAAACATGATTTTTTTTAAAGGTAGCCACTTTAAAATTTTTTTTAACATATTGCAATAAAAATATATTTTCACTTATTGTAAATTTATACCACAATTGTGAATGTTAGAGCCAAAAAAACAACCCACATCTAATGGGTGCTGGGTGGCCGAGTGGTCTAAACTGAGCAAATAAACTGAGCAAATCTCAAGTTAATGGTCAGGAGTTCAATCCCCGCCAAAGCCCAGTCTAGCAGGAAAACACCACCAGCACCCCGGGTGGATGGGACTCGCTAACCTTGGACGGCAACTCATCTAAGAGAAGGCAACTCTGAATTCCAACCCAAAGATGGGGAGATGGAGTTCACATGCGCTTAACCGGCAGCAGTGAGGCCTCTCGAACATCTAACATCGGAGCGTATCATAGCATGGAATGAGCATGATAGCATGGAATGAGCGCTATATAAAAGAAACCATGTCAATCAATCAATTTGAAATTAAATCTTCTATATGGCAGCATAAAGTCCTCTTTTTTTTCTCCCCACTTTGTGTGTGTGGGGGGGGGGCGGCATTATAAATATAATGTAATCAGGTGAGGCGTGGGGAAAAAAAAAATGCTTGGGAAGCATTGTCGTGTGTTAAAATTTGTGTCATGGGTCCCAACTCCTCTTTTTTCACAAGTTTATCTATTTGGTTCAGTGCAATGAAATATTTATGTCACAATATGATGACACAGAATCACGTATGGTGGACTTGAAATTAAAGTTTCCAAGGCTAGCTATTACTGTTGTGACTTCAAGTGAGTGTAAAAACAAAGCAACAATATAATACAAAACATGGTATTGATTTTTAAAGACTTTTAAAAATAATTAAATATCATGGATTTCACTGATTTTTGGGTGACAGTTAGCTTTATTAGAGGTATTATGGAGTGTCAGACATTCAGCATAATTATTTTAATGTTCATGATTTCTGCTGCATCAATATGCAAAAAATTCCAAAACAACAACCCCCCCTCCCCCAGTGTCTATGTAATATGTGGATGGACCCTGATCATAATGATTTAGAAATTTAAATTAGTGACCTTGTGCTCTTTATAATTGTAGTTATATTTCCAGGCATATCGCACTGTAAACTGCCATAAGCGGCTGCGGACATCTGCAACCCCTCAAGGGGTAGAAGGGGGGATTAAGGACCATGCAGACAAGGGGGAGCAGTGGGAAAGTTGCGTATTTTCAATTAAGATCAGAAAAAAAATAAGATTTCGGCCCAGTAAACTTGATCAGCATCTTGGAATTGATCCCCGTGTATGATATCTTCTAGCGTTTACCACAGGACCATACAAGATCACAATTAACAGCCAGATCTCAAGACAAGGTCAATGGTTATTTTTCACAACGGTGAACTAAGGTCTATGTCCTTGACTCCATGATTTTGCTAGTAACACTGCTGCAGTGTACGCAGGCCTAGGTCCATAGTTTTGCTAGGTACACCGCCGCCGTGTAGGCAGCCACTTCAAATAATCTACCAATTTATAAAATTTATTAATTGGGGCATCCATAAAGTAATTACTATGACTGTAGCATGGGGCTATCAAAATGACATCTCCACACATAACGTAATTGGATAATTCACATTAAGTTTAAGCTTGCCTGTTCAGGTTTCAGAGCTGATGGAATAACAGTTGTGCCAGAATATGTGGCAAGTACTGGGCATAAAACCCTATCACAATTTTCTTGGGATTTAGCAGTGTAATTAGGATTTTCTCCATCGATTGCTTTTCTCTCAGTGCCTTCTGGTGAATCACTTAGTATTATTGGAATAGCAGTGGGTTGTGGGACTATTGTTGCTTGAAGAGCAACCCTCGAAATAAGCTGCTTCCAATCTTGCGTGTTGACATTTGGAAATCTCTTTAGAACTATATCGTATTTTATTGTCTCACCGACATAAACATGAGCATGATATTCATAGTGCGGATGTCTGTGGCTACCGAAATATGGTTGGTTGCTTATGCCTTCGATAGAGACGTGACCAATAGTGTCATCAAGCTCTGTGGTGGCAGGTACGGCACTTGTGTTTTTGTTTACACCTGCCATGTTGAATAAGTGCCTACCACTTACCGCCTTACGCTCTTAAATACATCAGCATTTTTATTATTTAAAAAAAAATGTTGTCCATATTGTTTGAAACATCATAACATTCTATTTTAAGGAAAATTGTATATTTTAATTTAAGTATGTATACAGTATACATCATAATACATGCACGTTCCTTGGTTTTTATCAAATTTTGTTTAACTTACACAGGAGATGGCAGTCCTGCTTGGTAGACGTAAGCGTAGTAGGATTATGCTGTCAATGACGTGATAACATCATTTCAAAATCTTATCGATGTGTAGGCCTATAGACTTTTTGTTTAAAGTTTAGTTGTTATTATTATAATGTGTTTCAAGTTAATTATTAACGTTTATAGTTACGCTAAAAAATTATCACAAATAATAATTCTCTCTTGGTATGTATGCATGGTGTAATTCAAATACGCGCAAAAGAGCATTCCCGATTACTAACGTTAAATGAGGTTCTTAAAAATAGCGCAAGTGAGTAATATTTCCTTTTGTCTTGCGGTTATGGTCTCATGGATGATACAGCTTAGCACCAAAAGCGTCCCTGTAGTTGTCGGAATGTTTCATTGTACCAATGCTATCCTCTTACGGGACTCCGGAGCTCCAGACCACCAGACTCAGACCGTCAATATAAATATATTTTATCTGTTTTTATATTCGTAACGAACTCCTTTTAGATGCCAGAAACATTTGATTTGCAATATTTTGGGAAGGGTTCGGGAAGTTCCGTAGATTCTCTAAGTGGTAATCCCATGCGAAGCAAGAAATTTGATGGTTATTAAAAACCATTTCAAAAAGTAAGATTTAAGAACACGATAACAATAACATGTGTCAACTGGAATAGCGCAGGTTCTGTAAGAATACATTTTTTGAAAACAGTTTTTGAAGATATTCAGGTGCAGAGCCATCTATAAAGCTGTACACCAGGGACAGAATTTTGTGCGCATTGCTCACTCACAAGAAGCCAGTGGAGATCTTTAAGAACTGGGGTGATGTGGTCAGATTTCTTTATGCGCGTGTCATCAACATACGTATTATTTTGTTCCAATAGTCTCTTTAGTTTTACTTTCTACTTTGCTGGTTAAGTAAAGACACTGCCAACCGGACCAGAATTTATATGTATATATATACATATTTAAATTTACCATTGGAGTATAAATGTCTTTGTTATATTATCTAATAATAGTAATAATAATGACAACTCCACTAAACTAACGTCTTCTGTGATTATAAAAGGTTCAGAATTTATAATTAAACCAAAGTTCAAAGGTTATGCATAGCCAAAAGGTTCAGAACGTTATTAAGTTATAACTCGTTGTAATACGGTAAAGCCCTACAATTTCGTGCTTTTTTAAAATAATGTTTAAAAATGTACAGGTGCAACACCAAGGGCCCCCCCCCCCCCCCCCCGTGTATAAAAATAATAAATGTTGCTTAGGATGGCGTTTTATGTGTTTCCCAGCTTGGAATGGATTAGCTGTAAACTTAAAGGCCACCTTTAAATGACGTCATGCATCTAAGGGTAGGTAAAGGTCTCGAATTTGTGACGATAAGGTTTCAAAACAAATTTATCCCCCCCCCCCCAAAAAAAAAAAATATGGCGTGTTCTTTTTAAAAAATGAATAAATCTTAAAGGCTTTCTGTTAAATTTAATACAGGTGTCCCGATGAATTCCATGTTAAAGCGGTAAAAATAAAATTACGTCAAACATTAATGAGGCCGTTTTACAACTTATTCAAAATTGTAGTAGTTAAAGGTAAAAACAAAACAAAAAGCAACAGAACAACACGTAATCATAAACTTATTAAAAACAATAGTTTAGTATCGAGATTGGGTCATGTTTATTTTACCTGTTATGTTTACTTATTTAAACATAATATATTACGAAGGCTTTACAAAAAAGAAAAAAAAACAAAACATGGCGCCTCAAGCCTCGCTCTGGAACTTGAGCGTCCCTAGCGGCAGCTTCCCCGCGTTACAGCACCACGTCTTGGGTTGGTCGACCTGGCGCTTAACAAGATGGCTTGGGGTGAGCTCCCTTTTCGTCGCCTCCCTTGTTAATCTCCACAGGAGACCATTTGTTAAGAAGTCACCTGACAAAGACAATGTTAATCAAGAGGGCACTAAACAAAATAGCGGAGAAAAGAAATCTTTTTGGCAATCAGGCTTTACACACAAAAAAAACTTCCAAAAGTTTATCAGAGGCATTTAAGCATTCAACATCTTCATGTTACGTTCATCTCAGAATCAAATTTTTTTTTATATATAAAAAAGACATGCAGCTTGTGATGACTCTGGGTCAGACTGAGTGGCGTCACTAGGGCTGTTGTCCCCCCAGTGCAATAAACCTCAAGGTATCAGCCCCCCCCCTCCAGACTTTCCCCCAATGATCTACCCCGAGCCCGTTTGCCCTGTTAACACTCTTTTCTGGTCACACACTGCTCCGGTGGTAACTTGTTATGGTTGGCGGTCTGCACTTGTATTTATCCACGCTCAGATATGAAACCGTCTCGAGCGATCTCTTTTAACTTTGTGTTACGCTATTTTTTGGTAATACCGGTAATAAAGTTCATTTAAAAACCACGTTTCATCCCTAATTAAGGCTAAGCGCTATAAAATACAAAACGCAACAATACAAAATGTATATACAAGCCAATGGACAAGACAAGCCAATGGACAATACAAGCCAATGGACAATACAAGCCAATATACATCGAGAAATATGAGCAAACTCCTTGGAAACAAAGAGGTAGACTACATCACCCCAGCAGGTGAGTGCGAAAAAGATGTGTTTTCAACTCAGTTTTGAAAGACTGCAGTGTCTGGATTTTTATGAGAGCGACTGGAAGGCCGTTCCAGTTTCTTGGGCCAGCATGAACGGAGTGATCTAGTGGGTACATAAGGCGTAATGAGCGCTTTGAGATAGGACGGTGCCAGGTCATGCAAGAAGCGGTAGCACAGAGTTGCAATTTTGTACTCTATGCGAGCGCGGACCGGCAGCCAATACAGCTCTCTCATAAGTGTTTTAGCATGGTCAAATTTGAGTTTGCACAGAACAATGCGAGCCGCATTATTCTGTGCCTTTAAAATTTTTATCCAGGAGCGTAACCGGAAATTCCACCATGAGAGCATTGCAGTAGTCTATGCGTGATAGCACGAATGCAGACACCAGCCTCTTTGCTGCATGAATCGTTAAAAAAGGTCTGATATGACTAATTCTACGCAGCTCTAGAAAAATCGCCTGGCAAAGCATGTTAATGTGATTTTCAATAGTAAGTGTTCTGTCTAAGTAGACGCCCAGGTTTCGCACTGTTTGAGAAAACTCAATCTGCACACCTGAGAGAGTTAGGGATGGTGTGTTATTTACAGATTTTAGCTTTTGAACGGTAGCAATGGGGATCAGCTCGGTCTTTTCATCGTTTAATGTGAGCTTGTTTATGGTCATCCAGTGCTTAACTGACTCTGCTGTCTTCTGTGTCATACTAAAAAGCTGAGGGAACTGAGAGGGGATCACGGACTGCTGAATTCGGGTATCATCCGCGAACATGTGATATAGCCTGTCAAACTACTTGATCACTGCACCAAGGGGCTGAACATACGTAGTAAAAAGCACCGGGCCTAGGGGAAATATCTGTAACACAGGTGTATCGGTTATTTCATGTTTATGTTTTAAAAAAGGAGTTCTCACTGATAACAAAAACTTTAATTTAAAAAAAAAAAAACCAACGTACCATTAAAATGGCGTTTGTCAAGAATTTGGTAACAATTTAAAATTTTCTGAAATATTAATGCTGTGCAATTGTTCTCTCCCTCCCTTCCTTATTCCTCCTTCCTCCCCCTTATCTCTCTCTCTCTCTTTCAGCGTTAGTTCAAGACTTACATAAGACGTGAATTATGTTATTGAAATATGTTTTATTTTCTAATTGAAGAAAGTCGTTTCCTCCAATACGTATTATTGTTAAAGAGCAGAATTTTATCTGACAATATTAACATGAGAAAAGGCGTTTTAATTCTTTCAAATGCATTGAATCAAAGATTTAAAAAAAATGCTTGAATAGCCCAAAGAAGTGTCCCTTTCCATTTCATATTGGTTACTCAGCCCCCCCCCACCCCCGCGAAAAACTGTTGCTCAAATTTTAATATTGTCCAATCAAGAATATCCTTTATCAGCTTAATAAAAAATATTTAAAAAAACAACATTTGTAACAAAATGCGACACTTTAAAGATTTCTTCCATTTAAAAACAAAACAAAATTATGCTGAGAGTTGTGCACTTCTCTGCTGCTTTTCATGTGTCTATTTATAGATATTTACAATTGACAGTCTTAGTTATGGTTCTAAATGTGTTTTCTTTTAAAATGTAACATGATTATTTGTTTTTGGCGTGTGTCTTCATGTAGACAGGCGCACGCAGTAAGGACAAATTATAGAATACACAGACACACATTTCATGTCAGTATTCAGACAGCTGAAAAGCAGTTTTATTCCATTGAATTATGGGAATACTTTACCAAGTGTCACGCAGCAATTAAATTCTTATCACACTCATCTGATCACGTGAACACGTTCTAACAAGTCAACAAGCCAATACCCCCCACTCACCACCCAGCAGCCAACACTTGCTCGCCAACCTCTATCACCACCTATCACCCCTGCTCGCCAACCTCTATCACCACCTATCACCCCTGCTCGCCACCCTCTATCACCACCTATCACCCCTGCTCGCCAACCTCTATCACCACCTATCACCCCTGCTCGCCACCCTCTATCACCACCTATCACCCCTGCTCGCCAACCTCACCCACCATGGGTAAAGAAATGCAGATCACCCCATCCACTACAGGCCGCCCTTGAAAGTCACCCTTCTTCACCATAGACAACCCTCATCATCCACATGTCACCCTTGCATGCCACTATCATCCACCATAAGTCACCTAATCCACTATAAGACACCCTCATCCACCATAATCCACCTTCATCCACCATAAGCAACCCTCCTCTACCACTATCCACCTACATCCACCATAAGCCACCCTCATCCACCATAAGCCACCCTCATCTACCATAATCCACCCTCATCCACCACAAGCCATTCTTATCCACCAAAAGCCACCCTCATCAACCATACCCACCTTCATCCACCATAATCCACCTTCATCCACCCTCACCTACCATAAACCTCCATCCTCCACCATAAGCCACCCTCATCTACCATAATCCACCCTCATCCACCACAAGCCATTCTTATCCACCAAAAGCCACCCTCATCAACCATACCCACCTTCATCCACCATAATCCACCTTCATCCACCCTCACCTACCATAAACCTCCATCCTCCACCATAAGCCACCCTCATCTACCATAATCCACCCTCATCCACCACAAGCCATTCTTATCCACCAAAAGCCACCCTCATCAACCATACACACCTTCATCCACCATAATCTACCTTCATCCACCCTCACCTACCATAAACCTCCATCCTCCACCAAAAGCCACCCTCATCCACCATAAGCCACCTTCATCCACCATAAGCCACTCTCATTCACCACAAGCCAACTACATCCACCATAAGAACCCTCATCCACTATAAGATACCCTCATCCACCATTATCCACCTTCATCCACCATAAACACCCCCCTCTACCACAAGCAACCTACATCCACCATAAGCCACCCTCATTAACCCTAAGCCACCCTCTTCCACCATAAGTTCCTTTATCCACCATAAGCCACCCTCATTCACGACAAGCCACCTTCATCCACCATAAGAACCATCATCCACCATAAACCACCATCATCCACCAAAAGATACCCTCACCACCATAAGCCACCCTCATTCACCACAAGCCACCTTCATCCACCACAAACCACCTTCATCCACCATAAGCCACCTTCATCCACCATAAGCCACCTTCATCCACCACAAGCCACCTTCATCCCCCACAAGCCACCTTCATCCATCATAAGTCACCTTCATCCACCATAAGCCACCTTCATCCACCACAAGCCACCTTCATCCACCACAAGCCACCTTCATCCACCATAAGCCACCTTCATCCACCACAAGCCACCTTCATCCACCATAAGCCACCTTCATCCACCACAAGCCACCTTCATCTACCACAAGCCACCTTCATCCACCATAAGCCACCCCATCCAGCATATACCTACCTGACACGGGCACCGATTGTTGTTTTTTTAAATTGCATGTAATTATGAAAGAATATATCAATATTAATAGCTGATTTAATTTCGTTTTGTAAGAAATCCCCAACATACCCCAACATACCCCAACATACAGCAACATACCCCAATACGTGTCATGATTGTCTGTGTCAGATGTTGTCTGCGTGAAATTACCTTGGACAGGTGCAGCGTCTAATTCGTAGGTAAAGAAGGCAGCAGCTGTCCAGAACAGCAAAACTGTGAATTGCATCGTTGACTTCAATCCTCGGACGAGTTTCTGGAACCGGCAGGTGGTTTAAAGGGCTGTGGTACCTTTGTTTGTAGAGCTTTGGCGAGTTGGCTTGAACTGTAAAAATAATAATAATACTAATTTTAAAAAAACAACGCATAATTCTAATGCCTAGAAAAACTATTTTTTCTGTTACATTTTTTTTTTACTTCAGAGTAATACAATGGAGATTTTCCTGGAAGTTGTACAAAGGGATATCTGTATCACTCGTTTGTACAAAGGGATATGTGTATCACTCGTTATGGGAAAGCTTGTGATAAGAACACAGCGGTAAAACGCGTTTTTAGTGCCGAATGTTTTCTTCGGTGAATAGAACAAATAAAACAGTGGACCTACAGATAACATGAACAAATAATACAGTGGACCTACAGATAACATAAACAAATAAAACAGTGGACCTACAGATAACATGAACAAAAATAATAAAAAGAAACTTATCTCATAGAAACGCCTTTTCTTTCTTTCTTTCTTTCTTTCTTTCTCTCTCTCTCTTTTCTTTCTCTCTCTCTTTCTTTCTTTTTTTTTCCTTTCTTCTTTTTTACTCGGAATCTACAAAAGTTTACTATGCTTTTCAAAAAAACAGTTCCCAGGTTAAAATGATTTGGATGGGACCATCGAAATTAATGAATACATTGACATGCATTATTCTTAGCTACAAAAACGTTTTCATATATAAATAAAATTTTCGAATAACTTATTCTTATGTTTTGACTTCCATTTTGCTTTAAAAAACTAAAACCGGAACTTACGAGAGTCTCGAATTGTAACAACTGAAGGGAAGAAATAGAGTGTTCTGTGATTTAAAAATGTCATGTATTTGTGAAATGCAAGGTTTTATAAGGACAAATTACACTTTCACATAAACATTTTAGCTTATTTACTAAAAGAAAAAAAAACAGCACAGTGATGGAGACGCACAGGGGCAGAGAAGCACATGGACCGAGAAGCACAGAGGCAGAGAAGCACAGTGGCAGAGAAGCACAGTGTCAGAGAAGCACAGCGGCAGAGAAGCACAGTGTCAGAGAAGCACAGTGGCAGAGAAGCACAGTGGCAGAGAAGCACAGTGGCAGAGAAGCACGAGAAGCACAGTGGCAGAGAAGCACATGGGCAGAGAAGCACAGTAACAGAGAAGCACAGTGGCAGAGAAGCACAGTGGCAGAGAAGCATGAGAAGCACAGCGGCAGAGAAGCACAGAATAGAAGAAGCACAGTGACAGAGAAGCACGGTGGCAGAGAAGCACAGTGACAGAGAAGCACGGTGGCAGAGAAGCACAGTAACAGAGAAGCACAGTGGCAGAGATGCACAGTGAGTGAAGGGAAAACATAGCGAGTCGTGAATAAAAGAGAAAAAAAAAACAGGTAATCTTGAGTAGCAAGGAAAACATAAGGAGTCGTCATTAGCAGGGAAAACATGGAGATAAGTCAGCAGTGGTGAGGATATGGGAACATTGAGCAACAGGGACAGCTCCTGGCATGTTCCCGTATGGGACATGAAAAAAATAAATCCACAGAAAATGAAAATTTTGACCCCACTGGGAATGATGATATGGGCCAGGGTTGTAGTTGAAATCACTTTATCAGCGAGGGAAAGTTGATTCTGCCCCGGTCCAAACGACTTCCCCCGGTGACCAATTTGAAGCCATTGCCCAAAATGGAACACGCAGACGGTCGTCATACACGGAACACCTAGCCAGTTTTAGATGATTTTTTTTTTTGGACCAACTTAATTATTTAAACTAATTAAATTCTCTTCTCATATAGAATATAAAAAAAAAAATTGTGAAACTCTCCGTATGCTGTGTTGCATACAGAAAACAATGTATGGGACGCAAACAATAAAAAGAATTCTAGCTACAAACCCCGTCCTTTTCTCTTTTCTGTTTCTTTTGTTTTTTAAATACAAAACTCAAAATAAATTTATCCATCAAGACTTTTTTTTTAATGATTCCTGTCCCCCCACCCCACCCCACTTATTTTGTTACCAACTTCAATTGATTCCCAGAACTCTCAAATACAATTTTAGCATACACTTACCGAACTTGGCCTAAATCTCCAGAATACAACAAATATCAGTGTTTAGCGGTTCGCTATCGATGCACTGAATAAAGAGAAACTTGCATGATCGCCCAGAGAAGACGTACTTGGCCTCATGGTTGTAAAGATCGTATCTCTGTAATGTAGACTCCCCCCCCTCTCTCTCCCCCCCCCCTCACTTGTTGTCCTCACAACGTCCGCATCCTTATAGTGTGTCATCCTTTTATGTTTTACCTTTGATCAAAATGCGTTTTTTGCTTTCAATATAAAATGTTTAGGAATGTCACGTTTGGATGCATCCCCCATTTATTTTGTAGCTATTAGACGAATCAAAACGTCTGGATTGAATGGTCACGTAGTGCGTCACGCGGGTTAAGATGGGACTCTGTCCTGGTCACATGAGTTAAGATGGGACTATGTCCTGAGGTTTAAGATAGAGGCATAGAGCGCAGAATTTCGATTTGCACTTTATCATCATCATCATCATCACGTCCCTTCGTCCTTGGACGTTGGGGCGCCACAGATGACATGAAAACTACCCTTCTCCATTCCTCTCGGTCTTCTTCACTACGTATAGCATCGCCCAGTTTTAATCCCGTCCACTCTTTGATGTAATCTTCCCATCTTTTTCTCCGTCTTCCCCTTCTTCTCCCTCCTCTATAGTTGTGCCCTGCATGATTTCTTTGGCAAGCACTTGTTTTCTGGTCACGTGGCCATACCACTCAAGTTTGCGCTTTTTTACAGACACCAGGAGGTCATCGTACTGCCCAATTGCATGTTCCAAATGAATGGATTCAAGAGACAATGTTACGGTGGCCAAAATTTTATGTCACGGTGGACAAAATTTTCTTTCACGATCACAAGTATCGATTAAAAAGAATAACAATCCCACAGCTGATGGCGAATACAAAAACCAATAACCGTTAAATATTTCCAATTTAATGTGATCGTAAAACTGCAATTTTACTCTTATAGGTCTGAAAAAAAAATGGATTTATGCTTAATGGTGTTTTGTTTATTTAGATTGTATATAATATCCACTAAGACAGGGGTCGGGAACCCATGGCTCGCGAGCCAGATGTGGCTCTATTGATGGCTGCATCTAGCTCGCAGACAAATGTTCGATTATAAAAAAAAATGTTTCTTTAGACTCCTTTGATCTACATATTAATTGCATATAAATATTTCATTCTACAAATGAGCTAAAGTCTACTGCAGCTCAGCATCAGAAGTCGTAAAGGAGATAAAATCCGATGACCTAAAAGACAGAATACTTGAATTTTTAGTTTTAAACATAATGTATGGCTCTCACAGAATTACTTTTCAAAATAGGTGGTGTCCATGGTTCTCTCAGACAAAAAAGTTCCCGACCCCTGCATTAAGACATTGTTCCAACCGCTGCCCATACGTGACCAAAAAGGTTCATCAGAGAAATAAACTAAAAAGACATTCGCTTGTGGTGCGTTTTATAACATTCTGATTATCTAGGCTGCGTGGTAAACCACTGAACTATCACATTAGGGAATATCCAATATCACATTAGGAAATATCCAATATCATATTAGGAAATATCAAATGTTACATTAAGAAATATCAAATATTACATTAAGAAATATAAAATATTAGATTAGGAAATATCCAATATCACATTAGGAAATATCAAATATTACATTAGGAAATATCAAATATCACATTAGGAAATGGCATCAGTGGGCCGTCGAACATTTGCTCTTTATGTCCTCCCCAAAGCAACCGCCCCCTAATCCCGAGTATTGGGCAGCGAAACGGCACGTTGGAGATGTCTCCTTGCCAGGACAGCCCCCACCCGAGTCAGCTCGATCGGGTTCTCTGAGGCCCCCACCTCAAGGGCATCCGGTCGGTCCGACACTGTGCATACACACAGTGCACACGATCGACTTTCCTAGGTGACGGGATGGTAAATTTACGTTTTAATAATACCCCCCCATCCATTCCGGGGAAGGGTCGGACGCCCTATAAGGGGTTGTTGTAAACCACTAATAACGTCACATAGGAGATGGCATCGGTGGGCCGTCGAGTGCGAGCTCTTAATGCCCCCTCCCCGGCACACCTCCACACGGGCCAGCCGCCGGCAAACCGTGCGGCGGCGCGCCGGGGACCTCCCCCCCTGGCCTGGGGGACGTCCGGTCGACAGAAGACGCTGCGTTTAAAGCGTCCGCGGTCCACTCTCCGGGAGTCAGGACGGCTTTGCTTCCACTCCGGAGGGATGGTGTTGCGTTACCACCCCCCACCGCCCAGGGAGTCTTTCGGTCGGGACGTTAAGGTGGGACGCAATGGTTGCCTAGGAGCGGCTTTCCCACAGCCGCGTAGCTAAAATCATCGGCATGGGTTTTTCGCCACAAAAACCTCATACCCATCACCGGCAACAAGTAATCATGTTAGACGCTGCTACCCCCGTTGCGTTGGGAATCATGCGGTCGGTCGGGGTTTTTGGCTTCGGGTGAAACAGGTCCACCCTACTAGTCCGCCACGCCACGAAGAGGCAAACCCCATGTGGACACCTCCAAGTTTCCTCAGAGACGCTGCAGCTCTCGCGGCACGGTTGTAAACCACTATATGTTTCGACTCAATTCATATCATGACTAATATCAAGGCATTAGGCTTTTTTGTGGGTCCTGGACAGCAATCCGATTGGGAAGTTGATACGATGACATGTTTACAAAGTGTTGAACGTATGGGTGTTTTTAAAAAAAATCAAAACTGCCCCATAACGTTTATCCAACCTCTTTAGATTGTTTGTTCTTTAGATTGTTTGTTCTTTAGATTGTTTGCTCTTTAGATGTTTGTTCTTTAGATGTTTGTTCTTAAGATTGTTTGTTCTTTAGATTGTTTGTTCTTTAGAATGTTTGTTCTTTAGATTGTTTGTTCTTTAGATGTTTCTTCTTTAGATGTTTGTTCTTAAGAGTGTTTGTTCTTTAGATGTTTGTTCTTTAGATGTTTGTTCTTTATATTGTTTGTTCTTAAGATGTTTGTTCTTTAGATGTTTGTTCTTTAGATGTTTGTTCTTAAGATTGTTTGTTCTTTAGATTGTTTGTTCTTTAGATTGTTTGTTCTTTAGATTGTTTGTTCTTTAGATGTTTGTTCTTTAGATGTTTGTTCTTTAGAATGTTTGTTCTTTAGATTGTTTGTTCTTTAGATGTTTCTTCTTTAGATGTTTGTTCTTTAGATTGTTTGTTCTTTAGATGTTTGTTCTTTAGATGTTTGTTCTTTAGATTGTTTGTTCTTAAGATGTTTGTTCTTAAGATTGTTTGTTCTTTAGATTGTTTGTTCTTTAGATTGTTTGTTCTTTAGATTGTTTGCTCTTTAGATGTTTGTTCTTAAGATGTTTGTTCTTTAGATGTTTGTTCTTTAGATGTTTGTTCTTAAGATTGTTTGTTCTTTAGATTGTTTGTTCTTTAGATTGTTTGTTCTTTAGATTGTTTGCTCTTTAGATGTTTGTTCTTTAGATGTTTGTTCTTAAGATTGTTTGTTCTTTAGATTGTTTGTTCTTTAGAATGTTTGTTCTTTAGATTGTTTGTTCTTTAGATGTTTCTTCTTTAGATGTTTGTTCTTTAGATTGTTTGTTCTTTAGATGTTTGTTCTTTAGATGTTTGTTCTTTATATTGTTTGTTCTTAAGATGTTTGTTCTCTAGATGTTTGTTCTTTAGATGTTTGTTCTTAAGATTGTTTGTTCTTTAGATTGTTTGTTCTTTAGATGTTTGTTCTTTAGATTGTTTGTTCTTTAGATGTTTGTTCTTTAGATGTTTGTTCTTTAGAATGTTTGTTTTTTAGATTGTTTGTTCTTTAGATGTTTCTTCTTTAGATGTTTGTTCTTTAGATTGTTTGTTCTTTAGATGTTTGTTCTTTAGATGTTTGTTCTTTAGATTGTTTGTTCTTAAGATGTTTGTTCTTTAGATGTTTGTTCTTTAGATGTTTGTTCTTAAGATTGTTTGTTCTTTAGATTGTTTGTTCTTTAGATTGTTTGTTCTTTAGATTGTTTGTTCTTTAGATGTTTGTTCTTTAGATGTTTGTTCTTTAGATTGTTTGTTCTTTAGATTGTTTGTTCTTTAGACGTTTGTTCTTAAGATGTTTGTTCTTTAGATGTTTGTTCTTTAGATGTTTGTTCTTAAGATTGTTTGTTCTTTAGATTGTTTGTTCTTTAGATTTTTGTTCTTTAGATGGTTTGTTCTTTAGATTGTTTGTTCTTTAGATGTTTGTTCTTTATATTGTTAATTCTTTAGATGTTTGTTCTTTAGATTGTTTGTTCATTATATTTTTTCTTTAGATTGTTTGTTATTTAGATTGTTTGTTCTTTGACATTTCTACCGAAAGGATTTTTTTATTTTTCGCCTTACAGTGTTTTCATCAGAAATTTAGAGAACTGAGCAAAATGCTGGCCAAAAAAAATATTTTTGCTAACAATAGATTAAATATTTATCCCGGCCATTATCAAAAGATCAATATAATTGAAACAATAAAAAGTGTTATGTAATTAAATCAAAATTCATGCTAAATGGTGCGTTAACATTTTCTTCTTTTTTTTTTTACTGAAATAGTGGGTGATATAAATCTGCGAGTGTAAAAGCGGGTGGGTCATAAGCATATTCACATATTTCAGGGGCGAGGAAAAACATTTGAAGTTGCAAGTTGGGGGGGGGGGGGGTTGGGAACTAATTGGGATTCTAATAAAATGCGTTCCGTGTATTCTCCGATTTCAATTTCCGATATCATTAACCGATGTCATTCATTAATTGCAGCCGATATAAAGCACTCATACTCATGTTCTTGTTTAATATATATTCATTAATATCGTTGGCTCATATCTCTCATTAAAACCCCTTCACAGATATCATTGGCAAATATCATTGGCAAATATCATTGGCAGATATCAATTGGCAGATAGCACTGGCAGATATCATGGGAAGATATATTTGTAACATTGACAGATATCATTGGAAGATATCATTGGCAGATATCACTGGCGGATATCATTGGTGGATAGCATTGGCACACGTTACTGGTAGATATCACTGGCACAAATCGTTGGCAGATATCATGGCAGCTATGATTGGTATAGATATCAAATGGAAGGGTGGATGAGGCTGTCACAGGGGCGAAAAACTCGCGGCCCGAATGGAATTAAGACGGCGGGGGGAGTAGTTGATGACCAGTTGAGTCTAGCAGAGGGTGCGGTGGGGAAGTAGTTGATGGCCAGTTGAGTCTAGCAGAGGGTGCTGTGGGGAAGTAGTTGATGGCCAGTTGAGTCTAGCAGAGGGTGCGGTGGGGAAGTAGTTGATGGCCAGTTGAGTCTAGCAGAGGGTGCGGTGGGGAAGTAGTTGATGGCCAGTTGAGTCTAGCAGAGGGTGCGGTGGGGAAGTAGTTGATGGCCAGTTGAGTCTAGCCGAGGGTGCGGTGGGGAAGTAGTTGATGGCCAGTTGAGTCTAGCCGAGGGTGCGGTGGGGAAGTAGTTGATGGCCAGTTGAGTCTAGCGGAGGGTGCGGTGGGGAAGACTTCATGAGCTTCGGCTCGCTAGTTTATTGTTTTACTAAAGTAGATTAGATTGTCAGATATCATTTGTGCATATCATTGGCACAAATCATTGGCACAAATGATGGGCAGACATCATTGGCAGATATGATTGGCAGATATCCTTGCAGATATCATTGGCATTATGTCATTGGCAGATATCATTGGCAGATATCATTGGCATATATCAAAGGCAGATATCATTACAGATATCATTGGCAGATATCATGGCAGATATGATTGGCAGAAATCATTGGCAGACATACGTGGCAGATATCATTGCAGATATCATTGGCAGATATCATTGGAATATATCATTGGCAAATAAGATTGGCAGATATCATGGCAGATATCATTTTAACATTTACAGATTTCATTGACATATATTATTGACATATATCATTGGCAGATATCATTGTCAGATATCATTGGCAGATATCATTATAGGATATCATGGCATATATCATGGCAGATATCATTGGGAGATATCATCCGTCGATTTTATAACTAAGTTTTATATTACGCCACGACTCCTCGACTCTTCCACGGCTCCGTTGACATTATTGAGACTAATGGTGTAGCTGACGTGCTAAGTCGAGCGTGGCCCTGGTATGTGTGTTATAAAGAAGCGATGTAGCCCCCAGGGGCAGACAACTAAAGTATTAGAAATATCTCCCTTGGAATCTTAATGACATGCTTACCATATTTTTGTTTCCTTTCTTTTTTGTCTTATGTTTGTCTTTCTCCCCATCGGCCATCGGTTTCTTACATAAAAAAAGTATGCACTGTGTATCTCAGTAGTTCTCAATTCAGTTCAAGAATCCAACACCCTCCCAGTAGGTATGTTGAGTTTTATAACCGATAACAAAAGTTAAATTTTTTCGTGAGCTCATGAACTCGGAGTACTCAGGAACTCGGGGTACTCAAGAACTCGGAGCATTCATGAACTCGGAGTACTCAGGAACTCGGGGTACTCAAGAACTCGGAGTACTCATGAACACGGGGTACTCATGAACTCGGAGTACTCAAGAACTCGGAGTACTCATGAACTCGAAGCACTCATGAACTCGGAGTACTCATGTCTTAACATTCACGACAATCGTCCGAAAGCATTAAAAAAAAACAACTTCAAATGGCTACAAAAGAAATGGTCGAAGCTCAAACTAGTGTTAGATTAAAATGTCAACAAATAGTTGTCTGTACAATTCAGTGATTAAGGGATTAAATGGAGTGCTGCCTCAACCCACCCACCCCCACCCACCCCCACTAAAGATATATTTAAAAAAAAAATATATATATAAGACAAAAACGGATAAATTTCTCGAACCCGTCTCCCGTTAATGTGTCACCCGTTTTTAGCTTATGTTCGTTATTTACGACGAGCATGTATGTGCGAAGATGGACACCAAACGGCATAAGATCCTTTATAACGGTGGTGTCAGTGGTGCAATGTTCTCCAATCTATATGTTACACCATTTATTTTTTTCGTATTTGTTACATCACTTATTTTGTTACCCGAGCTATATTTTACACAACATATTTTGTTACTCAAACGATATAAATGTCTGAGGAATAAAAAAAACAACCAAAAAAACAAAAAATGAAAACATGTTTCTTTTAAAAACCTTTAAGAAAAAAAAACATCATAACAAATATACAGTGATAAATTATGTTTCATTTGATCAAAATTACTAAAAAATGTCGCTGGGGGACGGAGAAAGTGTGTGTGTGGAAGGCGGGGGATTGGGGGGGGGGTTGAACGGGAGCTTATGTTGAGAAGGAATGGGTTGGGGAGGGGGTCCACAGGAGGTTGAGAAGGAGGTAGAGAAAAGGGGTGAGGAAGGGGTTGAGAAGGAGGGAGAAAATGGTAGCGAAGAGAACTGGGGTAATGAAGGGGGGTTGAGAAAAGAGGCAGAGAACGGGGTGGGGAAAAGGGTTGAGACGGGGTATCTCTAAGCATCAAATTATTTTTTTTTCTTGAACCTCAACACGATTGTTTCAGTAACGGGTTTGTTCAGGCGGTCACGTTTAAGCTCAAACTTTTAAACAAAATAATCAATTAAAGACTTTCAACTTAGAAAACGATGTCATAAATTGGTGTTTATTTATTTTTTATTTTTATTTTGGTTTGGTTTGTTTTGAGGCGGTAGGTTTGCTGCATGGCCGGGAAGGAGGAGCTCAGGGTGCTCAGTTTATTGACGGTATGACCCCTCCCCCGCTCCCCTATGTCTGTATTCTCATTCTGCAACTTGCTGCACGTTGAACGTCTCAAATACTGTCCATCGCACCTTCCGTTTTTAGAACCTGTAATGTCAAGGTCAGATAAACATCTGATATTTACATTTTTCATTTAAAAAAAAAATGCCCTTACTAACCCAGGAAATGCCGCTTCAGTTAACTCTGTACATATTTGTTGTTGTTAAAAAATATTTTTAAAACAGATAATATGTATTCTCTTATTGTTCACTTCCGTATAGTGCATTCTTCCAATTCAACAACGAAATTTATTTTTGTTGAACTGATGAACCCGCCACCTCCCACTTAACGTCACTTTGGGAAATGGTGTCGGGGGGGGGGGGCGTCGAGCGTGAGCTCTTAATGCCCCCACCCGGCAAACCTCCACACGGGCCAGACGCCGGGTCTCCGTGCCGCCAGACCGTGCGGCGGCGCACCAGGAACTTCCCCCCACCCGGGCCTGGCGGACGCCCGGTCGATCGAAAATGCTGCTATTAAAGCGTTCGCAGCCGACTCTCACAGAAGGTCTTGGCGGGTTTGCTTCCACTCCGGGGGATTTGGTGTGGCGTTACGACCTCCACCGCCCAGGGAGTCTTTCGGTCGGGACGATGAGCTGGGACAAAACTAAACAGAACACTCGCTCGCACGCTTTGACGTTGACAAAACTTGCCCGTTCCTGGTCATCGTCATTCGTCACGCCTGTTAGAGTGCTAGACTGTAATTACAAGCTAGGCACTCGCGTCAGAAACGCACGAACAAAGGTGAAGTTAATATATAAAGATTTTAAAAACACAATTTTTCGTATAAATCCTTTATACGCAATTTTGTTTGCAAAAAAAAAAATTCATGTAATTTTCCGTAATTTATTAATTTTGTAATTGTGGCAACTGATTTTGGTATAGGAATTATTTTTACCAACCTTAGAACATGTAAAACCTAATACACTAAAGATATATTTAAACCTTGCAAAACCGGCAACATTGATATTTGGATGTTGGGGGTAGGAGTGGGAGCTGAAAATGTAAAAGAATGTGCTATCATCGGCAACGAGTCGATGTGCCAAGGTTCAGCTCGATAGGATGACGGGAAATTTGTCAATTAGCTTTCCGAAGATTTTGCCATATAGAAATACACGAACAGAAGCGAAGTTTATTTAAAGGTTTTAATTTTTTTTAATAATGCTTTTCCTGGAACGCTAAGTGGCGTGCAATAGGATGGACATGAACAATGAATGGAAGACAAGAGTGACGCATTTTTGTGTGTGTGTTTGTTTCGGATGCTGTGTGCGGCCGCTGTAAGAGGCTGCTGTATGAGGCTGCTGTAAGAGGCCGCTGTATGAGGCTGCTGTAAGAGGCCGCTGTATGAGGCTGCTGTAAGAGGCCGCTGTATGAGGCTGCTGTAAGAGGCCACTGTATGAGGCTGCTGTAAGAGGCCGCTTTATGAGGCTGCTGTTAGAGGCCGCTGTATAGTGCTGCTGTAAGAGGCCGCTGTATGAGGCTGATGTAAGAGGCCACTGTATGAGGCTGCTGTAAGAGGCCGCTTTATGAGGCTGCCGTAAGAGGCGGTTGTATGAGGCTTTTATAAGAGACCACAGAATGAGGCCCCTGTAAGAGGTCGCTGTATGAGGCTGCTGTAAGAGGCCGCTGTATGAGGCTGCTGTAAGAGGCCGCTGTATGAGGCTGCTGTAAGAGGCGGCTGTATGAGGCTTTTATAAGATATCGCAGAATGAGGCCGCTGTATGAGGCTGCTGTATGAGGCTGCTGTATGAAACTGGATCAAAAGATTTGTAATATAATAGTCAAGCACACGTTCAGTATTTTGTCGTCTGCTGAGGGAGTAGTTGTTAAATCACTGAAAGGCATGCGTCTGGGCATCAACAGTGTATATAAGAACTGTGCTATTTGTTTACAATAAAGGTGTTGGGAGTGATCACCGTGCCTGGTATACCTTTGTACCCTTGTAGATGTTCCGTTTAACGAAGGATGTGTGCGCACGCATTGGGAGGGAGGGGGTGGTGGGACCAGCACTTAACGTGAGAGTAACACGCAGAAGAATGAATAATAATTTAAAACACACACACACACAACATATACACACACACAAACACACGCTAAGCCAATCGAAGGACCAATGGAAAACTTTCAGACAAGTTTCCTGGTACGAGATTATTTGGCTACTACGATTTTAAAAAGAATCGAATTCAAGGGTTACAGCCCCTGATCCCGATACACGCATGTGACATAAACATGTACTTACAAATCAAGTGATCATGACTTTTTTTTTTTTTTTATATCTTTATAACGTCTTTGTCTCTGAAAGAAGACGACTGCCTCCGAATGTTCGGCTCTGCCCTGTAAAAAAAAAAGGGGGGGGGGGGTGGCTGCGTAGTCATTAAGATATAAGATTGATTGGAATCATATATTTTTATTTTTCACAAACAAAGTAAAATGATTCCTCTAAAGCTGGACCAAATGTGTTAGAGTAATATATGTGTTGAAAACAATAGATTCTAGCACAACGACGCGATGACAACAACTAATGAAAATGAACGATGTATGATTTAAGATAAACAATGATGTCAGAGGACTAATAAAAACAAATGTCACTTAGTTAACTGCGGATCATTCGCATTCGGTTGGTATTGCATCGAAATAAAACACAAACCAGGCAATACTGAATGATCGACATATTTCTCCCCCCTCCAAGATATCGTGGGCCGGTTGTGGGGGGGGGGGGGGGCGGGGAGGAAGAGGGGGCGGAGTGTACATTCCCTCCCCTCTATACGTAGCTGATATATTCTCTTCATCACTTTGATGCACCCTCACCTTAGCGCGCAAAATATAATTCTCGATAACTACGCTAAATGATATACGAAGTGGCTATAGGTACACGGGTACCAGAATTGAGAGGTTGGCATTGAGCGTAATAGTACACGTGTGCGAATGGCGGCGCTGCATGTCCGGGTCCATTTTGACTAATGCTATTCGGATGTTATTTGTAGTAGTTTATTTTAGTTAAATTGAAGAATCAATTTTACAAACGTATAGTAAATTCAATTATCTTTCATTTGATACCTCATTTGGTCTTACAAACCCAACAGTAATATTTTAAATCGTTTTTTAATCCCAACCTCTCAATTTTCGGACAATGAAATCGTCTCAATATAAGTATGGTGTAAAAAATATTAGGTTTAAAAGTGGCTGGGACATCAGAATATTTAATATAGTTCATGGGGGTGAAATAAAAAGTGTAAAGTGACATATCATGGTGGGGTTGGGGGTGGGGAAGGGGTGTAGCTAAAATTGGGAATCTAAATTGTGCTTTACTTGAGTTCATGTTTTGTCAAGTAACTTTAGGAGATGGGAAATTCACGCACTGCTGCCGCCAATGCTTGGCGGGCTATATATTGTATATGGAGATGAGATGTTTCAGAGGCCTTCTTGGCATCTGCTATAAAGTCCATATCACCAATGAACAAGTGAAAGAAAGGATTCGTCAAGCAATTGGGCAATACGATGACCTCCTGGTGTCTGCAAAAAAGCGCAAACTTGAGTGGTATGGCCACGTGACCAGAAAACAAGGGCTCGCCAAAGAAATCTTGCAGAGCACAACTAGAGGAGGGAGAAGAAGAGGAAGACAGAGAAAAAGATGGCAAGATAACATCAAAGAGTGGACGGGATTCAAACTAGGCGATGCTATGCGAAGTGCAGAAGACCGAGAGGAATGGAGAAGGCTAGTTTTCATGCCATCTGTGGCGCTCCAACGTCCAAGGACTAAGGGACATGATGATGATGATATATATAATGAACGTCTTAAACACTGAGTTTATAGCTATAACCTGAAATCCCGATGATGACCTTTAACCCTGATGTCATTAATTATGAAATTTCAAATATTTAGTTTTAAATTCAGACAGTAGATAACATATTTTTTTACACATACAGTATATCTAGAAAACAAGTACGGCATGGAATTTTTAAATTAACTAGCTTCTACCCCGCTCAGACCGGTTGTTGGAATTGTTGAAACAAAAACCATCATACAAACCATGGCTTGACCGTAAAGGTTTGAGAACCATCGAATTGAATACACGTACACTGAGAGGTTCGTATGGCAACTTGGCTGTATTCCTGCATTAGTGGGTGCATGCGGGCAAACCGAGGTGCGTGAAGGTAAGTCAGAGCTCCTGTGCTGTAGAAACTGCCTACTGCCGCTGTCATGCGGTAATCGGGTAATTATTGAATGCATGGTTACCGGAAATTTCTTTGAAAGAAATTTCGTTGATAGAAAATTGATATTTTTTTTCAGTTCGCGGAAGAGACATGAGACTGCAAGCAGATGTTTAAAAATGATGATGAAATCAACACCAGTAAATCTACCATCACCAGTCACCACCAGGAAATCTATCATTACCAGTCACCACCAGGAAATCTATCATTACCAGTCATCACCAGTAAATCTATCATTTCCAGTCACCACCAGTAAATCGATTACCACCAGTCACCACCAGTAAATCTATCACCACCAGTAAATCTATCATTACCAGTCACCACCAGGAAATCTATCATCACCAGTCACCACCAGTAAATCGATTACCACCAGTCACCACCAGTAAATCTATCACCACCAGTAAATCTATTATTACCAGTCATCACCAATAAATATATCGCCATCAGTTACCACCATTAAGAGTCTATCACCACCTGTCACCCCCATTAAATATATCGTCACCTGTCATCACCATTAAGTCCATCGCCACCAGTCTTCAACATTAAGTATATCGCCAACAGTCATCACCAGTAAATCTTTTGTCACTAGTCATCACCATTAATTCTATCGCCACTAATCATCACCATTAAGTCTATCGCCACTAGTCATCACCATTAAGTCTATCCCAACCAGTCATCACCATTAATTATATCACCACCAGTCATCACCATTTAATCTTTTGTCACTAGTCATCACCATTAAGTCTATCACTACCAATCATCACCATTAAGTCTATCGCCACCATTCATCACCATTAAATTAAGTAAATCGACACCAGTCATCACCATTTAATCTTTTGCCACTAGTCATCACCATTAAGTCTATCGCCACTAGTCATCACCATTAAGTCTATCATGACCAGTCACCACCATTAAGTCTTTCACTACCAGTCATCACCATTAAGTCTATCGCTGCCGGTCACCATTTCTTTACCGGTAAATCTATTGTTAACATTCACCTCGCATATACCAGTGATTCCTCTTAAGCGATTCACCCACTGGAGCCAGTATCACCGCAGCCCAGGAGTTGAGTCCTGACCCAATCTGTAATCACGTTCGCAGGTGAGCACCGCGACGAGGCTGTTCCTTATATGTCCACAACACACCATCTCGCAGAACCTACACGACTGCTCGAGTTATTCCAACCCACACAGCACATACCGGTACTCCCCTCCACACACCTCCTCAGCCTCCCTCGATTCCTCCTTTTCACCTTGCTAGTATCGTCATACCAAGAAACACAAACCTCCCCCCTCCCCGCGTGCCATCGTATTGTTGCTAAGTAGCAAAGATTCAACGCAGTAAAGATACCACTACAGGTACATCGTATAGTTAGTTATAAATGGCGTTTCTAGAATGAAGCTCAATTTTTACTAAGCATCGCAGAGAATGAGGACAAATTTATCATTTCTGTTTCAAGTCAATGGCTACTCAGGATGATATCGACAAGGATGGATTATCATCAGCTGGTACTAAAAAAGATCTCACAAAATATATTTTACACCTCTCGTAGTAAACGATGAATTGTCTCCTATTAGAACTCGTAGTCGGCGCTTGTGTGGTTGATATTTAAAAAAATAAATAATGAGACTCTACAGTTTCAATCATACTTGAATTTTTTTCTCACACATATTTTTTTTTAAAAATACAAAGATGTTTGTCACACATAGGCCCTATCAGTTCGAAATGACATTTTTTTTTAACGATGACCCATTGATGAGACATAGAGACATAACTAAAGCGGTTTAAAGCCATCACGACCGACAATGAATAACGTGATTTAAACAATTCAAAATGTCTTCTGTGACGGCGTGTTCACCTTGAGTGAGGGGAAGCGCGAATACTACCCCCCCTCCCTCCCGGACCCATTTCAATAACATTATGTATCAATATTAAAAAGACTTTTAAAGTAGACATTATTATTATTTCTTTTTTGTTGTTGCTCCAAGTACCAATCTCGGGCGTTTCTATGTTTCCCCAAGTACAACATATTTGGTGCTACTTTATCAGCCTAGTAGGCCTATCTATTTGCTCCTGGATCATCCTACTAGGCCTATCTATTTGCTCCTGGATCATCCTACTAGGCCTATCTATTTGCTCCTGGATCATCTTACTAGGCCTATCTATTTGCTCCTGGATCATCCTACTAGGCCTATCTATTTGCTCCTGGATCATCCTACTAGGCCTATCTATTTGCTCTTGTATCAGCCTAATAGACCTATATTTGCTCCTGTATCAGCCTAGTAGGCCTACATATTTGCTAGTGTATCTGCACATGCCCAGTTCGTAAAGCGTTAATGAATAACTGTGTCATTAAATATTAGAACTGTCATTTGTACTGTGATTTATCTTGTGACCTGTCTTTATGATTTCTCTTGGGGTTATTCCTGTGATTTGTACAGTTATTGGACCTGTTATTTGTCCTGTGATTTGTCCCAATATTTTCCCTGTGATTCGTCCCAATATTTGCCCTGTGATTTGTCCCAATATTTGTCCTGTGATTTGTCCCAATATTTGTCCTGTGATTTGTCCCAATATTTGCCCTGTGACTTGTCCCAATATTTGCCCTGTGATTTGTCCCAATATTTGTCCTGTGATTTGTCCCAATATTTTCCCTGGGATTTGTCCCAATATTTGCCCTGTGATTTGTCCAAATATTTGCCCTGTGATTTGTCCCAATTTTCGCCCTGTGATTTTTCTTGCTATTCGACCTGGGATTTTTGTGTGTGGATGTGTCCTGTGATTTGTCCTGTTCCCAGCCTTCTTATTTGCCCTATGATTGTAATATAAGAACAAAATATGATAAACTTGAATTTATAAACAGGACAGAAGATTTTGACGTTTCGGCTCAGAGCCCTCATCAGATTGTAACTGTTTTTTGTAATATGATTTGTCCTGTTACTTGTCCCCCTTATTTGCGCTATGATTGTAACTGTTTTTTGTCGTATGATTGGTCCTGTGATTTGTCCTGGTTTTTGTGTCCTATGACTTGTCCAGCCCCAGCCTTGTCCTTCACAAACAATCGTAATTTAGATTAGTACATCTTTCTTATATATATATAATGAGACCTGCAATGTTCAGGGGCGCATCCTGAAATTGAAATGGGTGTCACCAAAGTAAGGGCCATCCATAGTTACGTCACGCTATGTTAGCAAAAATTTTATATCCCTCATTTTTTTTATGATACATCGTTAAAAAAAATCCTGGAACACCTCCGCCCCCCCATATTTGTGCTTGATGTCGTTTAAGGATGACCCCCATACACATGGTGCTTTTAAATATACATTGTGAAGCTTTTTGCCGACCCCCTTTCCACGAAAAAGCACCCTCCGAGCGGCCTCAAATGCGACGCTCTTCAATGTGAAGGAAAAAAGCGCCACCCGGAGTGGGCCGCCTCCCTCAACACACCACATCCTACATCCCTGGTCTAAACATCCTCCAAATCTACTGATATAGACATCCTCCAAATCCACTGGTCTAAACATCCTCCAAATCTACTGATCTAGACATCCTCCAAATCTACTGATCTAGACATCCTCCAAATCTACTGATCTAGACATCCTCCAAATCCACTGGTCTAAACATCCTCCAAATCTGCTGGTCTAAACATCCTCCAAATCTACTGGTCTAAACATTCTGCAAATCTACTGGTCTAAACATCCTGCAAATCTACTGGTCTAAACATCCTCCAATTCCACTGGTCTAAACATACTCCAACTCTGCCAATAGTGTAGGTGTAGTATTAAATCCAAATTATCGCATATGTGCTGAAACATATTAAATTCTTAAAAATATACCCGGCCAATGTTTGATATCCAAAATGGTGCTGACGTCATGAGTTACGAGTCTAGGCCAAATGTCTAGAATTGAAAATTTTAAACAATAGGTATGACCTCTACGACCTGGCTTCACCCTACACTCAAAGACTTGGCTTTATCCTGACCTCTAACACCTGATTTTTACCTGACCTCTTAGAACCATTTTTTATCCCAACGCCTAACACCTGTCTTGATCCGATCTGTCTTAAGGCCTGTCTTAATAAAATGTTTTTTTTTAAAAAATGACTTAATATTCGACTAATTGTGTACAATGCCCTTTGCCCTTTAAACTTTAACATGCTCTAAAATTATATGTAACATTTCAAGGCGTAACAAATATCACGTATTTTCCTTTGTGGTTGTGATTCTAAAGTGGCTGTTAATCTGATGTAGCTGAGAATCTGATGTGGCTGTGAAATTCTGATGTGGTTGATAATCTGATGTAGCTGTGACTCTGATGTGGCTGTGAATCTGACGTGGCTGTTAATCTGATGTAGCTGTGAATCTAATGTGGCTGTGCATCTGATGTGGTTGTGAAAATCTGATGTGGTTGTTCATCTGATGTAGCGTTTAATCTGATGTAGCCGTGACTCTGGTGTGGCTGTGAATATGATGTAGCTGTTAATCTGATGTAGCTGTGAATCTAATGTGGCTGTGCATCTAATGTGGTTGTGAAAATCTGATGTGGTTGTGAAAATCTGATGCGGTTGTCAATGCAATAGGGTTGCAGAATAGTGCCACGTGGGAAAATGAGAGGCTAGTTAAAACAAGCAGGAAAACAAAAAAGGGATAATTCACCTAATTTCAAACTGCAACAGAAGGTAGGGCAGGGCTTCCGAACATTTTCCATACGCTGTACCCCATGCGATTTGTTCGACAGACTAGCCTCCCCTCCAATGGTAAGAACGCATTTTAACATTGGAAAGAAAAAGAATTTCAACATGTTTAAATTGAATTACAAAGACAATTGTTGAACTTAGAAACTGAACGTATGACTTGTTTACATACATTAAAATGATATTTAAGAAAATAATAAAATATATGACTTGAATTTTTATATCATAAATTATATATCTATGGCTTCTCTGTTCTTATAATGATTTTCCTGGCAACCCTTGGATGCGAGCAACCCGGGTTACGAAACTCTGACATAACTAACAGGGTGTCTTTTCCTTTAAGACAATATCATACGCAAGTCTTCCCTCGCCCGTGCCAAAATTTGAGGCAATGCCCTCCAAGTGCACGCAAAGCTTCCATCCCTCGACGATGGACTCGCCCACAAGATTCCGCCCGTGTAGCCGTGCGCGTGTCGTGATTCCAGCTATAAGGTACCCCGTGTGCTCCTGAAACGTTCTTAGGTTTTTATAACGCTGTTCTCCTGCACATTCGTGGTTTGTCTCTTGAACGCAATACACCTCTATACACAATGGCCGTAAGTAATGGCACGTCCAAAACGTGTCGAGTTTTGTTTCGTGAAAAGTTAATGTGTTTACTCTAAGTTTTATCCCGTTATGTTTTAACTAATTTCGAGTTCTAGTTTTTATTTTATTTTAAAATCAATATAATTAATTGACTTTATTGAGTCAAGTAAGTTCGAAAATCTCTAGGAAGGTTTGCAAGGGTTGATGCCACCCGAGTGTGTGAGGAAAAAAAACTGAAAAGGGTTTGGATATGTTTTAGATACAATACAATTTCTTAGTTACATTTTTGTTACTAATAAAAGAAAAAAAATGGAAGGAAACTTATCCGTTTCATTTGGTTACCGGAAATTTGATCGAAAGAAATTTCGTCGACGGAAAATTGATCGACGGAAATTTGATCGAACGGAAATTTGGTCGAATCTTTTTTTTTTAGTTTACACGTTTAAATTTTGCGTCAAATTTTTTTAACGCATTATTTTGCTTTACTATATAGTATAGAGCGTTCAAAAAAAAAATTTGACGAAAAATTTTAACGTGTGAACTGAAAAAAAGATTAGACCAAATTTCCGTTCGATCAAATTTCCGTCGATCAATTTTCCGTCGACGAAATTTCTTTCGATCAAATTTCCGGATACGGTTTCATTTAGATTAGACCGTTCATTACATCCATTGTGATTTTCATAACTGTTTCAAGTAGCGCTGGTGTTTTAGTAACTCATTTGTTATAAAAAAAATTTATTCTATGGATTTAATCGTGCATATTTCATCTCTGTATGAATAAACTTTAAGGTACATATAATTGAAAGTTACTAGTTTAACGATAAGGTCAGCGAGGGCTGTGTCCTGACAGTAGAACTCCAGGTCGTGGATGTGATGCTCAATGCAGGCCCAAGGGTGACTCTCGAGGCTACTGCAACCAACCGTTAAACCTAGTGAAAAATTGAAAAAAAAAAAAAGTGCTGCTCATCTTGTGGAGTAAGAGGGGAAGGAATCCCTTTACAAAACCAAGACAAGAAACAGCAACAAATGAACAGAAACCAACGGATATTATTTTGTTGCTTCCCTTTTAACGGATTAAAATGGCTTTGTATTAAGTAGTAGCATAATGTAAAGAACGAATGGATAAAGGCTCAATAATTAAATTATAATTTAAAAAAAGAAAAAAGAAGAAAGATTCATCAAGAAAAAAAAATATTGTGAGATTGACAGTGAAGAATTTTTGGGGGACAAAAATGATACAATAAACTTTAAAGACAAGCAATTAGTTTGTGTCAGACTTAGAAACGGGTGGTGAAATTGTGACCATATTCCAATACAACAATGGTGTGTCCTGAAGGTGGGAGTTCGTCATTCGGCGACGGATCACTCTTGTGTGGTAGCCCGAGATTTGTGCAATAAAAGTAACGCCCCCTTTTAAGCCCTTTACAACAGCTTTGGCCAGCCTTCCCGGGTAGGAAGCTAGAATATGTAAAATACACTCAAGCTATCCCCTAAATCTTGTAACCTTCCCGGTATGGGGAGGGGGGGGCGCTAGAGTACAAAATAAAGCTTTCGGACTATAAAAAAACAACAATAAATTAACTATCCGATGAGCTGTGTGGAGCAGTGCGCTGATGTGTGGAGCATTACAAGAGAAAAGTGCCCCAACGTACTTCGGCTAGTCTAAATGAGTTCGGACACGCTTCCAATTTAAACCCGATATCTCTCATGTATGTATTAATGTTTTAACCCCTCAAGTCCCGTAAACCCCAGCAGTATACTCTGTCATAACCCTATATTTCCCTTGCAGACCGACCTATCCAGAGACGAGATCGAAGGTAACTGTATTCCCCGTTTTCTCCCCCCAATGGAATGTCTCCTCTCCTCCCTGCGTGGACAAACCAGGAGCACCCACGGTCATCTGGGATCCTCACCCACCCTGTTTTGCACCTGCCCCTGTCAATACGTCACCGTTTGCCGTGTGTTAACCTTTGACCGGTTTGTGATCCCTTCTCTAAATTACTTTTTTTTTTTTTTATATAACAACCTCTTTCGTTTAACATAGATAACTTTTTTTCTTTTTATTTTAAAATAAACAAACATCCATCTCATGGTTGACCTTGCGGTCCCACCAAGAGGAATAGTCTCACTGACGCCACTGCGTCCAGCGTTTGTAAGACATCAGTAAGACATCTAAATTGACCCGCTCTAACTGGGGGTATTCGCTCCTTAAATTGCTTGTTTTAAAAGTAATCTTAATTGAAGTAATTACCCTTTCACCACCCCCCAACCCGCATTTTGGCTCATTAATCTCATTACAATAAATTTGATCAGTTCAGAAAATATGATGGAGGGACGGAGGAGGGGGGGGCGGAGGGACGGAGGGGGGGGGCGGAGGGGGGGAAAGCTCTTCCCTGATTATAATTCTTATTAAAATAAAATTTATATAAAAAAATAAATAAATATAAAATGTGTGTTTGATGGTGTTTTGTGTGTGTGCGTGTGATGAAAATCCTCTTGGTGCGCCATTCCCCCCCCCCCCCCCATTATGTTGTTTATTTTCCTGTACATTTATGATCGAATATAACATGAGTTTTTGCACCTCCTTAGACTGTTTTATATCTTCCCGTAGCCAACAATTTCTTCCCAACTTCTTCTTCCCCCATTTCTTCCCAACTTCTTCCCCTCATGTTGTTATCAACTTCTTCCCCATTTCTCACCAACTTCTCCCCCCCCCCCATTTCTTCCCAACTTCTTATCACACCATATTTTGTGCTGAATCATTCTGTAGCTCTTAGCGTCATTATTTTCTTCCTCCATCTCCACCCACAAAAGTTAAGTGATACATGGAAGTGGCTTCCCCGAAATATTCCCCAGGTAACTTTCCTGAAATTATTGTCATTTTTAGTGAGCCTTCACTCGGAAGTGACGTCACGGAAGGGAGTCATTTAAAAAAAAATGGGGGTGGGGGGGGGGGTAAAAAATTCAGTTTAGAGGTGGGCTGAGGCGGGGTAGATGTTGAAAAAAAGAATATATTGTTATAGGGTTATCCAGATATTATTATTCCGAAAAGAACAACAACACAATTGGGGACTGTTTCAAAAAGGGCCTTCGTCTTTTTCGAGAATATTTTGGGATTTCGTGGCGCATCTTCAGGGGAAGAAAGAGCGCTGGCATTGTTTGAATTTGACTGTCTCCATGCCCCAAACATGTGCCACCCTTTCCCCTCTCTTCCACCCTTGCCTGTAGCCACATTTATTGTTCCTATAGTGTTTTTTTTAGGCTCATGACTATTAGAGCAATGTACTTTATTTTGATGCAGCTGAACTTTTTTTTAAAACATTCCTTATAAACACAAGTCAACTTCGTAATGACGACTTCAAAAGTCAATGATTCGGTGCTGAAAAATTTTGTTCCACGGCAATACTCGTTTACTCTATATAATCCCGCGTATCTAAAACAGTACCGTATTTTACCGTAAACGATTTTTCTTAAATCGACACATTATATATAAATGCATTATTTACTTACCGTGCTCGCACTCTAGCATTGCCTTAGCCCCAAAAAAATATTTACTAAACCACAGAGATCCGTGAGGTGTTTGAACTCTTTGACTTCTGGGATGGTCGTGACGGTGAAGTGGACGCCTTCAAGACGGGTCACATGCTGTACTGCCTTGGTTTGAACCCCACCCAGGAAACTGTCAGGAAGCACGGAGGAACCAACAAACTAGGTAAATGTTCACAGTAATGAGGACCAGTGGCGTAGCGAGCTTAACTCGCGCCCGGGGCACAATACCTTTTTAGCGCCCCCCCCCTATTCGAAAGCCATACAATATTATAGTAAAATATACCATTTGGCGCCCCTTTGTGAGTAGCGCCCGGGGCATGATGCCCCCCTCCCCGCCCCCCCCCCCCCCCCACTACGCCACCGATGAGGACGGAGGTCAACTCAAACTTATTTGGCATATGCGATTAGATGCGATAACATCTTCGGTCTTCTCCAGTAGTCGAAGTCGTTTATCAGGAGTCGGTATCGCCTATAAGAATCCACCTGTCATTTGCAGAAATGTATTGTTATGAAAACGGATACATTTGATTTGTAAAATGTTTGTGATTTAAACGGTAATATAGCCCAGTCAGTCCGATTATAATGTTTTAAATTTAACTAACAAACTTTTTTGTAAGGAAGTAGTAGTCATGGCACTTGGTTGTAGCTAAGATCCATATATTGAGGATAAATTTTATAATATTAATCTATTATATATACTCGATATAGCCCGCCAAACATTGGCGACAGGAATGCGTGAACTTCCCATCTACTAAAATTACTTGACAAAACATGAACTAAAGTAACGCACATTTGAGAATCCCAATTTTTGCTACATCCCTTCCCCCATGATACGTCACCGCACACTTTTTATTTCACGCCCATGAACTATATTAAATATTCTGATGTCCCAACCACTTTTAAACCGAATATTTTTTACACCATACTTAAATTGAGACGATTTCATTTTCTGAAAAGAAAATATTACGCGCCAAACGGAGTTGCGTTATGTAAATAAAATCATTTAGCGTAGTTATCGGGAATTATATTTTACGCGCTATTGAACTCATTATTGAACCATGCTTTCTTTCAAACATTTAGAATTATTTGTAATATACTCTCAATACCAAATTCGCTGATTAGGAAGCAGTCCATTAAGAAGCAGTCAGTTAGGAAGCAGTCCATTAGGAAGCAGTCCATTAGGAAGCAGCATTAGGAAGCAGTCCATTAGGAAGCAGTCCATTAGGAAGCAGTCCATTAGGAAGCAGCATTAGGAAGCAGTCCATTAGGAAGCAGTCCATTAGGAAGCAGTCCATTAGGAAGCAGCATTAGGAAGCAGTCCATTAGGAAGCAGTCCATTAGGAAGCAGCATTAGGAAGCAGTCCATTAGGAAGCAGTCCATTAGGAAGCAGTCCATTAGGAAGCAGCATTAGGAAGCAGTCCATTAGGAAGCAGTCCATTAGGAAGCAGCATTAGGAAGCAGTCCATTAGGAAGCAGCATTAGGAAGCAGTCCATTAGGAAGCAGTCCATTAGGAAGCAGTCCATTAGGAAGCAGTCCATTAGGAAGCAGTCCATTAGGAAGCAGTCCATTAGGAAGCAGCATTAGGAAGCAGTCCATTAGGAAGCAGTCCATTAGGAAGCAGCATTAGGAAGCAGTCCATTAGGAAGCAGTCCATTAGGAAGCAGTCCATTAGGAAGCAGTCCATTAGGAAGCAGTCCATTAGGAAGCAGTCCATTAGGAAGCAGTCCATTAGGAAGCAGTCCATTAGGAAGCAGTCCATTAGGAAGCAGTCCATTAGGAAGCAGCATTAGGAAGCAGTCCAAGAGTCACACCAGAAGTGTAATATATTTAAGCGATAAAGAAAGTGAACTTAAGTAGAAACCTGCTAATAACCTGCAGGTCGTTGGGAGTTATGCTGTAATTTTATTAAATTCTGATTTGATTCTGGATTGAATTGTAAGTGTAGTATTAGTAAGTAATTATACTCCATTTGTTTTATGTGGTCCGGTCAACAAGAACACTAGTTTTCCGAACCGCAAGAAAGAATGCAGCAAGGCTGATAAGCTTCCCTAGTACTAGTACTCGGATTAACTCCAACCTCCGTACCCCTTAATGTTTCTGAAACAGAAAAGCATCCACTATTTTACTCTTGTGCATCATTCAGGCGAGAAAGCCTACAAACTTGAAGAGTTTTTGCCCATCTTCTCGGCTGTCTCCAAAGAAAAGGACACCGGCACCTTCGCTGACTTCAACGAGGCTTTCAAGACTTTCGACAGGGAGAGCCAGGGCTTCATCTCAGCAGCTGAAATGAGGCACGTGTTGACATGTCTGGGTGAGTACTTTCATCCTAGTGCTTGCCTGAAATTTTTTTGGCTGTATTTAACTAAAGTGTAACGTTGTCTTGTTACGAGGCACTTGAGGGCTACACTATGTCTGGGTAGGTAGCCTACTTGACAGTGATGATTTCCAAACATTATCAAGTTGCTACATGTTAAAAATTCCAACTTTTGATGTGGCATGATGGTGATTCTATGTGGAATCGTGTGTATCAAAAAAAAAATATAAAAAAGGATGGATTTCCCTCCGTTTTTTGATGCTCACCATCCCGTATTTGCGCAATGTAGCTGCGTTGCCCCCCCCCCCTTTTTCAGCTCGCCAATACACAAATAAATAAACAAACATAAAATGTCTTGTTTCAAAAGGTTTGATTAAATTTATAGGTAGGATGGCTGAATGGGTTGAAAGTAAACTGGGACTTGATATAAATACATTCACCCAAACTGTATGATCCACCCAAACTGTATGATCCACCCAAACTGTATGATCCACCCAAACTGTATGATCCACCCAAACCATATGATCCACCCAAACTGTATGATCCACCCAAATTGTATGATCCACCCAAACTGTATGATCCACCCAAACCCTATAATCCACCCAAACTGTATGATCCACCCAAACTGTATGATCCACCCAAGCTGTATGATCCACCTTCGTCCCTTTTCAGGAGAGAAACTAAAAGACGAGGAGGTGGATGACATCATCAAAGCCACAGAGACCCGAGAGGATTTGGAAGGCAACATCAAATACGAAGGTGGGTTCGAGCATAATCCTCATGCTTTAAATAGCTGACCTACTTTATGGATGTTTCCTCATTAGTTTTCATTGGCTAAAATTATTAACAATATACAAGTTGTGCACTATTTTTATAAAAAAATTGATTCAATTACCTAGAGATGACTCCTTTAAAGTAACAAAATCAATAAATCAGGCTATAATTTATGACAAGCTTTATTTCTGTCTAAGTTCACAGACAGGAAGTCAACCCATTCCCCCTATAAAGCAATAAGAAATAATTTTTGATTTTGGCTTCATATAATTTTTGTTTGTTTCTTCTGAATTTTCCATATTGCAGTTTCCCATCTGCATCTCTACTCACCCCCCCACGCCCCAAACAAACCCCCCAACCACCCCCCAACCAACCCCCACCACCAACTACAACACAAGTTTGAATAAATTGTGGTTGAACTATTGAGTAGACTAGCCTTATTGTTTCAATAATGTCTAGGTTTTATTCTCACTTGATGTGAGGCAAATGTTGTATGGCTCAACTCAGCAGATGGAGCTGGTAGCCAATTTACTAGCCGGGGGGGGGGGGGGGGAGGGGGGGGGGTCAGGAAGAGAGTAATCTCAGACCTTCACCAGAATATGTGTGTTCGTTAGTAGACTAGCCTTGGCTTTAAAAAAAAATGGAATTGTTGTCAACTGCCAACTAGTGTGTAGAACTACTTTGTCATTGGAAATAACATTTCACTAGAGTAGACCTTGAATCATTATGGTAAAAACATTTGATCAGTGTAGACCCTGATGCTAAAACCTGTGCAATGAAAGCCAAATTATAATGTTAAAAAGTATGCCAATAGTTTTGTTATTTTGTTCTCCTCCAACAGATTTCATCCAGAAAGTACTTAAAGGCCCATATGAATAAACCTGGCACAGAGCCATCCAAGTCATTGCATCTTTTTTTATAAAATGATCTGAGTTTTTTTTTTGTTTTTTTTTTAGAATGGGATTTTTTTAGGTCAAGAAAACTATTTTGATGTTGAAAAATTAATATATCACAACGAAATTATCACATGAAGTTTCTGGAGAAGCTTAACTAAAACTGTCATCGATTTAAAAAAAAAAAAATTCTTCAAGAAATTAATGTGTTTTTTTTTCAAAATGATTTTGGTTTATGTTAGGTTAAAATTTAACCTTTCTTTATCATTTCCCTTCCCCCCAGATTTTTTGTTTGTTTCTGGAACCCAAGTATGAATGTTTACAGTAACAAACCACAATGTCTTTTTTGTCCAGGTGTGAATCATGCTGTAGATGTGTCTACTTGTAAATAAATGAAGTCATTTGTAAAACTCCTCGATGTTTAAAAAATTGCTTTTTTTTTTTCTCATCTCTGTTATTAAAAACCAAACGCGAGCACCACTCACTCACTTTTTAATCAGCGCCCTAGAAACATGCAACCGCCTTTGTCTCACCACAATATGCTACAACAAGGCTGGGCGTGGCCTGTTGGCCACATGCGGTCAGCTGAACCATTAAATGCAGCCCGCTGAACCTTTAAATGCGACCAGCATGGCTTGACGGAAACTTGATTAAATGTTCTTTCTTAGATTGTACAAATGATTTTTCTGCTTTGGACATAAATAATCACAGTGACCATTGTCACTCTGCTGTGACAATAGTAACAACACAGTTAATACATTTATGGAACTGATTATTTTCGAACTGAACTTGCAGTGAATTTTTCGAAGCAAGTCTTCAAGACATATACCGTATTTTATGGACTATACGACGCTACGGACTATAAGACGCACCTTAAATTTTAAGCAATTTAAAAAAAAAGAAAACAATTTTACCCTTTTTATATTAATTTCGAGTATAAGATGCACCCGAATTTTGTAGGCAATTTTTCAAAAAAAAAGATGCATCTTTATAGTCCGTAAAACACGGTATACGAAATATCCTTAAAATTTTTTTTAATACATGGTACCCCTTTAAAAAACAACTAATGTCCATGCTGCCCTCTGCAACAAATAGGCTGCACACATTGCTTGCATACCTTGATTGCACACCTTGATTGCACACTTTGGTTACACACATTGGTTGCATACCTTGATTGCACACCTTGATTGCATACCTTGATTGCACACTTTGGTTGCACACATTGGTTGCACACATTGGTTGCACACTTTGGTTGCACACATTGGTTGCACACATTGGTTGCACACATTGGTTGCATACCTTGATTGCACACTTTGGTTGCACACATTGGTTGCACACATTGGTTGCACACATTGATTGCACACATTGGTTGCACAGCTTGGTTGCACACATTGGTTGCAAACCTTGGTTGCACAAATTGGTTGCACACCTTAGTTTGCACACCTTTGTTGCACACCTTGTGCTACTAGAGAAAACTTGGCCAATATAAGAGCACACATGAAGCCTACTTATCACAAGAGGTAGCATGAAGGTGTCATTTAGGTTTCACACCCTCAAATTGTGCTTTGTGCCTAACGAACTGGATTTATACGATTCAAATTCAAAATGGCTGTATGGCTATGATGTGCAAAATTTAAAGTTAAAAAAAAAAGAAAAGAATTTAATGTAAAGATATTTGATAAGGGATAATTTAAATCTACAACTTGTAGAGTATGTTTTTTTAATATTTGATTTGGGAAAATGTTGGAAATTATGAACTGCATTCAAGGCGTGTGAAGGAAATAGTGGAAGAAGAAATGTTTAGACTTGCAATGAACTGTTTCTTTCATTTGATAGCAGTTTCATTTTTTTTTAAGTTACAAGTTTAAAATATGAGCTTGAACCAGTTCTCTCTCTCTCCCCCCCCCCCCCCCAATTTTCCACACACCCCACCAAAAAAAAAACAACAAACAGAACAATGAGCTTGCACCCTGCTGCAGGTTTTGATCCAAAATCCAGTTTTTTTTACATATGTCCAACTTGAACCCAATGAATTCATGCAGTGAAACGACTGATGTGCCAATGCACTGCAGCTTTTTAGAACTTGCGCATGTTTAAATAACTTGTAGATGATACGGCTTTGAACGTGAGCGCCTATTCATTTACCACACATATATATCAGACATGTATATAAAGTATTGCTTTTAGATTATGCATCTTCGGTCTGGGACCCATTCACTCAGAAGAGCATCGACAGTGACGGGCAGCACGCTTTGTCCTGAACCGCTACAGGAACACCTCTAGTGTTGGCAGCATGCTGGAAACACTGGGCTGGTCACTATTGGAGGAACGACGACGACTATCCAGGCTCTCCATGATTTACAAGATAAATAATGGACTAGTCCACTGCTCTGGCATTAAGCAGAAACTCGTCCCTCTCACCCATAGACAGCGACGAGGCCATGACAGGCAGTTCTGGCTCATACCAGCGAGAAGCCAGTATAGGAACTGCTCATTCCTGCCAAAGACAATCAGGGACTGGAACAAGCTTTCAAAAGGAACAGTTGAGGCGACAACACTTGACTCATTTGCGTCTATTGCCTCAGGCCTTCCAACCCCCAGTGCATGATACCCTCACGCAGTTACTCTTGTAACCAGAGAAATATCCTCATCAACATCAGACACAGAAACATTGCAAATCCCATCAACATTCATAGGAGCCATAATGATCAATAAATTGATCGTGGGCCCTTAACATATAGAAGAAGAATAAGAAGAAGAATAGTGAAGCAATGATGATCCAGCTATGACATCTAATGGTAATAAGGAGGAAAGACTGCAATCCGGTCAGCAAAAACGAAAATGAGTGAAACAAAGTGCAGGGAAACCTGAACAAAAACAACATCTAAATCTTTTTCTTTTGTCCTCACAAATTGTCAAATTTAAAATCAAATCTCAAAATTATTATTTTTTATTTTTTTAAAAATGTATTTAAAACACCCAAAAGATTCATTTTCATAAATTGTTTTATTTTAAAAAATTCACTTAAAATTATAAGAGTATAAAAAAAAAAAAATTCTGACATAAAAATCATTTCCAAAAAATGTTGAATATAAACCTAAGATCAGTTGAGCTAAAAGTATTTTGATTAAATTTTACAACAAAAAATAAATGGAACACTAACTACAGTACAAAAAAGTAAAAGCAGTTCTTTGTTTCTCTGTAAAAATATACTTTGAAAATATAAACCATAATTGATGTGGACTTTGGTTGATGGCAAAATAAGATCCGTAAGTAAAATGCATTTTGGAATCTTCCTTGTGAGGTATACGAGCAGGTTGAGAACAACACTAAAATGCATTATCTTAAACAAAATTTTTTTGTTCAAATGCATAAAATCTTATAGCAAGTAACAGAACGACTGGCACATGAAGTGAAAACACATGTTCAGCCATTACAATATCGAGCTGGCAGGTTCCTAGATCAAAAGTGGTGTTTCTAATTGCAGTTGTTGGTCATTTCAACCAACTACATGGACAAAAGATGTTTCTCTCTTCCCCCCCCCCTTTTCAAATGAATACCAGAGTGTCGTATGTATGATTAGATCAGACAGCTGGGCGCACTTTAAAAAAAAAAAGACAATGCCACAGAAATAAAAGAGCTTTCACAAAAGTAATCCCAGAATAAAACCTTTAAAAAAACAACTTTACAGTGGTCCCTTGTCTGTCGCGGGGGTTATTATTTTCATTATTTTATTAGAAGTAGTTTTATAAAGCGTGGTACCCCACGACTAAGGCTGGGCTCACCACGCTGTACATACAATTAAAAAAACATGATCATGAACTTAAAAATTAACATACATTAATTTAATAAAACAAAACAAATGTGTATTCACTCCAACCATTCCAAGACTTTTTACATGTCAAGCCATGGAAGGCACCCAGCAGAATCGTTTATCGGTCATAAGTGGGAATCAGTCAGGATAGTAGATTTTAAAGAGATGTGTTTTGAGTGCAGTTTTGAAGGCTGTGATGGTTGGTATATTGCGGATGTGTAGTGGAAGAGAATTCCTTTGTTTGGGTTCCAGCACCCCACCACCCCCACCGATGATAGGCCGAATTCCGCAAGGTAGCAACCTTATATTCAATATATTACTTTTTATATATTTTAAGGTTTTATACCCCCCCCTCCACAAACACTCTTATAAACCTTTACCACAATGTTATTAAACTTTCCAACACTCTTAAAAACAGCTTAGAAGACACAGAAGGTTCAGGCCGCATCGTAGGGCCTCACATAACACAACACTGCAGAGCAACGCCGTGCGCAATGATCAGAAATTGGTCAAATAGACCAGGTGAGACGCTGAGTCCGTGGTATGCCTGGGAGACGAAGGAGACTGATACTACGGTGGCTGAGCCAATCAGCCCCCCAGGATGCAGAACACAGTTGGTCGCCTCCCATCCATCAGCCAAAAGTGTGCCATAGCTGCTTTCTGCATACCTGCAGGTTGTCTGCTCATCTGCTGTACGTTGCCTATTTTATTTCCATTTAATATTCTTTTAATATTTTATATATGATTTAAGGCTATAAAATGCTTATTTTACTGCAAATATAATTAAAATAATAAATATATAAAATGTGTATCTTCCCCCAAAAAACCCTGTGACATTGCTAAAAATCTGAGATACAAAAATTAGATGTATAAAAGTAAAAAAAATCCTTGATACATCGAAAAGTGAGCCGCGGTAGACCAGGGATCAATGTACGGTATTCAAAGAAATGTACCTGTAAGTCGATCTAACAATGACACGTGGTGTAGAGACAAACAAGATGAACACTCAATAGAAATTATTTGTTTGTTTTTTTTTAAAAAGCCTGGCCTGGTGTTGATTTAGTTTTTTGTTTAATATCATGTATGAACACTTTGGAAGCACCGATGGAGCACATTTAGAGGTCGTTCATAACTTAACGTCACGCAAAAAAATGACCTTTTTAGAAACCCTGTCACGATGTTTCACAAATCCCCCCCCCCCCTTTCCTTTCCACGTTACACCCAATAAAATCAAAACATACATATAATTTTCATAAATAAACTAAGATTTTATGATATTTTAAAAAATTTTCCCACAATGTATTAAGATGTAGAATTATTATAATACTGTGACGCGAAACAACGAATGCCATCCACAAGCCTAATGTAAATTGGACACAACAATTTTTGCGTCATTTTTCAATAAGCACAAAAGTTGTGAGCGACTGAGTTCATAGTACCTATAACTATAATACCTGAGGCAATTTCGACCTCAAATTAATGTGTTTACAATTAGTTAGATGAAGAATTTTTTTAAAATTAGAAAATTTTATATTTAAATTAACATTTTTGACCCCCCCTCCCCCACTGTCACAAATTCTCACCCCCTTTCCCCCCTGAGCGTGACTTTATTTGCGAACGACCCTTAAATGATTTGGCAACAGTTGGAGATTTTACACAAAAAAACTTCATTTTAGCACTTCTTAAATTTTTGTGTGAGGCCTGTCACTTGCTGAAAGACTCAAGGTTAAGGAAATGAGGTCATTAATTGTTTAACTTAGTGGGCTTCCTATATAAAAGGTGCTTTTTTAAAAAAAAAAGTCTGAAATTTCTCTTAACTAACGTCTTACTTTTAAATTGGATTAAAATAGCTTAGTTATGTAATGACGCTGAGTTCGAGGCCTTTAGATCGGATCCCTTAGATTGAGGCCCTTAGATTAGGGCCATTAGATCGGGGCTCTTAGTCCCCTTGTGCGAATTTTATAACAAACTGAGAATAACAGTTTTCCCATATATCAGAATAACAATTTTCTTATTAATCAGAATGAAAATTTTCCTAAATATCAAAATGAAAATTTTCATGAGAATGATAATATACCTTTATATCAGAATGACAAGGGTTCCTATTTATCAGAATGACAGTTTCCAAATATAACAAAATAAAATAGAAAAAAAAAATATACAGCAGTCATATAAAATAATACATTGAGCTCATTTGGTACACAAACATGGTACAAGCCCCATGCTAACATATACACAGATACAATCACATGTATCTCTGTCTATCTACCTATACTATACATATGTAAAAGGAACTAGAAATGTATGATAAAACTCTGGCAGTTTAAATTGAAAGAATTCTCTTACTAATGTAAAAAGCTACAAAAATAGTTTTTAAAAATACCAATCGAGGCCCAAAAAGAAAAATTAATTTCTGTGGGCAATAATTAGCTATGAAATGCTGAATCTGGACACCCGTTTTATGCATGGAGTAAGGCCTGGCTGGGAACACCTTATGACTGGCATACTTAGGTTAGTATAAACGATTGTTTTGATTTTATATAATGAGTTTTATTTTGGGTGTAAACACTGAGCCGTTAACACCCCCCTCCCACAAGTGTGATACATTTATGTGACATCTTGAATGAAAACGTATGAAACGGAAGTAAACGCATAGCAAAATAAATTTGAGGTCTCATATAATTATGCATAAGAAAACAAATAAACGAGTATTAAATGATTTAGATCCAATTTTTTTATACATTTACCCTCATGCAAACAGAGACCCTCAAAATGAACATTATTTATTTTGTTTCAGAAATTTCAAGTTTATATTTACACATTTACATCAAACTTTTTTTTTAAAAAAAGCAACAACTAAATCACCCACACATTCCAAAAACATGTTCGAAATTGAAAATTTGTTAAAGAAAACATGATCCATCTCACTAGCAACACAACATCTGAGCAGCATATTTATCTGGCGGCTGACTGAAGTAGTGATTAAAAACAATTTAATTCGGCATAATAATTCCATATTTCCAATGGTTTGTTCAACGAAAGAACAAAGCGTCGGCACGTAATAGACAGTTTTATAAAAGTTGCACAAGTTAACCTGGCCCGAAACAAAACAACCCCAGAGTTGAGGATGAGAATGTTCCATGGAAGCCCATCATGGAGAGGTGGTTTTTTTAAGGCAAAATATTGAGTCTGTGAGTAGTTTAAAAGATACATTTTAGCAATTTTCACATATTTCTATCCCAGCGTGATCCCAATTTTAAACAAGAAATTATTTTAAAAAATTGAAAAGATTTACATAAAACTGCAGGTTTCTTTTTTATATCTCATCTGAATTAAGGGTTTTTAAATTAAAATCCCTCTTTCCTCCATTTAAATTCTAATTTTAGATGCACAAAAACTTTTTGTTCAGATTTGAGGCATGAATAGTGTAAGATGTAAAATTTACTTTCAATAGAATAATCTAATTTGGCCATCATGGTTGGCACGCTTTAAAAACTTTGGCATTTCTTTTTCTATACAATGAAAAAAAATAAATAAGAAAAGAAACAAATTAAATTGTATTATATTGAAATACTTTGGGCAGATCTTTTAGCTCAGTTTCAAGTTGAAAATGAGAATAATCAAAAAAGCTAAGAGACGACAACAAAAAGTTTTGGTTGTCCTCAAAATAAGCAGTTCACCAAAACAATAAGGAGTACATAAGAAACACAAACAGTAGCAGCTTGTGGAAAAATTTCAATCGTGATAAGGTCAGTAAAAAAAAAGTGCAGACAGCAGCAGCTGCTTTAAACATTTCAAGTGTGATGAGGTCAGCAAGAAATCAAAATGACATCATGTTTCAGTCCACATGATGACCTTGAATAATTGCATCTTCATTAAAAAAAAAAACAAAAAAAAAATTCAAATTAAATTGCGAAAAAAAAAAAAACACCCCACAACAAAAAACACTGCAACTTTTGATGTTCCCGCAGAGTTTGATGTATGTGAATAAAGAAATAAAAATGTGTGTATTATAATGTTATTGTTTTTTTTGCATCAATATTAAAATTTAAAAAAAAAACTTTTTAAGTAAAGGCCTAATGTGAACTAACTCTGACCTGTGACCCCAGGGGGCAGGCGGTCAACTAAACCTACTTTTTTTTGGGCCATTACAGAAAATATTATTTCTTTCCAAGGTGGACAGACTGAAAGCACGGATTGCTTGATTAAAATTAATGAACACAGTTTCCTCATAAGGTTGTTATTTTTTCTTTAAAATCAAAAGCACATCATATCATATTGTTGGCAGAATCATTCCACGGATCTGTTGTAAAAAAAAATATGTTGCCGATATTTACATCTGACCATGAAACTATCAGAGATTTTATATTTAATGTTTGTAAATGCCGAAGAGGTCCTGGCCACTTCACTTGAAATCAGGGTTATCTTGTTAAAAATAAGTTCAACATGCTTCTCATATCTATAGCTTTTTTTCCATTTACATTACAATAAAGAAGATGCTGTAAAAATGTACAGTGCAAAAAAAGCCAAGAAAAGGCACCTGTCAATCACTCTCCCAAGCTCCTCCCATTCTTGATTGATGTTCTGATAAGACACATCAGCGGCAAGCTTGCCCACAATGTACTTGACGTGTCTGCTCATCTGTGCCATGTCCCTGCTGCCCGACTCCTCTCCGCCGCTGGACAACAGCTGTTCCCCTGCCACCGCGCCCTCAACATCTTGCAACCCATGCGCAAAGGTCGGAGATTGAAGTTCAGTGGCATAGAGGTTGCCGATGGGTCCGTAGTCCCCAATACAGACAAGCCTACGCAGACTTTTCCTTCCCAGAAATATCTGATGGAACAAATTGGTCAAATTTGTAAAAAGATTGGACAGAAATGAAAGTTTGTTGATTTTAAACACACAGGTTTGGGATTTCACTGATGAAATTTTAACTAGGACGCTGGACAGACTGAATTATTGGGCCTTGTGTTGGTCAAGGCCTAGATATACATTACAAGATACAACTCATCTTGAAATAAATTATTCACACTTAAAAATAAGTTTTTTAAAATTAATTTAAGAATTACACATTGTAGAGCTATATTATATTATTTTCTTAGAAGAGAAAACGGAAATTTCATTTATGAACCTTCTTAATATCTTACATATATTTTTTGCTTCTGGTGTGTCCTGATCAGTTTCAACTCCCCCCCCCCTTCCCCCCCCCCCCCCCCCCCCACTCCACATTGGTTACATTAATAGTACTGAGAGAAAAAAAAATGGTTGTCATACGTGACGTGCGAACTCGGGTAAAAAAAAAATTCTTTAGGGGAGGTGACTAATTGAATTAATCAATAAAGAGTTACAGGTATGGTGTAGGACTGTCTGTAATTCTTTCTGTAGGACTGTCTGTAAGTCAGTTTTTCAAAAGCTGGCAGGTGCAGTGTAGAACTGTCTGTAGGCCTATTGTTTAAAGGCTGGCAGGTGCAGTGTAGGACTGTCTGTAGGCCTATTTCTCAAAATACCCAATAACTGGCTGCTACAAATGCTTGTACGGTTTATAAAAAAAATAAGACATCAACTGAGATGCTGTGAATCATTGAAAGACAAATTAATTTTTTTGCATTCCTATACATTCTTCTCGACAACTCCCTATTTTAACCTTAAAGCGAAGAAGAAAAAAATCTCAAAGTCTAACCAACCCATCAATGTCTACGCATTACAGTGATGACAGAACGTATTAGGTAACCGATATGTGAGATCTAGGTGGATTGATGTTTGACTTAAGTAGGATTTCCCTCACCGCGTGTATCCAAGCAGGCAGCGGTTTCCTTCTGGTTCCTCTGACACTGATGTTGGCCACAATGACGGATGTCACAATGCTCATGCAGGTCAATATCATGGTGCCTAGGTAAAACGAGCCTGAATGTTATGATGGGAAAAAATTACTTTCATGAAAAAATATATGGCAGCATGAATTATACACAAATGAGATGCTGTTTTACACATAATGGAAGTAAAATAATACAAGTACTTTATCCCTTTAAGTATTGAAGGCGGATGATACATTTCATATATATTTACTAGCTAATGAACAAAGGCATACACATTTCTTTCTTTCTTGAATTGAATGTATGACAGATTGACTGGATAGTGGATTTTTTACTTACATTTCTCTAATATATATTTTTTAAACAAAACAGCAGAAATGTAGTCATTTAATTTTTAAAAAAAAGCATAATTCATTAAAAAAATTGAGGCTGGCCAGTTCCTAAGCTCACTCACAATGCTGCTACAAAGATGTGTGAAAATGACTTACAGATTTTTGGCAATGAACCGTGGTCAAATGGAATTGCCTGCTGCAGAATGCTCATGAGGATAGTCAGACTTAACAACAGCAACAGTCCTGCAATGGAAGGCTTGCAGTTTAAACTGATATAACCAAGTATACACCAAGCTGTGTTGGATTTATAACATAAATAGGAATGCCTTTAAGTGTGTGGTTCCCAATCAACCAGACACCTATGTTCCTTATCACTCAGACACATATGTTCCCAATCACTCAGTCGCAATCAATCAGACACTTTTGTTCCCAATCAAACAGACACCTTTGTTCCCAATCAATCAGACACCTTTGTTCCCAATCAATCAGACACCTTTGTTCCCAATCAATCAGACACCTTTGTTCCCAATCAACCAGACACCTTTGTTCCCAATCAATCAGACATCTTTGTTCCCAATCAATCAGACACCTGTCACTTATAAACCTGACATTTTTTGCACACGCCCCTTCGGTGTCAGGATTTTAAATCTGGCTATTGCTCCATTTTGCAAACAGATATTCAGGCCTCATCATACAATTTCAAACAGATATTCAGGCCTCATCCAACAATTTCAAGTTTTATCTATATGAAAGGACAGTAAAGCACTTAAGGGAAAAGTTCCAAATTTTCTTCCTTCTCACATTGGGTGGACAGTAGTCGGGTGGATAGTAGTCGGGTGGACAGTGGTCGGGTGGACAGTGGTCGGGTGGACAGTGGTCGGGTGGACAGTAGTCGGGTGGACAGTAGTCGGGTGGACAGTAGTCGGGTGGACAGTGGTCGGGTGGACAGTGGTCGGGTGGACAGTAGTCGGGTGGACAGTAGTCGGGTGGTTTCAGAGCCCGACATTTCACTGGTAGTTTCTTCAACCTTTGACATATTTTAAATTTCTTCAAGATAAAATTGAGCCCCCCCCCCCTTTCCCTCCCTTACAAGATCTAGTGATAAAACTCATAAAAATACAACTTTAGACACAACAAGCTTTATAAAGTGATTGACCCCAAAACTGGGATCCTTAGTGACCCCCAGCAAGTGGTACATTAAAAATTGCTTCAACTGGTGTTTATAACGTCAAGAAAAATAAAACTTTTTAAAAACATTATTTATATTCTTCATGTAAGAATTCAACTAATGAGCTGTTTATACAGAATGTCAACGGAACAACTATCAACTATTTTCCAACACTGTAATGAGTTATTATCAGCTAATGAAGCAGCTTCAGCATACATCAAATATTGCCAGCACACTCACCATGGCCATGATGTTACAATACATAGTTTAACAGTAACACTGAGATAGCATGGTAATAAGGGGGAGAGACTGCCATAATGGTAACACTGATATAGCATGGTAATTAGGGGGAGAGACTGCCATAATGGTAATACTGATATAGCATGGCAATAAGGGGGAGAGACTGCCATAGTGGTAACACTGATATAGCATGGCAATAAGGGGGAGAGACTGCCATAGTGGTAACACTGATATAACATGGTAATAAGGGGGAGAGACTGCCATAATGGTAACACTGATATAGCATGGCAATAAGGGGGAAAGACTGCCATAATGGTAACACTGATATAGCATGGCAATAAGGGGAAAAGACTGCCATAATGGTAACACTGATATAGCATGGCAATAAGGGGGAGAGACTGCCATAGTGGTAACACTGATATAACATGGTAATAAGGGGGAGAGACTGCCATAATGGTAACACTGATATAGCATGGCAATAAGGGGGAAAGACTGCCATAATGGTAACACTGATATAGCATGGCAATAAGGGGAAAAGACTGCCATAATGGTAACACTGATATAGCATGGCAATAAGGGGGAGAGACTGCCATAACGGTAACACTGATATAGCATGGTAATAAGGGGGAGAGACTGCCATAGTGGTAACACTGATATAGCATGGCAATAAGGGGGAGAGACTGCCATAGTGGTAACACTGATATAACATGGTAATAATGGGGAGAGACTGCCATAATGGTAACACTGATATAGCATGGCAATAAGGGGGAGAGACTGCCATAACGGTAACACTGATATAGCATGGTAATAAGGGGGAGAGACTGCCATAATGGTAATACTGATATAGCATGGCAATAAGGGGGAGAGACTGCCATAATGGTAACACTGATATAGCGTGGTAATTAGGGGGAGAGACTGCCATAATGGTAATACTGATATAGCATGGCAATAAGGGGGAGAGACTGCCATAACAGTAACACTGATATAGCATGGCAATAAGGGGGAGAGACTGCCATAACGGTAACACTGATATAGCATGGCAATAAGGGGGAGAGACTGCCATAATGGTAACACTGATATAGCATGGCAATAAGGGGGAGAGACTGCCATAGTGGTAACACTGATATAACATGGTAATAAGGGGGAGAGACTGCCATAATGGTAACACTGATATAGCATGGCAATAAGGGGGAGAGACTGCCATAACGGTAACACTGATATAGCATGGTAATAAGGGGGAGAGACTGCCATAATGGTAATACTGATATAGCGTGGTAATTAGGGGGAGAGACTGCCATAATGGTAATACTGATATAGCATGGCAATAAGGGGGAGAGACTGCCATAACGGTAACACTGATATAGCATGGAAATAAGGGGGAGAGACTGCCATAACGGTAATACTGATATAGCATGGCAATAAGGGGGAGAGACTGCCATAATGGTAACACTGATATAGCATGGCAATAAGGGGGAGAGACTGCCATAACGGTAACACTGATATAGCATGGTAATAAGGGGGAGAGACTGCCATAACGGTAACACTGATATAGCATGGCAATAAGGGGGAGAGACTGCCATAACGGTAACACTGATATAGCATGGTAATAAGGGGGAGAGACTGCCATAATGGTAACACTGATATAGCGTGGTAATTAGGGGGAGAGACTGCCATAATGGTAATACTGATATAGCATGGCAATAAGGGGGAGAGACTGCCATAACGGTAACACTGATATAGCATGGTAATAAGGGGGAGAGACTGCCATAACGGTAACACTGATATAGCGTGGTAATTAGGGGGAGAGACTGCCATAATGGTAATACTGATATAGCATGGTAATAAGGGGGAGAGACTGCCATAGTGGTAACACTGATATAGCATGGCAATAAGGGGGAGAGACTGCCATAACGGTAACACTGATATAGCATGGTAATAAGGGGGAGAGACTGCCATAACGGTAACACTGATATAGCATGGCAATAAGGGGGAGAGACTGCCATAACGGTAACACTGATATAGCATGGTAATAAGGGGGAGAGACTGCCATAACGGTAACACTGATATAGCATGGTAATAAGGGGGAGAGACTGCCATAACGGTAACACTGATATAGCATGGTAATAAGGGGGAGAGACTGCCATAGTGGTAACACTGATATAGCATGGCAATAAGGGGGAGAGACTGACATAGTGGTAACACTGATATAACATGGTAATAATGGGGAGAGACTGCCATAATGGTAACACTGATATAGCATGGCAATAAGGGGGAGAGACTGCCATAATAGTAACACTGATATAGCATGGTAATTAGGGGGAGAGACTGCCATAATGGTAACACTGATATAGCATGGCAATAAGGGGGAGAGACTGCCATAATGGTAACACTGATATAGCATGGCAATAAGGGGGAAAGACTGCCATAATGGTAACACTGATATAGCATGGCAATAAGGGGGAGAGACTGCCATAATGGTAACACTGATATAGCATGGCAATAAGGGGGAAAGACTGCCATAATGGTAACACTGATATAGCATGGCAATAAGGGGGAGAGACTGCCATAACGGTAACACTGATATAGCATGGTAATAAGGGGGAGAGACTGCCATAGTGGTAACACTGATATAGCATGGCAATAAGGGGGAGAGACTGCCATAGTGGTAACACTGATATAACATGGTAATAATGGGGAGAGACTGCCATAATGGTAACACTGATATAGCATGGCAATAAGGGGGAGAGACTGCCATAACGGTAACACTGATATAGCATTGTAATAAGGGGGAGAGACTGCCATAATGGTAATACTGATATAGCATGGCAATAAGGGGGAGAGACTGCCATAACGGTAACACTGATATAGCATGGTAATAAGGGGGAGAGACTGCCATAACGGTAACACTGATATAGCATGGCAATAAGGGGGAGAGACTGCCATAACGGTAACACTGATATAGCATGGCAATAAGGGGGAGAGACTGCCATAACGGTAACACTGATATAGCATGGCAATAAGGGGGAGAGACTGCCATAACGGTAACACTGATATAGCGTGGCAATAAGGGGGAGAGACTGCCATAACGGTAACACTGATATAGCATGGTAATAAGGGGGAGAGACTGCCATAACGGTAACACTCATATAGCATGGCAATAAGGGGGAGAGACTGCCATAACGGTAACACTGATATAGCATGGCAATAAGGGGGAGAGACTGCCATAACGGTAACACTGATATAGCATGGCAATAAGGGGGAGAGACTGCCATAACGGTAACACTGATATAGCATGGTAATAAGGGGGAGAGACTGCCATAACGGTAACACTGATATAGCGTGGCAATAAGGGGGAGAGACTGCCATAACGGTAACACTGATATAGCGTGGCAATAAGGGGGAGAGACTGCCATAACGGTAACACTGATATAGCATGGTAATAAGGGGGAGAGACTGCCATAATGGTAACACTGATATAGCGTGGTAATAAGGGGGAGAGACTGCCATAGCGGTAACACTGATATAGCGTGGCAATAAGGGGGAGAGACTGCCATAGCGGTAACACTGATATAGCATGGCAATAAGGGGGAGAGACTGCCAGAGGGTTAGGTAAAAGGAAACGAGTTAAAAAAGTATGGGAAAACCTGAAAATAAATGATGCAAACAAAACAACGAACTTGTCGGCAAGAGGCCTTCTTCAGCTCACAAACAACAATAAAAATAAAATTATATTAAAATAACCCTTAGCCACAATGTAGTGTCTGAGAGGAAAGCAAGAGGAATGGGGGATACTAACATAGTACACATTTGAAAATGAAACTTACCAAACAGAGTTTTATCATGACCTGGGGCAGGGACCAGATAAATGACTGGCACCAAAAGGCCCATAATGGCCGCCGGCCCCACTGTGAGGTATCGGTAAAACTGTGGCCGTCGCTGCAGCTGGACAGTGACGGTGATGAGCGTGAAAGGCTGGGGGCAGCACTCGTACTTCTTCAGGGAGAGTTTTGCGTGGGCCTTGTTGTTGACCAGCTCCCACTGGGGGTGTTGGTGTACCAGGTAGGACGAGTCCTCTTCATTTAGAACCACGTCCATCTCTGTCTTCTTGGAGATGAACTGGCAAAGAGATATGTCCAGCCGTTAGGCCATGTCTATATGTGCAGCCGTAAGGCCATTTCTATCAAGCATCCTTGACTTTTCATGACTTTTGACATTTTTGTGTAGTTGGATTCAGTCATAAGTCAAGATCCTTTCAGCATTCAGTTTGAGATCCACCAAGCTCTACGATACCACCTGATCTAACAACATACCTCATCCTCTAACCCAGGCCTGCACAACATACGGCCCGTGGGCAGCATGCGGCATACCAGCACCCACTGGGCGGCCCGCCAAGTAACAAAATATTCTTTATTCTAATTATTTTCTTAATAGCTTTTCCCCTTTGTCCTATTTACTTTTGGCCCGCACAAGTTTTTCATTAAGTATTATGGGTCACCTTACATTTTGAGATGTGCAGGCCTGCTCTAACCCATGAAAACCAATCTAATTAACCCTTGACTTACTGTAACATTCATATCTAACCCATGAAAACCAGTCTAATTAACCCTTGACTTACTGTAACATTCATATCTAACCCATGAAAACCAGTCTAATTAACCCTTGACTTACTGTAACATTCATATCTAACTCATGAAAACCAGTCTAATTAACCCTTGACATACTGTAACATTCATATCTAACTCATGAAAACCAGTCTAATTAACCCTTGACTTACTGTAACATTCATATCTAACTCATGAAAACCAGTCTAATTAACTCTTGACTTACTGTAACATTCATATCTAACTCATGAAAACTAGTCTAATTAACTCTTGACTTACTATACCATTCATATCTAACTCATGAATTCCAATCTACTTAATCCTTGACTTACAGTAACATTCATCTCCCAACTCGTGTGCATCCATGAACCAAACACCATACTACAGCTTTGTACGTCGTATGGGAAGTCCCGTAGGTCCATGGGGCAAGTACTGTACAATGTTAGCATGGGCACATACACCACACTTCCGTCCGATGTCACAGTCACAGTTTCCTCGTACAAGGATTGGGGGGGACTTTTGTGAGCACTGGAGAAAGAAAGGGGAAATTGCATACAACAGAACAATAATAGAAGCAATGCTTTAGATTCGGTAGCTTGAGGGGGGGGGGGAAGAGGTGGAGGGGAGGTGCTTCCTATTGGCCCCTGGTCTAAATTATATAACAAGACAAATATTTTTTTGAAACATTCCGCTGTTTCCTAATAAGGATAAACTCTCAAAGTTCTTTTGAAAAGGGGGAATTTGGTTCACAGTTAGAAAGCCATTGAAAGACAAGGCAAATCAATAACATGCACATCAGTCAGAGGAGATTCACCCCACACACTTTCAGGACCTCATTCAACTGATTAATGGTGAGTGACATGCCAATTAACTTCCAACAGATTAAACCACTTCAGGTCTAATGCATACGTACGGGACTGAGAAGGGAAAACACATTTGGAAATGAAGTTTAACTCACACATTATAAAGTACCAGATCTGGAATCCACAGTTTGCTGGCTGGCAGCCGAACATTGCGAACACCACCAAACTCTGAGACGTTCCATTTCAACCTCGGGTCATTCCACATCTGTAGATGGGAAGGAAACCGTCTGTTAACTTTTGTAAAGTGAATAGACTTTGGTTCAGTAACTGCTGTTGAGTATATCTGTCTGTTCGTTTCAAGCAGAGTTAGCAGCACTATTGCAATGGTCCAGGTCAATGATTATTAAGCATTTCTCAAAGAGAAGCTACTTAGGCGTACACCAATCCATTCATGCATTTACTGACTGCAAGTGCCTGCAACATTTAAAAAGTGGTCACATTTTTTTTAAATCCACCCTTGCTTTGATGCTTTTGGCCAATCCTGAAGGGACTTAACTGGAAGAAAATTCTAGTTTGCCACAGGGGCAACTTTCAAAGTGAAAAGTAAACAAGGTGGACAACTCACCTGAACAATGAACACAGAGGATGAGAATGTATCTGTGGCCTCGTCCTGTTTTTGTCATGAAAATAAATGAAGTAAGTTAACTGCCGTGGAGATAAGTCACTACTGTAACATGCAGTAATCCAGGGGAGAGCATTAACTTTTTAAAAAACAGCAAATGAAAGAAATAATTAAATTGCACTTGTAGTCAATTTATTTAAATTCAAATGTTTTGAAATTATCAAAAGTTAAGCCAAAATATCGTGCAAAATTATAAACATAGGTCTTTCATTAAATATAATTTTTACCATGCAGATATGGGACAAGTTTAATAAGCTATGTACCAATATTAGTTTTTAATGGACTGAAGCTAAAGTGATTTTAAAAAAAAAAAAATGCAGTCACTAAAAGTATTTTTGATTTCATAATTATAAATACAATTGACGTAGATAATCGCTTTAAGTTTCAAATTTATTACATTAATATTGATTACATTAACAAACAAGCATGATGCTATTTACCAAGTCTTCTATTCTGACGAATGAAAACTTGACAGAAACGGAAACAGCTTCATTGGGATTAATAACTGGCCGAGCTTCCTTCACGTAGCGGCTGAGAAGGCGGGTGATCAAGTCCTCTTCACTGTATACCTCTCCTATCCTGGCATTCTGGCCTGTTGGTAAAAAAAAATTTAATCTTTTTTTTCTCTAAGTATTACTTCAACTTTTGTGGGTTGGCATATACGTAATAGCAAATGAGCATACGAAAAGAAAAAGAAAGAACTTCAGTTTGGAACTAAAATTAATATATCAGGATGGTACAAATAAGAAATGAGGTGAAAGGTTTACCGTTGCAGAAGGTTAAAACTATTACAAAACTCAACAAATGCACAAGCCGGTGGCACATCTTCAGCTGACGAATCCCAATGAAGATTCAAACTGGCAAATCATGTGAAAAATAAATATCACATTAAAATATATGAAAAATTATCAAACTGAAAACATCAAAATTTTACATGGAGAATTTCACTTAAAAAAACACACACAAAAAGGTTTTTTAAGCACTAACCATACACATTACTGGGTACTAGAGTATTAGAACTTTCTAATGTTCATTAAATACTCTGTTCCTTAATCAGCTATTTTCTTCAAGAAAGTTAGAATGGTATAATAAATTTTTTTTTTTAAATGTCTAAAAAAAAAAGTCATTGGTCCTTGTATCATTAAAACATTTTTTAACAAAGAAAACTCCAAGAAAAGGACATTTAACGTCTCTATTAGAAATTAGGATGTTCAAGTCTACTAAATAGGAAATAGCAATGTCGTAAATTAAAAAAAAAAAAATGGCAAACATTCAGAAGTATGAAGGTCGCAAAAATATTTGAGCTCTTGCACAAAAAATATGAGGAAAAAAAAAACAGTTTTGTATTTTAAATTTGACTTTTCAGCAAAAATATACAACTTTGAAAACTGAAGACAAAAATCTAAGAATAAAAGTAAGCTAGAGTCCCAGAATGTTAAAAATGAATTATTAACCAGCATCTGATTTACCAAAGCTTAAATATGGAGCTCCACGATCAGTCAATAATGCTATAAGACCATTTTTTTTTTGTTTAATATCAAGGAGGCTAAAAAGACTTTATTTAGCTTTCCCCTATTATCTCTTTTAACTCAGATGAAAAAAAAAATGGGCAAATAATAAAGGGAAAAAAAATCCAAAATTTTCATCTTAAAGCTAAAAGACAAATAATTAAATATTTGTTCAACTCTCTGACTCGTAACAAGGCCATATTTAAAAAAATGATATTTTTTTTTAGTGTCACAGTTTCCTTTTTGTTGCCATTTAAGATGTTGTTAGGCTTCGAAATATTGATTTTATTCCCTTTTTTAAAATGTTATTTTTATTTTGTGGTCTTTATATTTGTTATTCCAAAATATGAATAACAAAAAGAAAATAAATATAACTGATTAAGAAATAAACCATTACTTTATTAACAAACATATTTCATTGAAAATTAACTGCAGCTGTAAGTGTAGCCAATAGTAAAGAACAAAAACAAGAAACGTTTTTCTTGCTTTTAGTTTCATTCTTTTTTTTTTTTTTTTTCTAAATAGTTAGGGAATTTGATTTGTCTTCTGCTAGCCACAAAAAAAAACATATCTTTGTGATTTTATGATAGCATTATTCATGCTTTTTCAGTTTGTTAGGTAGACCTATCAACTAATTTTAAAAGTAATTTCAAAATTATTCCCTAAGTTTCAAAATGTAGGCCTATTCTTTGAGGTCATCTAAATTCAAAATTTTTGAGAAGATTTGCATTTGTTTTAAGTATTAGACTATAGAGTGGTAAAGTTAAAAAGGATCGGGGACCACTGTTTAACGATTCAAATATGACTGGGTTGATGGATTGAGTAAAAGAAGAAAAGAAATCTGATTACTTGGATTTTAGTTCCAAAGTCAATAGATTCAAATTATTATTTTTAAAAAAAAAAAAATTCATGTGAAAGTATTGTTTGTGTGTTAAAAAGATTATCTTTTTCTAGATGATTAAAGATTATAATTTTTAAAGCAAGCAAACCTTGTCCCATAATAATCATTTTAACCACTATCATGATTTACAGTATTTACCTGAATTACTCTATTTTTGGTGTCTTGAAGATTTGGCTTTAATGATTTGAAAACGCTTAAATTAGGAGATTTTAAAAATTGATAAACTGTGTGTAACACAACAAGTTAAGTAACATGACAATATTATTTATTCCTAAGCACGATGGCGCAGTGATCTAATAATAACGAATATCACGAGAAAAAGCAGGAACTAATTTTTGTAGCGAAAGAAGGACTGATAATTTTCCGTGTGTAGAGAGGGTGCACGAAATTTGTCTGTGAGGACGACGCCATGTCGAATTTTACTATGATGTGAGTTTGAGGATAGAATGATATTCAAAGTGTAATATAATCTTTATACTGTAACTTTGTTAGTTACAAGGATGCTACAATGCCAAGGAGTTATTTTATCATTTATCATGTAATAAAGTACCATGTGAATTATTCAATTGGATTTATTCAGTTCTTCAATAAATATTATTAACTATAGCTCAGCCATCAGATTACTGGCAGTGGTAGTTAATTAACATACATAAAGTATGAACACTTCATGTATTGTTAAACTGTGGTATTGTAGTGACCCAACTATTGTGTAAACCTGACTTTGAGGATCAAAATATCACTCTAGATAAAAATTTATTATTTCAAATTTAACATTTTTAAAGTGTTGGACCTATTAATAGACAATGTAGGCCTGATTCGCCATTTTCTTCAGATTTATTGGTAAGCAGGCTTTTTGACAAATTAATATAAGAATCAGCCCATATAAAATGCTTTCTTTATTAGATTAATGGTTACACTAGGATCTTGAATGTTTTGATTGCATTGTGCCAAATTTTGTATTTGAAAGACTCTGTCTATTTTTTCCTCTTTTTATTCATGCTGCTACACATCTTCAGTTTGTACGAAATGAATTATCATAAATGTTTACTCAATGACATGGTGGACACCATATAGCATTAATAATAGCTTTGGAAAATTAAATATCTTGATCATATAGCATATCAAAATCTGAAGGTTCTTTAATTTTCAAAACAGTTTGTGTTATTCCGATTACATGATTTTATGTAGTTGATTTTGAATAGCAATAATTTTCATTTAGCCCAGGTATGGACACATTTTTTTTAACAAAAGGCAGCATAGAAATGACTTTTTTTTGGTTGGCTGCATGAGAATAAAAGGAATGCTATTAATTTTCAAAGGCTTTCAAAGATAATCATTCATGGCTAATTCAGATAGATCGTACCTCATCATTAGGTTTAGATTTCGGGTTCAGGTTAGGTTTAGGGATAGATTTAGGGTTCAGGTTAGATTTAGGGATAAATTTAGGGTTCAGGCAACCAAGATGGCGGCCATGGTAAAAAAAAACGCGGTCAGATCTATCCGAATTTACCTCATTCACAATTTTTACATTTTACGAAACATTATACTGTTTCCTGACAGTCTTGAGGTGCAGGCTTTTGTTTTAAATGTATAAAACAGGGCATTCATAGTCATAGTTTTAAAAATAGACTAGTATTAGTAGTAGCAGTAGGTAAATTATAATATTGATAAAGTGTCACAAGGGATGACGTTATTTTCAATGTAGAAATGTTCACTTTTTGAATAACAAAAAAATAAATAGTTAATTGTGAGTTATTTAAAACATGGAGCCTAGATGAGTCCGCTACCAATGGCAAGCAGGCACTGATTTCACTGAATTACAAACAAAGAGAGCTTAAGCCTAAGCCGTAATATTTTAAATATAATGAATCTTAGGTTTTGGAGTCAATAATCTATCTAAATCTATGCAGTTTGTGTCAAAATAAGTATTAGTATACTATTTAGTAATTACCTTTAATTAGGCATAATACAAAACAATATTCAATATTAATAATAATAATAATAATGAAGTTTATTTGAAAAATCACGCTTCATCCCCAAAGGCTCAAAGCGCGTTACAAGGTTCGATGTTCGAGAGGCATCACTGCTGCCAGTTAGGCGCATGTGAACTCCATCTCCCCATCTCCGGGTTTGAATATTGACAATATAAGATATACCATTTCACTTAAAAATCATTTCAAAACAACAAATATATCAAAATACAACGCCGGCGCAATAAATGTGAATCAGTGAGAGTGATGGTCTGATGGTGTTTCAGTAAGAGTGAATGGAAATCAGTGAGAGTGAATGTACAACTCAGTAGACTGAATTTTCCGACAAAAATTAAAAGGGCAATCGCAAGTAAGTAGAAGTAAGTAAGTAGCTGTCCGAAGTCCCTTCCAGGTCTAGGCGTCCTAGTCCAAAAAGTCCAATGCCAATAAAATAATAATGCCAATGCCATTAATGCCAAACATATCTTAATTAAACTTTATTAAAAGTCTTTAATCTTTAACTGAAAGGCCTATTATAGATATTATTAAAGAAAATTGAGTAAGCATAATAAAAATAAATCAAAATAAACCTACAGGCTGCCTCAATAATTAGTTGTGGAGCTCGATATTTTAGAAAAATTAGTAGACTTTTTCAAGTAGATATTGCAGCCAATTTTGTTTATTAAGATCTTATGGGGTGTAACTATAAAATATTTTGCTAGGAAAGGGTTAAGAGTATTCTCCCCTTCGAAGGTCTTGATAAACAAATACTGTACTTTTTTTTCACAATTAATTCTTTTTAATCGGCATATAGCTATATACTAATCATTTTAAGTCGCTCATAATAGGTTCGCTGTTGTGATTTTATAGTTGGTAAAATAATTCTGTGTCCTAAAATCGGCTGGGTCAAAAAAATCTAAATATAAAATAAAATAATTAAAATGAATTTCAAGGATTTATGCGTAAACTTTTGTTTTTAGGGTTCGTTTAATTTAAGCCTCAAGTCAATGTTATAGTTAGCCTATACCAGTGGTCGGCAAATCGCGGCAAGCAAGCCGAATGCGGCTCTTTAGCGACTGGAGTGTGGCTCGGCTGCCGGCCACAAATCTGTATTGACCCCGAAAAAACGTGGTTCTTGAAAAGAAATTTGGCTCTCAAAAATTATTAATCGCCCTACTGCTAATTTTTTGACACTTTTGACAAATGAGTTTGCCGACCACTGGCCTATCCTTAGGCCTAATTTTCACCTGTAGCTTATAAGGGTATTTAAACTTCTAATCACCAAGAACAAGTTAATCTTTGCTAAAGTTGTTCGACCTTCGCATACGAAGATGACGAAGGCTATTTTCAACGGTGAGTACGCATATGTCCTGCCAATCCTATTTGTGCAGGGAAAGCTTTCACGCGCTTAAGACATTGTTGGATTGCGTCGATTCCGCTTTTCCTTGCCGTGAGCTTTCTTTGGACGTGAGTGTTGCACCAATTCTCCAGCCTGTGCGGAAAATTTTAGCGTTCAAAGAAAGAAAACATAATATAAATGTTTAGGTTTTTACACTATGGAAACATTGTCACCTGTGGATTTTTTAATTCCAAACGAGTTTTGCGTATTTCGTCATGAACTAATGATTAAGTTTTGCTTTATATATATATTAAAGAAATTTAACAGCTCTAGATCAGCTTCGCTCCAGCTCCGGGCAAAAGGACACTGCTCCAGCTCTGAGCTCCGCTCAAAATCTCTGGTTAAATGAAACATTTTTAAAATAAAAAAATGCCATTGTATCGATTGTTGTGAAGTTCATTAGTAACAAATAGCTGAATAAAACTCCACAGATAATTAATTCAACTAAGCTTTTTAGTAAAAATCCTTTATAAAATGTAATATCGAGCAATGGGGGTGGGGCTAAAGATTTGACATAACATGCATTCAATTAACCCACTTTATAAGAATCCCAATTAGGCCCCCCCCCCACAAAGTTCCCCATTCGCAATATTTTTTTCCACACCTTGAACTATATTAATATTCTAATGACCCACCCGCTTTTACAATGAAGATTTTTTTGGCCAACTATTCAGTAAAAAAGAAAATATTATGCGCTAAACTCACTTGCGACATTTAAAAAAAAAAGAATCTCATTTAGCGCAGTTATTTTATTTCATGAAATCAGTGTCATCGTATTTCGTTCATATTCCTCTTGCAAAAAAAGATTTAAAAAACTGATTTTTTGGGTTTAGGGTAGGGCTGAAAATATTATAGGATGTGTTGTCATCGGCAACGAGTCTATTGGTCAAGTTTAGCTCGATATGTTTACGGGAGGTGGGTCAATTAGCCGTCCGAAGGTTTTAACACACACCAAGCCAGAAAGAAACACACGAACATAAGGGAAGTTAATGTAAAAGATTTTTAAAATTAATAAAGTCTATTCAGAAGGTAGACAGGAAAATTCCGGAAAAGGCCCACTCTTAATAAATAGTCAGTACAACAAATTATTTTTATTTTTAATTAAATCTTAACATCCAAACTGTTCGAAATCGAGGGAAAAAAGGAAGAGGGTTTGGGGAGACAATTTTCGATAATTTCCAAATGCTGAGATGCATTTTGGCGCATACCCGTAGTTTGTTTTACATCATACTCTAAATCTGAGGTTTCTGAAACTTTTTTTCTTAATAATTAGTTTCTTAAATCTGATGCCTGAAAACTGTCCCTGTTTGGGGTCCGGACTACTGTTTGAAAAAAACAAAAACAAAATCATATGCACATTACATTCAACTTGTTTGTAGTGCAAGAACAACAAAGACAAACAAAAAATTCAAAGAAAACACCACCAAAAAAAAAAAAAAAAGAAAAAGAGAAGCGATTAATGCTGTATTTAAATGAAAAACCGTTTTAATAACTATGAACTTAATAGCATTGCAGTTGTATTTGTGGGTCTCCTTTTGACCAGATACATCATTTGTGTAGGGTATTTCCACATTCCCTGAATTTGCATGTTTTTTTTTTGCAATGCTATGTGGCGCCTCCAGTAGTAAGCACCTCAACAAGCCGGCCAAGTTTGCACCCCCCCCCCCCTTTTTAAAAAAAACAACTAACTGAAATTACGGCCCTGCTTTTGACTAATAACAAAATGTTTAACATCTGATCATATATATGTCACTGTGAGTCGTAACAAGTGCTGCACGTGTGCATCAGTCTGGACCTGGCTGGAGATTTCAGATGTTTCATATCTGGAAAGTCTGTTCACCGACACGGGTGCTTCCTACAACGGGTTGTCGTCATTTTTGAGTACAAGATATGGAGCTATGTCTCAGAGGGGATCGATCCATGAAATTGGCAAAACCTTTTGACTTTGAATGCGTCTCTCAGTGAGTCACCGTTCTGTACCTGTTGTTCGATTCGGTAAATCAGATCTCAAACATTTCAATGTCAGCATAAAATGGGTTTCCAGAAAGTTGCGTGTCCTGTTCGTGAAGATGAAGCTCTTTTAAATTTAAATTCAAAATTCCTTTTTTGCAAAATTTACCATAAGTTTTCACAGGTTTTGTTTAGAAATTTCAACAATCCCCCCCCCCCCCCAATCCCAACCTGCCAATAGGTTTTGAGTTGTGGGGAGCTGTGTTAGGGTTCCATCCTTCACTTGTTTTATAAGGAGCCATTATGGCCTCGATACGCTTCTGGCCTGGGACATAAATGTTACGTTATCATCAGATAAATTTGTGAAAGACAAATGCCGCCAATTGTGATCAAAGTCGTGGCTGTTGGTTGGGAGACGCATGTCTACACAGTCAGTGGTCGTGTCCGTCGCTTGCACGGACAAAGTCGTCTCAACCTTGGAGTAGAACAATGGTTCTCCACCTCTCTAATGCTGCGACCCTTTAATACATTTCGTCATGTTGTGGCGATCCCCAACAACTAAATCACTTTCGTTTATACTTTATAAATCTGGAGTATATGTGTTTTCAGATGTCTTAGGCGACCCCCTGGGAAAGGGTTGTGTGACCCCCAAAGGGGTCGCGACACTAGAATATTTTCGGGGGTCGTGTTTGAAGCCACGGTTATAGAATTTACACTACACTGTATCTCCCTACAATACCAACATTTTACCGGGAAAGTGTCATGTCAATTATTGCAAATGTATTTTATTCACACATAAGAATGGAACCCATGCGCACAATACAATATCACAGATCGTATCCCCGTGGTTAGAAGTAGGCTGTAATGTAAATAATGTATGACTCCGCCCCCCCCCCCTTTTTTTTTTCCCCTTTCTCAATTGAATAGCTATACAAAAATATGAATCAATTTTGATGATTGAAACTAAATGTACCCCTTGTACTACTTGTAATTGTTTGATTGACTATACAAACCAGACGATTACGTACCAACGTTTGATTGGTTTGTAACAGTACGATCTGTAACATTGCAGTTACTTTTTTAAACTTAAAAAATCGTTTGATTGTGTATCGGTGACTGCAATTATATGAGAAAGTTGGAGTCGATTTCCTTAAAACTATTATTTTTTGGTTTAAAGTTATTTGTCAAATTTTGTCCCGGGGGCTAATGTTTCATTGCCTTGTTGAAGAAATGAATCTTATTATGTTCATTATAACAACATGAACGTAATATAAATCTATACTTTTAACCTTATTGGTGTACTCCAAATGTCGCATAAGAGATGGAATCGGTGGGCCGTCGAGCGTGAGCTCTTAATGCCCCCCCCGGCGCTCCCCCACACAAACCAGAGCACTGAAGGACTTAACCCGACTCCAGCCCGTGCGGGAGGGCGCCGGGAACCTCCCCCTTGACCTAGGGGAGGCCCGGTCGACCAAGGACGCTGCGTTTAAAGCGTCCGCAGTTAACTCTCTGTGGGTCAGGACGGCTTTGCTTCCACTCCGGTGGTTTGGTGTTGCGTTACCAACCCCCACCGCCCAGGGAGTCTTTCGGTCGGGACGTTGGTAGTGGCGGGACGAAACGGTTGCCTAGGGGCGGCTTTCTCACGGCCGCGTAGTTAAAATCATCGGCATGGGTTTTTGAGGGCCACCCAAGCCTCATACCCATTAACAGCAACTAGTAATCATGTTAGTGGCAGCTCCCGTTGCGTTGGGAGTCATGCGTTTGGCCGGGGTTTTTTAGCTTCGGGTGGACAAGTCCCCCCTACTAGTCCGCCACGCCGCGAAGAGGCAAAACCCCATGTGGACGCCCCCGAATTTCTTCGAGGACGCGGTCGCTTACGCAACCCAGTATTGGTGTACTATAGCATACAATATTAACAAAATCAATACAGTAATCTTTCTGAACGTTAATTTAGGAAAATATTCTACCATATTAGCGCGAATCACGGATTTTTGTTAGACTTCAAATATATTTTTATCTCCTCTTGCACAACATGTCTTGATTTAAAAAATTAGTTTTTTTAAAAATTGCTGATAAATAGCTATAGCAATTGTTTCTTCCCTCCAGCCTAACCGTCGAACCACGATAAATGAGCCAAATCACTCATTTAAATTGTGTATTCTTTCAAAAAGTTACATTCTGAGTTTCATTTAAATACTGATTTGTATTTATATCTATGTAAGTGTTCAATACCTGGGTGATTTGCCTGAAGTGTTTATCTGTAAAGAATGTTTGGATTAAGCTTTAAAAATCAATAGAGCCCTTATTTAACGGGTTTTGACATATACATAGAAGAAAACTTATTCGGTGACTTCGGTTCACGGGCATATATACTATTTTTAACTCTTTTTGTTGAGAAAGAAAAAGTAGTAAGATAGTTTGGTTATTTATATTTACTTTCTGTAAACTAATTATTTTACACCATTTTATAAGACGGCGTCCAAACAAGACGGACTTCTTTCTTTTCAAATAAGCTGTCCCCAACACTTGCACCAGCAGACGTCATAAAACGAAATGCATTTCATTGAAACGTTTCAGCGAGGGTAAAGGCGTCTCTGCTGGGGACTAAACTAGTTTTGGTATAACAAAAACCACGTTCACACCCAAGGATCCTATATGAAATGAGTTATGACATGATATAAAAGTTAACTCTTTGTTGTTATGAAAGGAGAACAAAAATCGTTGCTTATCTGTGATGCATAAAGAGCTCGTAATGTCTGAACATTAGAAAGTTGAAAGGCGAATATTTCATGTGAACAAAGACTGCAAAAATAAAAGAAGAAGAGCAACACAATCTCTTAATATTTGTAGATGATCATTTTCAGTCAGTTAAAATTATGTTCAGATTCTGATTTTAATTTTCTTTTATCGACATTTTCCAAACTTGAATACCACAAATAAGAATACTCATTTTATTCTGAACCTAGGATCTAAAACAAAACAAAAAAAATGATTTCCCGTATTTTCAGTGACCGTAGCTAATTGACATTTATAAATATGTTTTATCCAAGCACCGGTCTCTTCGTTTGAGCACATAGTACTTAATTTTTTTAAGAAAAAAAAAATTATCACCATGTTTAACTTAGCGGAAGATATGATTTTACGGAATTTCACTAACGCATCTCTGATGATTCTTCAAGATGGCGTTGACTTCAGACGGAATGCGGCCACAGTTTTTCGCCTGATGCTGGTTGGTATTGTGGGCATAGCTCTCAACACAGCGTCGATTCTTTTCCTCTACTTCAACCCGAGTATCAAAATTTCTTTAAAGATTACTCTCGTGGGCATGACCCTGAATGACCTGTGCTACACGATCAACTCCATCGTCCAGGGCCAACCTCAGTGGAACTGGGTCAGCGAGTCCCCCCACTGTTGGCCCACCGTGTTTTTCGTCGTGTCTCCGACTCTGCTTTCGTATTTCATAACGATCAACTTGGCGATGCACAACTTCGTGGCCGTCGTGTATCCCTTCCACTGCGACCAAATCATGTCCAAACAGCGGTCGTTTTGGTCAATGGTGGCATGCTGGGCAACCGCGTATCTGCTGGTCCTCGCATTTTTGGGGACGTCCTTTCCGAAAGGTTTCATGTGCTTGACGATGAATGTCATGCCCCGGTCTAGCATGGCCGCCGTGGCAAGTTTCTGTGTGGCAAGCTGTGGGGTGATCGTTGGACTCAATGTGGTCATCGGAATTAAGGTACGGGACAGCGTGAAGATATTGAAAAAAGACAAAGTGACAAATAGACAGAATACTCCAGAGAAACGAAGCAACGTTAACAAAACATTCGAATTTTCTGAAAATTCACATGATGATCCAACACAATATATTTGCAACAATAATAGCAAGGGTTGGTGTAAGAAACACAGAGTTAATGAAGACAATGTACCCTCAACGGGATCGCAGGTTATGGGAGACAAAAATGTAGGCATAGGGGAAATAGGTTTATGCTATGATAAATACCCAAGCGTTTTAAACGACGCTAAAACAAGAACGCAAATAGTCGAACATTTATCAAAAGTTCCGCTGTCTTTTCTGAATAAGGATTCAACCGGTGATAGACGCCCATCCAATCCAGCATTTCACGTGAACGCCGCTAGAAAATCTCAGATTCATCTGCCCGCAAGTATTCACAGAGCGCCTACGCCATCCACTGGAAGGACCAAAAGAGCACGCCAGAGCACTTCCACTAACCAGAACGGAAAACTTCGGCGCGCAAAGGCGAGTGTCACTCTAATGATGCTGACCTTCTGGAGCTGCTCCATATCCCTACCGTTGGTCGTGGTCATCATCTACGTCGCCATCCTGGCGCCAGACCGCCAGCTGTTTCTGAGCACCGAGGCGGGGTACGCGCTGTCGCTGACAGGGAGTATCCACTCGGTCGGCAATCCGTTGCTGTATGGTTTAAGGTTCATCAACTGGAGCGTCGTCCGTCGTCGTGTCGATTCATGCTTCTCTGCACGACTGTAGCACGATGTGCACTCTTGCATCTACTGACGACTGTAACAGGATGTGCACTCTTGCATCTACTGACGACTGTAACAGGATGTGCACTCATGCATCTACTGACGACTGTAACAGGATGTGCACGCATGCATCTACTGACGACTGTAAAACGATGTGCACGCATGCATCTACTGACGACTGTCACACGATGTGCACTCATGCATCTACTGACGACTGTAACGCAACGTGCACTCATTCATCCAATGCGTGTTTGTGTTCGAGAGACTGTGTTGCTGTCCCGAATTTTACAATAATTGACAACATTCTATTATAAACGAATACAAACAGCTTAACATAAAAGAAGCTTCCATTAAAAGAATCTTACAAATGAGATATTTTTTTTTACATCGTTCAGATTTAGAAAAATACAAAAACATCACTGAAGACAATATTTGCAGCAAAATAATGCTCATTGCATTGGCAAAGATCAAAGTTCACTTTTTTTTTTTTTTAATTAGATAATAGTCTTTATCCCCATATGTCTCTTAAACCAGCAAATGACCGTGCTTAGTAGTATTATTTCAAACAAGTTAAAAACTGAGGGACATTTCTCTCAATCCTGATTTTAATGGGGTAAAAACAAAATCAAGAAAATAAATCAGTGTTTTTGACAGAAGAATATAATACTTTATTCATAAAGAAAGAAATAAACATCATTATTTATTAATGTTTTTATTCATTTAAATTATCAACGACAGGAACATCATAAAAATATCATTTAGTACAACATTTTATTTGCTCCTGGCTTTCTCTGGCCACTTGCCAGCGTCTGATGATTGGCTCTGACAAAAGCAGGAGGGCTGCCAGGATGTCCACAATCCCAATGTAATGAAATGCGAACACGCAGCTTCCTGTGTCATCGCGAAATGCATCTGTTTTGATAGAAAAAAGAGTCTTATGAGTTAAACATATAAACAAAAAATATTTAAAAAATAGGTTTAAACAAATAATTTGTACAGATAAAATTCCGTAAACTTAAAAAGACTATACTTACACATCACCTGCATCATACATCGAATGAAAATGTTAAACTCAAAAGTTGTCATGACAATCGATATTAACACAACACTTAGAGTGAATACGATGAAATTAAAAGGTGAACCCAGTGTCTAAAAAAACAAAAACGCACATTTGAAGTAATTAAACGTTGAAAATAATAACAATGAAATAAATAGGTTTAAATATTGCTACCGTATTGTATATAATAAACGAGTCTCAACAAAGGAAGTTTGAAACAGGAACTAAAATAATTGTATTGCTCTTAATTTTTTTTTCTATTTTAATCTTGTAACAACATTAAATGTTTCAAAATATATAATAAATTATAAAACTCGGTTTGACTTCATCGTGGTAATTTTTACTCATGAAGTGTACACATGCCAAACATATTTGTGCATTTTTGTTATCTTAATTATTATACTCTTTGTGTAATTTTACTACAAAGATTAAATTTAAAAAAAAAATATTTTTTTTGGGGGGGGGGGGATATTGGGAGGGGGCAATTTTCTTAATGCATTTGTTGTATAAAGAGATATTATTTCGCGATGTTACATAGTATAATGAGACTAAAATTGAGGAACATAGATTTACATTAAGAATTTTAAATGTTGACAACCGTACAGAGTAAATAAATTAAAGTTGAGATAATTGGGAATGACGTAAATGTTCTTACTCTGAATTTGAGAATGCGCTGTCAGGTAAAGCCCCAGAAACAATGTACACAGAGCCAGCACTTTTGCCAGGTGCTCTAGACCCATGACTTCCAAAATATACACAGCGGCCAGGTTTGGGCCAACGCTGGCCAAAAAGCCTTGCAGCGAGACGAAGACCAACAAGCCGCCGAATGACTGAAACAGCCAGACAAACTGGGTGAGTAGCCCGACGGATAACATTGCCGCAGCCATAATCTTGTTTGGTAGGATCATTTTTAAGTCTGAGAAAAAACCGGACACAATCCTGCCGGCTATGTCCATGGCACCAAAAACAATCGTCAATATGTCCGCTTGTTGAGAGGAGACACCGACATTGACAGCATATGTTTGCAAATATGTGAGATTGAATAAGCCGATATTGACTGTGCAGTAGGTTAAAATCAGCAAAATACAGGAACGGTTTTTCAGAAGAGAAAAGTCGACGAGCAATTCTAAACAATGATAGCATCTCCAGAAGTGTGCATTGTTTTGGGCGTGTGCTGGAGTGGGGGAGTCAGTGTTAAGTTTCTCGTTTGGGTCAGAGTCGGGTGACACGTCGCCCAAGGAGTCAACCGAAAACCAATGGCCGTGCTGGGGTCGGGCCATTGATATGTCGACGCGATCGGAGACCGGCGTGATAATGGACGTTAGGTTGACGTTTAATTCACTTTTCAATCGCAAATTTCTTGGACGGTTTGTTAGATGGCTGAGATTAGCTGCAGTTTCTAGATTGCCACATTCACAGTCTTTGTTGGATTGTGTTACATGAGCTTCCGGTGCGATGGCTACCGATGCCGTTGGAGGTGGTTTGTTGGCATAGGGCTTTGACAACCGGGGCTTTGTGTCTTGAGCATTATTCATTAAGGGTCTTCTTAACCCATTAAGGGCTATATCTGTAGGTCCATTACATATCCTTGTTACAACAGGGGCTGGAATTTTATAACTGGTACCGGTGTCCATTGCTTTCGCGACCACTGCACACTCATCTGACTTAGCTGATATGTCTGACTGACTTGTGAGCTGGACGTCGTCTTTTTCAGGTAATGTGTTTATTTCAACCACCTGTTGTGGTGATGACTCCAAAGAATTGAGCTGATTGACAAAAATTTCATCTGCTAATGATGTTTTGTGCGCTGGTCTCATATTTACAGTTTGGGAGTAGTTTTGGATTGAGTCACCGTTTACCATACATATACTGCGCTTATCCACGTCAGTGGCACATCCTAATTCTCCTGCGACTCGAGTCATCTCCGAACCTTCCGGTCTTGTTTTCTCTATAAACAAATCACCAAGCGGGTTTTTGTCTTGATATGACGCAGTTTTTGATACGATGATACCATTTGTTTGTACAGAAATATATTCCATTTCACTGAATACCAAAACGTGTTCGCTTTTAGACATTCCTTCATCGTGTTTCTTCCTTTGTATCGCGCCGCGCTTAGCATACATGGCTGTTTCGACATGACCGACACTGCCGTCTAAAAATGTAATCTTCTCTTTTACTTCGGGCGAAGTTTTGTTCATATTTTCCGTCTCCACGGCAACCGACTCAATGGACGCCTCGATGAAATCGGTTTCGTTGTTTGCGGGGGATTTCCTGCACGACCGATCCAAGCCGTTATCTAAATATTTGACCGCGGCGGCGTCTGTCGCTCTTTGTTGAGCTGGACGCGTACCCAAAAAGTGTGCGTCTGACGTGGCAGACAAGAGCGGGCCAGATTCTCGACTCTCGTCCATAGATACCGGTTCTCTGCCGCGTTTAGTGTAACTGCTAATGGGCCGTAGTAGCATGGTCACAAGGACGGCTTGAAACTGTCAAGGAACGAAAGCAAGATGGATAACACTGATAACACATTTTCTGTATAAATCATTGTGAGGGTCTGACTAACCTGACAATATGCGTGTCAGGCAATTTCAGGCGAAGCCCAAAACTGTAAACCCACTCAAAATAAATACATTTAAATATATAAGAGTTTAAGTTGAATCAATTTGCTTCAATTTAAAATAGAAATTTATTTTAAACAGAATTTTCCTATTAAAGACTTTGCTTTAGAGTTGTGAGAAAAAAACAAACACTATTTTAAATACAAAGTGAATATTTCTAATAGTCCAAACTAAAATAATAATAATAAAAAAAAACCCAAACAAACAAACAAAAAAACTCATTAAATATCAAGATTAAATTATATAAGTTACTTAAAGATAAATGACTATCCTATAAACGGCCTCATTAAAATGATCCTATCCCAAGCCCAGCTATTGTCCCATGATCTTACCTCAAGCCCAGCTATTGTCACAATATCTTACCTCAAGTCCAGCTATTGTCACATGATCTTACCTCAAGCCCAGCTATTGTCACATGATCTTACCTCTAGCCCAGCTATTGTCACATGATCTTATGTCAAGCCCAGCTATTGTCACAATATCTTACCTCAAGCCCAGCTATTGTCACATGATCTTACCTCAAGCCCAGCTATTGTCACATGATCTTACCTCTAGCCCAGCTATTGTCACATGATCTTACGTCAAGCCCAGCTATTGTCACATGATCTTACCTCAAGCCTAGCTATTGTCACATGATCTTACCTCTAGCCCAGCTATTGTCACATGATCTTACCTCAAGCCCAGCTATTGTCACATGATCTTATCTCAAGCCCAGCTATTGTCACATGATCTTATCTCAAGCCCAGCTATTGTCACATGATCTTATCTCAAGCCCAGCTATTGTCACATGATCTTACCTCAAGCCCAGCTATTGTTACATGATCTTATCTCAAGCCCAGCTATTGTCACATGATCTTACCTCAAGCCCAGCTATTGTCACATGGTCTTACCTCAAGCCCAGCAATCATCACGAAACACCCCCGGAAGCCGTACTCGTCTCTCAGGTATCGAGCCAAGGTCGGCATCACTACAAAACAGGAACTGGAGCCAATTAGCGCCATAGATACAGCCGAAGCTCTCCTCTGCCGGAAGTAGTTGCATACCAAGGTCAATGATGCCACCAGAGTAACGCCTTTGGTTAAATCTAAAAATGCATCGGCAACTAAGAATAAGATACCAAGGACCTAGTTGATGCCTACCATAGCTTTACGCTATGTTAACAAACTGGTCAAGAGGAAATCATTTCGGTGGTAACAATAATACAAAAGGTTAATTAAGTGTTTCAAAACAAGACTAATTTTTTTGTGTGATTGCCATGCCTGATAAGATTGGTAGGATATTTGAAAAATAGAAGAAAAAAAACGCATGCCGGTTTGAAACAAGAGCTTCCAAATTAAATACAAATTTGGTTAGTTGTTGCCAACTCAGAAATCTTATTTAACAAAGTCAGACATATTTCGATAGTACTGAATTTTATTTTCGTATCTTCTAGGTCAGAGTTCAAGTTTTACAACAACGACAACAACAAAATATTAAAAACCTCTTCAATTTTGTTTGTTTGTTATTTTTAAAAAATGCACCAACTTTTGAGAACACTGATGATGAACAGAATGTTTACGTTTGGGCGCAGCACGAAGACAAGAGTGGCCGCACCATTCAAAATGGCTGCCCACGTCTCTACAGATCTGCTGGGAAAATGGAGCAGCAGAAAATTGGCAGACAGCAGGGCTGAAAAACAAAAATCACGGCAATACCTATTATATTGGTGATGGTCGTTTTTAAACTGCAAGTCTACATAGTACTATATATATCTAATATGGCACCGCATAAAATAAAATTTAGATATGAGATATTGTACCAAACGTTAATGAAACGAAAGTATTAGTTGTGCGAACAGAGTTGTGGATCGTATACAGCGTTTTGTTTTGGGGGGGGGGGAATATTTTTTAAATCTTTAAGTCACTGATGAAAACATCATAGTGCAAAATCCATGCCCATACCATGTGATATGATATTTAAAATTCACTATTTTTTGTCTGAATCCAAACCAAAAGTCAATGACATGTGTACGTATGTGAAGTTAAATTTTGTTTTTAAAAGTTTGGATCAGGAAAGAATGAAAATTTCCGCTGCCAGAATATAATTATTTAGTTAATTTGCGAAAGGTTTTTTTGGTTGTACAGATTGTGTATTTTATAGAGCTCAGCCCGGGGGGGGGGGGGGGGAGGAGAAAAAGACATTACATATTATTTATACAGAGTATAGCTTTTTTTGCCCCGATTTTCATTTTAAAGTGCATCACAATCGAATCAAAATGGCATATACAGCTTTTTGCAAATCCATAATAATGTTAAGAGCAGAGACTTTTTTTTAGATATTTTTAAATTTACAATGCCCGTGGTGTGGCTGGTTCGCTAAGCTACAAGGCGGGCTATGTGATAAGGCAAAAATCTTTGAACTTGTATGTCTATCATTCAGATATCCAAAATCATAAGCTGTTCGATATGATGTGTATACTATGTGTTTATAGCCTATAGTCTTGGTATGTCTCTCATTCAGACATCTTAAAAACAAACAGTACACTCAAGAACATACTCGCCAGGCAGTAGGAACACGTTCCAACTACAGAAACAGCAGAGACGACCGATGCACTTGTGTCCAGCTCATCGATGACGTCGTGAAGTAGGGCAGCCAGGACCTGGTCGTGGACTGAGTAGACGAAGAAGATCACGAAGCAACCTGGGGATTGGAGAGTGGTCAGCTCATGGCTATTGTATCTTTGATACAGTTTCTTGTGTGAGGCCGGCCCTTGATAAATTAAAGGTGAGCCGAGGGACTTAGTAAGTGGAGACGGAAGAGCATTCTTGGAACAGTTGCTAGTCTCTGAAACGGATTATGGAGCGTGATTGTGTATTGACGAGTTGCTAGTCTCTGTTATGAAATAGATGGTGGACCGTGATTATGTATGGAAGAGTTGATAGTCTCTTGTAATGAAATGGATTGTGGACCGTGATTGTGTATGGAAGAGTTGATAGTCTCTTGTAATGAAATGGATTGTGGACCGTGATTGTGTATGGAAGAGTTGATAGTCTCTTCTAATGAAATGGAATGTGGAACGTGATTGTGTATGGAAGAGTTGATAGTCTCTTCTAATGAAATGGAATGTGGAACGTGATTGTGTATGGAAGAGTTGATAGTCTCTTCTAGTGAAATGGAATGTGGAACGTGATTGTTTGTGTATGGAAAATTTGGTAGTCTCGGCAATTTTTTTTTTTTTTTTGCATTTAAAAAGAATCTTTAAGAGGCCTCGCTTAAAAGAGTTTTAAAATGTTTTTTGGGCATATTCAATGTCGTAAAAAAACAAGAGTCGTCTATCTATTAATTGGCTATCGCGCTAAAGTAGTTTTGTATGAGAATCACGTGAGCTAGGCTCATGTTATGAGAAAAATAATTATATATATTTATATAGTTATATTTATGGTAATAAGGGGGAGAGACTGTGAGTAGAAGGACATTTATTGCAAGTACGTGTTTACTTCTGTATTGTTGTTACTGTTCTTTGTTTGCCAAAGAAGGCTTCTTTCTTGACGACACGTTCGTAGTTTTGTTGCGTCCACTTTCCGGGTTGAACGCATACTTTGTTTCGCTTATTTCCTTCCGTTAAATGTAGAAATATTTGAAAGAAAAAAAAAGGGAGACATATAAGAAAACGTATAACTTACTAAGAGAGATAATCCAGGCCCATCCACTCTTTTTATCTTCCAATCGATCATTCTCTTCTTCTCGTCCCTTCTTCTCTCCATCTTGAACCACTTCAAATGCCCTCAACCTTGTTCGAGCGTCTTCCCCATTATGTGACGTAAGCACAAGATCTGAGTCCCCAAGCTCCCTGCCATCGTCGAAGCTTCCTTCACTCAATTCTTCCCTTTCTGATTTGCTTCCCGTGAAGCTTATGTGATGACGGTCATCAAGCTCAAAGTCTGAGGGATTCATGTTGAACTGAGCTAATGCATTGGAGGAAAACACCGGTTAAATTGTGTGAAATAACACATATTAATAGTAAATAAAAAACTTATGTAGAAGTCATTTTTGATATTTTTTTTTAGAGAGTAACGAAACTGATTATTGGTCACCCCCTCTAAAAGACGCCTTTGGAAATAAAAGACACGTTTTAAATTTTTTTGTTAAACATTTTTTTTTCTGTATTCCTTTTCTTTGTGTTTAATATTTTTTTAAAATGTTTAAATTTGACAAGTCTTTTGCAGTTAAATTTTGATACCTTCAGAGTTTTCAAACCAATGGTTCTTACCTCATGCTGCGTCTCTAAACAATGACATCAGTTATTGGGCCTGGTGGAAAAGAAAGGAAGCAGACGCTGCTTTTGGCACCATTTTATTCCAAAACGTCATTCCAGATTTCTGTGGGGTTTTTTTTATAAACATGTGAAAGATCAACAACTAAATATGCATTTAAAGTTTATTTTTGTTTCAACGATATAATTTCGAAATTTAAATGTAACAAGGAAATGTAATCCCTGACTAGTGGTGTAGCTAGGGTTACGGTTAGTGTTAAGGTTAGTGTTAGGGTTAGTGTTATGGTATTTATTAGGGTTAGGGTTACTGTGGGGGTTTCTGTTAAGGTTAGTGTTAAGGTTAGGGTTAGGATTAGGGTTAGCGTTAGGGATAGCGTTAGGATGGGTTAGTGTTAGGGTTAGTGTTAGGATTTGGGGTGATCGGGGCGGATCAATCTTTTATTCCGCCCCAACCCTTTTCCACGAGGAAAAACTCAACAGTTGGCCGAAAATACGCCCCCACTCTCATTAAAAGGACACAATATGCCGCACGGGACAGAGTAACCCTTCTGCGCTCCTTTCATACGCCCGTGTCCGTGACAGTTCAAGATAAAAAACAATAATAGAAAATTGCTTGATCAAACCTTTTGGGAGGAAACTATGTTGACTTGTTTATTTTATTAATTTTTTAAAAATTTAAAAAAAAATTGTACAATAAATATTTGATGTTTTTATTTGAAGGTTTTATGTTGAAAGATTTTCATATTTGAAGGCTTTGTATTGAGGAGTACTGAAAAGGACAGAAAATTATTTAGGAAACATTTAAAGACTTTTTTTGTTTAATAGGTTTGATGACGCCAGAGCGCAGTGAGCATGCTAAAGTAGCGTGGATACCAGCGCTATAGAAGTATCCAATCAATCCATTGAAAATTTTTATTATTTGAAGGTTTTATATTGAAAGTGACGCTAACAAAACGGGATATGGCTATACTCCGACCCCCCCCCCTCACCCCTTTCACAAAATTGAATCTCCCAAATCACCACAGTGGTACATTCTATCGTGTTGTGACCTTTAAACCCAATGTCTGTTGACACAGTAGCAACTGTCAACCTTGCGTCTATGTCGACCAGCGGCGATGACAGCAGAGGTTATAATAAGCGCTTGAAATCACAGCAAGCTTCTAAGTCGATACAACAACACAACGAATCTAACTTAGCGGCCTATATACGCTCCTGGGCACCAGTGGCGTAGTGAGGGGGGGCAAGGGGGGCATCATGCCCCGGGCGCTACTCACAAAGGGGTGCCAAATGGTATATTTTACTATAATATTGTATGGTTTTCGAATGGGGGGGGGCGCTAAAAAGGTATTGGAGGCGCTAAAAAGGTATTGTGCCCCGGGCGCGAGTTAAGCTCGCTACGCCACTGCTGGGCACGTGCACTTCTAAAAGAAAGGGAGAGGGGGTTGGGGTGTAAATGGATAACAAACACACAACGGGTGATGAGCGCATAAGTCTAACATCAAGTAAGTCCAACGTTAACAACAAACGACTCCAGAAATGGTTAAATTAAAGATTTAAGGAGGATTCACACGGGCTACTAGAGGTAATTACACGGTATATAATACTTAATAATAGGTAATAACATGGGATAAAAGAGGTCATTACATGAGATAAAAGAGGTTTTTACACTGAATACAAGAGGTAATAATTACACAGAATATAAGAGGTAATTACACAGGATACATGAGGTAATTACACGGATGAAAGAAGTAATGACACAGGATACAACAGGTAATTACACGTGATAAAAAAGGTAATAATTACACAGGATGCAAGACGTAATTACACGGCATAAAAGAGGTACTTGCACGGGATACAAGAGGTAAATACACAGGATACAAGAGGTAATTACACAAAATACAAGAGGTAATTACACAGGATACAAGAGGTAATTACACGGGATGCAATGGAAAGCCATTTCGTTTTGGTTCTGTCACATACTTGCCATATTTTTACAGGCGCTAAAGTTTAGGCCAAGACGTGACAGCAATCAATCGATTGAGCAAATTCTTAAGCTTACGCAGTAAAGTAAGATCGATGTGTGTGTGTGTGTTGCACTAAAATCCGTTAAATCCGTATGTTCACAAGTAGGCCATCGGATTTATTAACGGTCGAACTAAGTAAACATTCTTTTTTTTCCATATGGTTATGGCGTATTGAGATTTACTCTCTTTGAGCTATTACAAAATTATTTTTAAAAAAAGTGAAGGCGAAGTAAGGCTATAGGGGACTGCAACGGTCTGAAAAAGTAGGGGTTTTTGCCCTTGTTAATCTTTTTCGCCTAGAAATTAGAAAAATGTCTCAGATACATACGTTGTTTTCCCCACAAATTCGCAACGCTACACAGCGGCGTGCCCGATCAACAAGTTCTGCTTTATTTCCAGATACCGGCTGATGCAATTCCCGTAAAAATTTCTTAATTTCTTCAACTCGCCAGGTCTCAAATGCTGTTTTCGCTATGTGAGCAGCCATCTTTGTACTCCCCGGTATGAACGATAACTCTGGGTGACAAGGAAAGTTGCAGTCTCCTATAGGTAGTTCTTGGTTATATTCTTAGGTGGCCGAGCTAGTGTGTCATCGGCGTGCCACTACCCACCCCCCCCCTTTTTCTTGGCATTCAGTCAAGATGTTTTAAGCCATCAGCGATCTTGTGGTGGGATATTGGGTCGTTCTAAGGGTTAAGCCTATGATGCTGTGGTAATAGATCGACAGTAATGACACAGCTCTCCCATTTGGACAGTTCAAGTAATCGTAAAAGGCCATAAAAGATCTTCTGCTATCAAGGACATAATATGAATATTAAAATATGCAGATTAGATTTACAATACACCCATACCTCGAAAAGCCGTATAATCAATCAATAATTTTGATATAAACCAATACAAATTTAATTTGATCTGTTCCAATTTTTGTATAAAATAATATAGTCGTTAGTTCATAAATCATTTTATTCTTTTCATTTCCTATAAAAATAAAAGTACAAAACATTGTAATAGAAAACAGAAATTTAAAAAAATAAAAATATAAATTAAAAAACAAAAGAAATCATATGCACATATTTATACATAAAATAAAATTCACCAATTAATCCAAACAAACAAGACAGAAACAAACACGCCAACTTACCGAGTCACAGGATATGAATAAGGTGGGATAACACAGGGAATAAGACAGACTACTAAAGCAGAGACGCGTCAGAGGAGAAGCTGAAACTAAAGAGGGGGCATCTATTGGCCGTATAATGAAACATCGTGGGCCGTAAACCGAAAAAGTGCCGTAATTTAAAGTTGGCCGTAAAGCGAAATGCCGTATAAAGAGTGGCCGTAAAGCGAGGTATGGGTGTATTTACAAAGGCTAAGAAACATAAAACCATGAAATAAAACGATGTAAAAATACTTTGTAAAAAAATACAATCCTTTCCAAAAACAACAACAAACAACAACAAACAACAACAAACAACAACAATGTACTAAGAAGTATAAAATAAATGTTTCCCCAAAAAACTTCAGAGCTGTTAAAGTCATAGGACTAAAAAAAAAGCGCGGGGCGCCCATGACACAGAATGATGTCTATGACTTGACTAAATTCAATTTTGGACACACGTAAAAGTTTGCATTGCTGCAAGCTAGGGTTATGTGAAACGGGTTGTTTTGATACAGTTTATGTAATCACGGAAACCTGAATTCTTACAACTGCATTGAATTGCTATTATATGCACCCCTCGATCGTGATCCTGACAAGTGGGCGAAATTAGCGATGCCGATGCGGGCATGTCTTTGTGATTTGCAAATGCACTTTGAATTCATGGTTGCCCCCAGGCTTTTTTTTTTTTTTTTTTTTAGGTCATATGACTGTAAGGACTCTAAAGTTTTGGGAGATATTTAGTGTTAACTTTTTAGAACATTTTTAGGAAAAGTGTGTTTTAAAAAAAAGTGTTATTTATATTCTTTTATTTTGTACTGAAGATGTAATAAGTTCCTCATCGTTGATCGAGATCGGGAACGAGTAGCCATGCATAAGGAACACTTTAGTGAAATCCAGAGGTCCCTATCACTGTTCGCTCCTGAGATGCCTGCAGAGGCCACTCAAGGGTCACTGGAGGTAAGTGGTGACCTACTGATCATGAAGAGTTGCATTGTCTTCATGCGGGGGGGGGGGGGGGGGGAAGGTATACAAAGTTTAAGCGCAATCGGATTTCAGGAATCGGGTAAAAATCTGAGATGAAAGATTTCCCGACGAACAAACAAACAGACAGAGCAAATTATATGAAAAGTCGTATATAAAAACACACACACAAATAAAGAAGATGATATATTTGATATTAAGAAATGTAGTTTTCATTCCGTGAAACGATGAGGGAGCACGTTCTCAGGACAAGAGTTAGATCACACAGATAATTATACAGTATGTAACTCACCACGATTTAAAACTGTTTGCCCAAAATTGAACACACAAGACCACGGTCTACAACACAGCATAACTTCAGGTGTTACAATTTACCTTTTTCACCTATCGAGTACTTCGTTGTTTTTTATTTTTACACCACAGTAACTAGACCAGTGGATCTCAAGTTGTGCTGTTTTAAACGTCCTGTTAATGCAACGATGCCTTGTGTATCAAAGGATATGAATACTTTTATTTTATATGAATATGTGATACTTACAATAATACTAAGAATAAAATCCATATGTTTATTTATTACATCTCTAATACTGAAAAATAATAGCTCAATTCAATGTGAAAATTATAAACGAGTTTAAAGTATGTGTGATTTAATTGTTTCACATATTTTCTAAGCCGTAACTATGGAAAGCTGCATACTTTTATGAAGATGTGTGCACAAGAGGCATGCATTGTTTCCAATAGCACACGATTCAAAGGTCCCCATGGTGTCATTTTAAGCCACGACATATACATTTTCTCTATAGAGGCGCAATTGCATTGCCTTGCCAAGGGGGATTGGTGTGTGGGGGGGGGGGGGGCTACAAAGTTTTAGAGAATGCCTTAACTGACTCCGGTGATTATTTTGTAACATTTAATTCATCTTTAAGCTTATTGCATTAGATTATTTATAATTATTGCGTGTTCTTAAATCCTTTACACTAGCTTCGTCTTTGTTCATGTGCTTGTAGCAAAAAAATTTGGACGGCTAATTTACCCACTTCCCGTCATCCTATCTTATTGAAACTTGGCCGATCGACTCGTTTCCCGGTGAAGACGTATTCTATAAAAAATTTCAGCTCCACCTCCCAAAAACCCCCAAAAATAACGTTTTCCGTTCTTTTCATGAGGAATATGAATGAAATTTGATTTATTCAACGGGTGCGTGTTTTGGTGTGGAGATGAGTTGTGTACGTTTTGGCTATGTATTCTGTATTTGTGACATATGTTGTTTTAAATATATCTTTAGCCTATTCCTTTTTAAAAGCACCGAGTTCGATAAAAATACTCTCCATACCAAAAATTAGTTCCTACAATCAAATACATGATAAATGCATGATAAATGACATACACTATACACAAATGCAAAAAAAAAAAAAAAAAAAAAAAAAATGCATATAAATGATTTATACGAAACACTTTGTTTTTAGTATTTGTTTAATGACACTTTATTCAAACGATTGGCACCCAATTATAAATACAATTAATAAATTAACTGATATAAAAATGGTACTTTTAGTAATATTTTAGCTTTGGGCAGCTAGAAATAGCTAACATGGGGATCCCTGGTCTAGGATTACACTTTTCAATGTTTTGTTAACAGAGGTCAGCGAAGGAATTTGGCAGTGATAAAAACTATTTGACCAGAAGCAGTTCTCACGTTAAAACGTACGTTACACCCGTACACCAGCATTTAATTCTGTGTGGGGGCTCCGCCAACCAGAGGCGCTGGTGTTTGAATGTTCAAATTTCCAAAATCAAGATACAATACAGATGTACTCTTTTGTGTACGGGCAAAAAGGAACACTTTTGATATTGATTATTCAATGGACAACGCGCCTTGAAGCCTGTGCTGAAGCTAGTGGTGGACACTTCGAAGACAAACTATAGTTTGGACTTTAAAAATTGATAAATATTTAACATTAGTTTTTATCAATATTAAAAGGGTTCGCATTTTTCCCGGAAACAGTAAATCGATATATTTACACAAACAGACATTGGCTTTACATAGAAGTAGATCAGAAAGACATAGCTCTAATGTGCACGTAACAACGGCTATGATTATATCGCAAAAAATACACTTGACCTTTAGAACAGCGGTTCTCAACATGTGGGTCGCGACCCCTCTGGGGGGTCGAACGACCCTTTCACAGGGGTCGCCTAAGATCATTGGAAAACACATACAATCTACAGCTATGAAGTAGCAACGAAAATAATTTATTGTGTGGTTGGGGGTCGCCACAAAATGAAGAACTGTATTAAAGTGGTCGCGGCATTAGAAAGGTTGAGTGCCATTGCTTTAGGACCTGACCTACATAAGCGTAGAAAACACGATTTGGACGGCGAGAAGACAAACGGTTCTCAAACTTTTGGGCCAAGGTTACAGGAAATGAAATGACCACCTAATATATTTGCTAGAATTGGTTAATATTGATAAACACAATGATCTAAACACGAGGAGATAGTAGAAAATAACGCTGTAATCTGGTGGTTGTTTCAAAGCACGTAGGCGACCATGTTGGAATGTTTTGGGTGGATTAAACGCATACGGTAAACCAGTTAGATTTCATCCCATAATCCACTACCGTATACACATAAGTTTAATATATAGTTCATATATAGTTCATATAAAGTTCGTATATAGTTCATATATAGATCATATATGGTTCATAAATGCTTCATATAAAGTTCACATATAGTTCATATATAGTTCAAATATAGTTCATATGTAGTTCATATAAAGTTCGTATATAGTTCATATATAGTTCATACGAGGTTCATATATGCTTCATATAAATTTCATATACAGTTTAAATAAAGTACATATATATATATATAGCTCATATATAGCTCATATATAGTTCAAACATAGTTCAAATAAAGTTCATATATAGTTCATAAATGGCACATATAAAGTTCATATAAAACCACGAGTCTACTTAAGAGTCGTATATTTGGAGAGGGAGAGAGAACGAGAGAGAGAGAGAGAGAGAGAGAGTGTGTGAGAGAGATAGAGAGAGTTTGTGTGAGAGAGATAGAGAGAGAGGGAGAGACGAAACAGTTACATAACTACAGAAGCCTGTTATAGTCAGTTGTGAGGTGTATTGATCTTTTTTAATGCTTTATATTAACTTCCCTTTGTTCGTGGGTGGGTGGCTGGCTGGCTGGCAAAATCTTCGGATGGCTAATGGACCCACTTCCTTTCAACAGATCAAGCTGAAACTTGGCACATTGTCTCGATGCCAATGACAACACAATCGGTCAAATTTTCCGCTCCGTAACCAAATAAACAAAATAAGTTTTTCCGCGTTTTTTGTGGGGAAGATGAAGAGCACCAGTTCGGATTCTTATGAAGTGCGTTACTTGTATGCAGGTTTTCTGAAAATTTCAGCCTAACCCTCGATTCCTCGATATTACATTTGATAAAGGATTCATACGAAATACTTTGTTTTTAAAGTGGGCTGTTTCATTTAAATCGAGTTTACATCGTAATCATTCTTTTCCCGTTCTTCTACTGGTTTTCAAAGTAATTTTTGAAAAGCTTTGAATCCGTCTACGCCGTGTGCGCGGGGAGGGGGGGGGGGTGCGGAACTCCACTGGTCTTGGTGTCATTTATTGACCTTAACTATGAGCGTGTGTATCTGTGGTATAGGTTTCCTGAACCGTCTCCAAGTTTGAAGTCCTCGTATGTGTCAACCAATCGTTCATTTTTTTTGTGACTCTATGGATACCCCCCCCTCCATCCCCTCACCGACTCCCCGACCTAGGGTGTTGCCTTGGTTGACACAACCCGAGCTGGTTTAATCTTTTTCCTTGAGGCCTTTTCTTCCTGGCTTTTGTTTTTCCTGTTCACGGAAATTTCTTCCAAAACCATTTTATCCCCCCGATATGGCCTAACTTTTAGGAATCAGGACGTTTTAGAAATGATTAATTATTGCAAAATGAATTAAATTTGTGTTAAGTTAAAAATGATTTTCAATAACAAAAAAAACAACAAACCAAACAACAACTGTGTTTTGGGATAAGCTGGACTTGACCGCGTCAGAATTGAAAATATACTTTTAACTTTCTGCCACCGTAAAACATATATATAAAAATAGACATTTTCCTGGTAAAAAAATTCATTAAGTGAAATTAAGATTCTTAGAAAAGCGATTGTTTAGAGCACAAACATAAATAAAGTAAACATTTAAAATAAAAAAATCAACTTTAAAAGACAATGTTTTTTCCTACACTTCATTCTGTATCAAATATTTTTGTAAGAAAACAAGAAATCTGGTATCCTTTTTATGAGCTGTGCCATGACGGTTGTTGAATTATTTGAATCCCCCCCCCCCCTTTTTTTTTTCAACCATTGCTCAAATACACTGCCTCAGCAACATCCATCAATGCATCGGCAACATCCATTTATGCATCAGCAACATCCATCAATGCATTAGCAGCATCCATTCACCTTGGAAGCACGACTTCGTATGTTCCTCCAGTCCATGAACCTCCATGCGTACAGCAGAGGATTGCCAACCGAGTGGATAACGCTGACAAACACTATCAGGTACCCAGCAGTACTGGTCGTAAACACCTGGCGGTCAGGGGCCAGGAGTGCCACGTAGACCATAAACACCACCAACGGCAAGGAGAGAAAGCAGCTCCAGAAGGTTAGCATCGTTAGCGTGATGGTGGTCTTTACGCGCCGTGTCCTGCTCTGATTTCGCGTCACACTTTTGGTGCCATGCGGTGCGCTTTTCGGGTGCGATCGTTTTACTTCGGACGTCAGATCCCTTTTAGGACCGATGTCAGGTTGATTTGTAAACATTTTTGCCGGGCAGGTTTCAACACTGAATATGTAGTCAGCTTTAATGCCCTGCTGTCTTACTGGTTCTTGTTCCCCCAACTGGCCATTGGATAAATTGGTTAAAGCAGAAATCCTGGAATTCATGCTCTCTAAATTAATGACATTGATTGCATTAAAGTTTCTTTGACCATCTCTATGTTCTTCGTGAGAAAATGTAGGCGAATGCTTTGCCTTGCAACCCATATTCTTACTCTGCGACCCTTGGTTATGACGTAACATTTTCCCACTCTCCTTGACCTTTTTCACAATGATCACGTTAAGAGCCACGATGACGCCACAGCAGACCAAACACGAACCGCAGAACACGGCCAGGCCATACCTCGGCACTACGATCAGTACAAAGCAGAGCAAGCCTTTTGGAAAAGCCGTACCCAGACATCCGAATGCCACCGAAAATCCGATTACCCAGCAGGCCATCACGGAGAGAAGGGAACGGGTCCTCGTCATGATCAGGTCACAGTGCAAAGGGTAGGCCACGGCCACGAAGTTATGGAGCGCTAGCAGGACTGTCGTCAAATTAGACACCACCATGGGGGACACCACGAAGTACACCGCCGGCCAGCAGTAAGGGGCATCGCTAATCCAAACCCATACCGGGTTGCCGAGAACAAGGCCGTTCGCGGTGAAGCACAGATCATTCAGAGTCATGCCAATCATCGTTACTTTGATAGGCGGCTTAACGTTCCTGGTAATACAAAGGAATGCGATGGCTATGGAGTTGAAGAGGATTCCCAGACCGCCAACCATCAAATTTCGCACGGCGACCGCATCTGCGCGCCTTGCGGTGAACACCGCTGGGAGAATCGCTAAAGATGTATTGGTGATGTTCCACGACGGCATCCCGGACCCTTCTGGACTACCAGTTATGGGAATAGAGTCATTGGAGATGTCTCCCTCGTCGTTCATATTCGATTATCTGTTTGGAGAATATTTCCTTATAATTACATTTTAAACAATTCCACCAAAGCTCACTGGATTATGTGAGGTATCGAATACTTAAAACATCGTCCAGAAAAATATAATCGATATAATCATTTTGAAGTCTTAGCGTAACATTATTGAATGAGTTGTGGATAGATGTATCTGAATACAATGGCATGAAGTCTGCACCACATGCAAACAGGTTTAACTCTTATTATTTTCTGATTTCAAATATCTTTAGAGTATATTCCGGAACACAGTTAAAGCTTGTAAGTAAAAACTTAAATTCTACTCAAATATCTGGAATAGTTTTTAACTTGGTACTGAATTAAATATTTTGAGAAAAAACTAAATACAAAAAATATGATTTTTTTTATTTGGTTGTTGGTATTGGACACAAAGTAAAAAAAAAATATATATATTATATATATAAAAGAATCAAACCAAACCAATCTGATTTATTCTCATTGGACATTGTAGGAAAACTAAAAAGTAATAGAAACAGATTTTTGAGCTGTAGTTTGTGTTAGTTCTACATTATATTATCCCTTATACCCCCCCCCCGCCCACACCTCTCAAGACATGAAGAACAGCGTGAGATATTATTACGCGCTGACAGATTTTATCGATTAGTTTTTCCGAGCCAAATTATATATCATTTTGTTGCACGAAAGATAAACAACATATATTACAGATTTAAATCAAGCTATGAGGGTACGATTCTACTTACCTCGTAATGTCCTCTAAGTAAGAACATGAGGGGGGATTAGTACTGATCAAATTGGATGGCGTTTACAAAGAAAGAAAAAAATGTCAACTGAACTTTAATAAGAGTAAACACACGCATTACATGTATTACATGCGGAGCAAGTTTATTCACAAAGATAATTAAGGAGTTCTCACACTTGAAATGTGTACCCTTATGAGTCGACAGCCATGACCTCCTGAGGACTCACGAGATAGAAAAAAAAAATCCACTCAAACCTTGTACTTTCTTATCTCCTTTATTTTTAAAAAAAAGAGTCAAATTTCTCCAAGATTTTCAAATGAGCCAAGAAGGAGCGGTGCTTTGAAAAGGTTAAGAGCCCCCGTGAATACACGATTAAATATAGGTTTGATTGATTTATTCAGGCCCCCTGTAGACATAATCATATGATTCCTAACCACAAGCCCTGGGAAATACATCTGATTGGTACCTTTAATAAAATGATTCATTGATTCGACGTCTGGGGGTTGTTATCGTGTATGCGCGAGTTATAGAGATTAGCGTAAGCTATACTTTCAGAGATTAGTGTAAGCGAGATTTATAAAGATAACTTTCTGTTGATTTTCATTTAAACGTGAAAATATTTTCATCGCTTGCGTCCTTTGTAGGAATTTTTAATGAAATAATTCTAGATGACATTTACTGACTGGCTGTGTTATTTAGTATTTGAGCCACTTTGTCGAACACGCCGCGAGCGCCTTATTTCTGAACTCACCTCCGTTTATTAATTTTACTTTCTAAAATCTAAGTCGAAATTTTATCATAATAAAATATTAACGATTTTACGATAACTAATTTTTTTTTTGGTGCGGGTTGGGGGGGGGGCGTGGGGTGGGGGGCGTTTCTTATGAGAGAATGTTGTAAATTTTTTTTGCCGTGGAAACAACCATTCATTATCATTATACGAACATAAAAAATTCTGCACCACCGTGATTGCGTTAACAGCGATGCATTGGTAACTATATAAACACTATCTCGGGTGTGGCCGTTCAAGATTCTTCCAAGTCTGAACTGCGAGGCTTTTGTTGACAACTCAATCTTATCTGTGCATTATTTTTACAATTTTTTGTGTGGATAGTTTTGAGGTGTTATAAAAAAAAGTTTTCTTTGGAATTAAGGCGCGTTAAATGTCTTTCATTTGATTTTGACTAATAATCTTGGAGTTTCTTTTTGGTGTGTTTTTTGTATCTCGAGGAACAGCACAGCGTTGAGATGGATGTTTTGGACGTCTTTGGCATAAACCTCGACATGTTCATATCCGACATTTTGTAAAAAAATTTTTTTAAAAACATGCTATCGTGTAAATAAATGGCAAGATCTAAACAACCGTATACAGACAAGTCGGCTACAGACAAGTCGTCTACACAGACAAGTCGGCTGCAGACAAGTCGGCTACAGACAAAAGGAGTGTCCTTGATGTTGAAGGAAAAAAAACAACAACCCGAGAACTCCGTTCAAACAAAAAGGTCAAGACTCTGTTCCTAAAGACAGCTCACACTGAAGAATCCAACAGTTATTCCCCCGTACAATTTTTCGACGGGATTCTACGGAAGTCTTGCTACAGACTAATTTTAAGGAACAACAAAAAACTCAAACAAAGATTTTCAAGACTGAAAAAAAATAATATGCTCGATGAATGAAAAAAAACAAAGGTCCGTTTATTTGGATCGATAAAATAACACCTTATCTTATCTAACGACACATTTTTTTTTTCACAGAACCACGACTGCACGTCCCACGTGTCGTAACTTCAGTATATGAGAAGAGTTACTAGAACTGATTTTAACGACACTCCGGGCGTATGAACATGAACTATCATTGGCTTTAGCCAGACCGTCTCGGCCTAAACTATCTGCACTGTTCATCCACCAGGTCCCCGAACATCTGGCTAGCTGACCGCTTTGAAGGAGTTTAGCATGCATAAATACCTCCACCAAATTGACGAACTCCGCGACCCTGTGCGCCACGCTTAAGTGCTATTTAGGATCTAATTTAAAGTGCAAGCTCAAATTAGCAAAGCTCTCTTGATTGTGTTGCTGCAATTACTCTGACGGTACGACTCACCGTAGACATGATAAACTGCAGATCTGCTCACAGCAGACTGGACTGGAACCCGAGATGAGATGCAATTAAGTCGTCTCTCTCAAACATCTTGTGAACAACTGACATAATGAAATTAAGAATAATTGTTGTCTTGGATCGTAAGTCGCATTAATTACCGCAGACCTTCGCCGGGGACTTGTGAAGGTTCATCTGTACGTCAACACGAGAAGATGTGCCCAATAGAAATGTCTTATTTGTTGATCAATTTTTCTCATCACTCAGTATAGCCCATGACCAGGGGAAAAGAGTGGGTGGGGTAGGGGGCTACCACTGTATGGCGACTTCAAGTGAGTAAGATTATTGTTTAATTTATAGACACGTGATCAAGGGCAAGAAAAAAATCTTAAACTACTTTGAAGTGTAGAAAGTCCCCCCCCCCCCCCCCCACACACACCTGGCCAAAACACACACTCTAATCCTAGACACTGAAGTTCCCATAAACCAAAATGTCTTCTGATGGACTAGAACAGTGGTACCCAAACCTCCCTAATGCCACCACCCTTTAATACAGTTTTTCATGTTGTGGTGACCCCAGCCATTCAATTATTTTCGTTGCTACATCATAAATATGTGTTTTCCGGTGGTCTGAGGCGACCACAGTTTTTTTTAAGGGGGACGCAACCCACGGGTTGAGAACCGCTGTACTAGAATGAGAGTTGAAAGTAGAAAAAGCAGAAAGTCATTGCCAACATTGACATGACATTCGACTGGATTTCCTTTGAGGTGGAAACAAAATAATTAAATCATGATTTGTTGATTGGAAATCTATTTGAGAATGTTTAATTAAGTAAATGAAATGTTTATCTCATGACATATGTGACATCTAGTGTTTGTCACGGTTCATTTGTGGCCATATTACCCCACAAAGTAGTAAGGTTCAGTTGGATGCTTTTGATGACGATTGAAGATTAGTCTGCGGGTTTGTGAAAAACAATGTGTTTGTTTTCCTCTATCGTATACTTCATATAGTGAAATCAAAATTAGAAATTCTGAGCCAATCTGATTTCATTTTCGCCATAATTCACTTCATATGCCTTGGTCTAAGTTCATTCACTTCATAAGCCCTGGTCTAAGTTCATTCACTTCATATGCCCTGGTCTAAGTTCATTCACTTCATATGCCCTGGTCTAAGTTAATTCACTTCATAAGCCCTGGTCTAAGTTCATTCACTTCATAAGCCCTGGTCTAAGTTCATTCACTTCATATGCCCTGGTCTAAGTTTATTCACTTCATATGCCCTGGTCTAAGTTTCGAAATTGGCTTACTTTCGTCTTGCAGTCCAGCCAGTTGTTCGGAAGTAGAATGTAAGTCATTTGTCTCCTATAGGTGGTCGACGTATTATACTGGCCTCATGTCTCATGCCAAAATGTCTTTAGTGCTCAGCTATCGAACATTGGAAAGCAAACATGTTCTCGGCATCTGACTTTTAAACATTGGCATATATAATACACATTGTCCATCCCTGATTGGAGGCGTCTCACCGGTACACACAACTCTTCGGCGCCTGTTTGTGGGCCGGGGGGGGGGGGAAGGGGGGGTGAGGCACTGTGCAAGAATTAATGATTTAATTTAACAGCTGGAATTATGTATTGCATCGTTTCATTATGCCGTTCTGTGTTTCTGTAACTAGGTTAGACCTTTTTGTCAACGGATTGAGAAGCCCATTTGGATCGATACGTTAGACTAACAAGGGAAAAAAAAACCCCCAGCCGCACCATGTTTGTGTTGAAGATGACCGCTGTGTGCTTTTCATGCTCTTATTGTGTTGGAAGGGATTTATAATAAACGGTTATTTTTCTTAGCAAGATCCATTTAAGTAAAGGGTATAGTGTAAACCGGCTTTTCGTTTTGAATACACAATGGAAATAAATGAGACAGATATCTTACGTATAGAAATAAACTTGGGAAAAGGGTTCGCGTTTTCTTTCTTTTTTTTTTTTACGTGAATATATGAAGTTGAGCGTCATTACATCGTCGTTACTGAAATGCAGCCAGCTTAAATTAAAGTTGTAACCAGAGCCAGTTTGACGTAAATCCTAAGATGTTGTAAGCCTAGGGATCTAAAAATTTAATTAGTATCAAAACTTAATAAGCCATATTTTTAGGACGTCCTCGCGTAAAAATAAATACGTATTTTTTAAAAAAAAAGCAAAGAATACTTTAAAAAAATACTAATTAAAATATATCCTTTACAAAATTAATTACACTTTAAATTCATCCTGTTACCCGCCTGGCCATTTTTTAAGAGCCGTTCCCAAACATAACCCTACCGCAATACGGGGGGGGGGGGGGGGGCGGGCGTCTTCACTCAAGGGTGTTACACCGATTAGCCCGACTACCGCCATACAGGATGCGCCAATACTAGCAATTCCTGACGCATGTTGTAACCTGACGAGGAAAAGATGCTCTATTCCAGCGTTCCTGAAATTTTGGTCCGCTGGCGGTCAACATTGCAGGTTCGCACAAAAAGTGATATTTTTGTTCAAATTTAAAACATAAATAAATATATATATATAATTAAAAACCTCATTGACCTAAATCAGATGAGGCACGCACCAATGGGGACATTTTATTTGGCCCACGACAGAGGGACCTTATTTTTAAAAAAATCATGTGGTCTTGAAAGGAGACTAAATATCCAAACAGGGTGGGCCAATAAAAGTGAGAACATCTCGTAGCATATGAGTTATTTCAAAATATAATTTAATTAATTATAATTCTTCATACATTTTTTGTGTGTGAAATATTTAGCTAATCAGAAATCATGTTCAATATGTATGTATGTAAATCAGTAAACTATTTAATCTATTATGGTTATAGCTAAACTACTTTTATGTGATTAAATCACATTTTACGATATGTTCTCACTTTTATTGGCCCACCCTGTAGAGAAGGGAAAAAAGAGGAAGAGGTCATGGAAATAACGAGCGTGGAACATCTTGCCCCTGGTATAATGGTTATCATCATAGGGCGGCATCTGAGTGACTTTCGTCTGATAACAACAGCGATGAGAAAAATAAATCGAGTTAAAGGATTACTGCGTGTACTATATCGCATGCACTGGCACAAAACGTACAGGGACAGGCGTTATTTGGAGATAAAACTCTTAATTCACGAATAACATGCAGGAAACCGTGATTGCAGATTAAAAGTAGAGATTAGAATCGTAGAAAACTCGAAATAAGATCATAGAACTCGAAACGAGAACACCGAACTCGAAACGAGAACACCGAACTCGAAACGAGAACACCGAGTTTGAAACGAGAACACCGAACTCGAAACGAGAACACCGAACTCGAAACGAGAACACCGAGCTCGAAACGAGAACACCGAACTCGAAACGAGAACACCGAGTTTGAAACGAGAACACCGAACTCGAAACGAGAACACCGAACTCGAAACGAGAACATCGAACTCAAAACGAGAACACCGAACTCGAAACGAGAACATCGAACTCAAAACGAGAACACCGAACTCGAAACGAGAACATCGAACTCAAAACGAGAACATCGAACTCAAAACGAGAACACCGAACTCGAAACGAGAAAACCGAACTCAAAACGAGAATACCGAACTCAAAACGAGAACGTCGAATTCGAAACGAGGAGGCCGAACTCGAAACGAGAACACTGAGTTTGAAACGAGAACACCGAACTCGAAACGAGAACACCGAACTCGAAACGAGAACACCGAACTCGAAACGAGAACACCGAGTTGAAACGAGAACACCGAACTCGAAACGAGAACACCGAGTTTGAAACGAGAACACCGAACTCGAAACGAGAACACCGAACTCGAAACGAGAACACCGAACTCGAAACGAGAACATCGAACTCAAAACGAGAACATCGAACTCAAAACGAGAACATCGAACTCAAAAAGAGAACATCGAACTCAAAACGAGAACGCCGAATTCGAAACGCGGACGCCGAACTCGAACCATGGTGAAAACAGACCTGAACCCGAGCCTTGCTGACGACATAATCCGAAACAAACCCGAACTTCAACGTCACCAAGAAAGAGCCAACACGAACGAACCCATCCGCAAAATGATTAGAACTGAAAATGTTTTAAGAATATGGCACATCACTACTGACGACAGAAATCTTTTTTTATTTTAATTATAACCATAAATAGCCACTGCAAAAACGATTTTTTTTAAAACCATAAATGATATATATATTTTTTTGTTGTATATCACCACCTACCCACAACTCCCCCCACCAATACCCTTTCAGGCATAGACTTGAATTGTGTCAATGCTTGACAAATGAAACAGAAACACAATGTAGCTTCATCCAGTGTCAACAACTTGTGTCGTTAAAAAATAAAAAAAATTCTATATGAATCTAAAGCACATTTTGTACAAGAAGTCTCAGCTTCGGAAGCGTTCTAGGTTAAGAAGATTGATAAACCGTTTCATATCATCCTTGAAATAAGCATATACAATGTTAAGATGAAATTCAATACAAATTTAGTCCTTAAATTTTACCCCCCCCCCCCAAAATAAATAAAAAAACAACAACTTTATTTATAATTGTAATAAATCCCGGAGTGCCAAGTATAATAGCAAAAGAAATGATACTTTACTCTTTTTGTTTGTTGCATTTCTGTATTTCTATATAAAACGCTTATTTCAAAATAATAAAATAAAATGTACTATATTCTATTTAAATTAAGACCAAACTAATGGGAAATTTCAATAACGAAGTGGCTATTGGTACACGGGTACCAGAATTGAGAGGTTGGGATTAAAAAACGATTAAAAATATTATTATTTGGGTTTGTAAGACCAAATGAGGTATCAAATGAAAGATAATTGAATGGACTATATGTTTGAAATCTTAATTCTTCAGTTTTACTAAAATAAACTACCACAATTGAATGCTTGTTGTGTCAAGTAACGTTTGTAGATGGGACGTTAACCCAATGAGGCCGCCATTGTTTGGAGGGCTATACATATTTTAGAAATAATATTCATCTAAATTTAACTCACACACAAAGAAACATAACTTTAAAAAAAATAATAACAATAAAATAACAATAATAATAATTAAATAAATGACTTTAGAAAATCACAGAAAAAAACTGTATACCGGTACCAAAATGAAATTTTAATAAGAATCACATGAAAACACTTCGCACCGTAACGCACTTTCATAAACCACGTGCACATATCGCTAAATTCTGTTTAAAAGTTTAAGAAATTGACATCTTACTGGAGTGACTACGTTTTTATGGAACGAATTGTTCGATTGTTTCATTTCTCCAAGATTACGAAACATTTATACATCTTTTGCTTGATTGTACTTGGTATGTCATAATCTTTTGAAAACCATATGTTAAAAAAAATTGCTATATTACTTTAACCAGCTTCTTCTTTCCATATGATTAATTTTCTAAATATAAAAATGTGTATTTAATTTAAGTTTCAAATTTCTATTCTAAAATTGATCAAAATAGAGACCGACCGAATGTGAATTTCTAATTTCGGCCGAAACCGAAACCAAACCGAATTTTCAGAATGACTTTCCGGCGAAACCGAAGCCGTGTCCATATGCTTAACTAGAGTTTTGTCCGAAACTGAAAGACTAGATATTTCTAAACTCATTCGTGCAGACGTTATGTGTTCGTCGAAAATTGACCGGGGGGGGGGGGGAGGTTCGATATTTTTATTATATTTATCGAAAATGAAATTATCTTGAATTTTAATAGATAAATATCTAATGAATACTTTGATTTTGCCATTTGAATTAAAAAGTAATGTAATGTTGTTAAAAATTTATTTTAACGTAGTGTAATAAGAGAACATTTTGAAAAAGAAAAAAAAAAGGGGGGGGGGGGTGGGGTTGGGGCAAAATTCATGCAAAGTTGACACTTGGACTCTTTACGTTTAAAATATAATTACAACGCTACATAGACATACTTGGTATCGATCGATAGCATAGCATATGTATTTTTTAAATTGGTATAGCGAGCTAAAATGTCCAGACATAAGTCTTGCACTAAACCAAACATTTTCGTTGAAACACACTTTCTTATTGGTCGAAATTTAAATTTTCGTTTAATCCCCGTCATCGTTTATCGCCTAATTTCATATTTGATTGATTTATTGAATATTTATATAGCGCTTGTACCCATGCTACTTTAGCATGCTCACTGCTTGTACCCATGCTACTTTGGCATGCTCACTGCTTGTACCCATGCTACTTTAGCATGCTCACTGATTGTACCCATGCTACTTTAGCATGCTCACTGCTTGTATCCATGCTACTTTAGCATGCTCACTGCTTGTACCCATGCTACTTTAGCATGCTCACTGCTTGTACCCATGCTACTTTAGCATGCACACATATCTCTGATGTTCTTAAATCTATTTCAAGAAAAAAAGTCTTTAAATGTTTCTGAAATGATTTTTTTATCATTTTCAATTTCCTTCAAAGATTAAGACAAACTGTTCCATAATTTTGACGCTATCGCTTCAAAGGAACGCAGACTTAGAGATTCAGACTAAACAAAAGTTTAAAAATATGATAATATTGTAGTGCTACTAAATAATTATTATTCGAAACAGTGAAACAAGCACACATGTATGCAGGCTTATGATTTAAATTAAAGGCTTTTTTTATGCCCAATTATACAAAATGGAAATAAATAATTGTACTTTAAAAAAAAAAAATATATTTTACTAAAGGTTTCATTATTCTCTTTCTTTATATTTGTTTCCATTCACGTGATTGATTTTGTGGAGAATTTTTATTTCATCAATGACAATGCTTATCCGTGTGATAATGATGAAATTCAATAAAAGGAAAAACAAAAAATTGAAATAGCCTTAGGTTTTCTAATTTTTATTTAACAAAACAATTAAAACAAAAATAATAATGGAAATATTACTATTCCCTAGGATCTTTTTTTTTTTCCACAACACTATTCACATTTGGCTATGACAACATTTATGAGCATGTCAATGATAATTCAAAACGAATGTCACTGGTGAGTGAATTGAATCAAACTAGAGTTATCAAAATGTATATTTGAACAATCAAAACGAAAAAAATAATATTATAATTATTACCATTCCAGTAGTTTTTTTTCACCCACCGAACTTTTTGCAAATGCTAAGCATAAATATAATTTTATTCTTGGAAATAATGGACATGTATGTCATCATGCAGCCGTGAGCAGTGTTCGCAGAGGATTCGTCCTATATCAGACGATGACAGCGAAACGTCGAGCAATAATGAATATCGGATTGCCGGCAGACAGACATAGTGACAGAGTAACAGAGTGACATTCTGACTTCTGGTAGATGACCCAAAGCCTCAAACACTGTCGACCAGACGGGCGAAGGTCTCAATCACTTGCGACGTACACCGAAAATAAACGAAAGTGAACTTTTCTATTTCGGCCGAAACTGAGACTACGCCGAACGTGATCAAATGGCAACTTTCGGCACCGAAACCGAAATTTTTTCGGCCTCTAATATCAACATGCAAAGTACAAACCCAAAGAGTCATCCAACAACCAGTTCATGATACCCTTGCTGAGTAGCCCTTGCAACCAGTGAAATATCCTCCTCAATACCAGACACAGAAATATTGCAAATCCCCGCTACATCCATAGCAGCCAGAATGGTCAATACATAGATAGATGGTGGGCCCTTAATATATAGAAGAAGAAGAAGTATTAGCTTAGAGAGAATCACTAATAGACAATCACCATAGAGAGCATCAATCTAGACAGTACTAACCTAGAGAGTGTCAGTATTGAGAGTACGAACCTAGAGAGTATCACCCGAGGGAGTCTCAGCCTAGAGCGTATCAGCCTAGAGTTTCTAGAGAGTATCACCCGAGAGAGTATCAGCCTAGAGAGTATCAGCCTAGAGTTTATCAATCTTGAGAGTATCAATCTAGAGAGTATCAGCCTAGAGTTTATTAAGTAGAGAGTATCAACCAAGAGAGTATAACCCAAAGAGTATCCACCTACAGGTTATCAGCGTAGTGAATATGAGCGTAGAGATTATCAACCTAGAAAGTATCAACATCGAAATTTATACTTAATATCACTTCTTAATGTAAATGAATTCGTCTGTTTATTGCATAAAAGAATTGTGCGGCATAATTATTAAAAAAAAAATATTGTTTAAATATTAATGCATCACTTAAACCACTTTGCATCTCAACTAACAGCCATTGACCACGGTGCATATAGCTCCGATTTTTGATTGGCAACATTTTTTTTCATCATTCGACATCGTTCTTAATGATTACGTGTTTGTTGAATGAAAAACTCGATTGTTTAATTTTATCAAAAACACATGAAATACTTGTAAATATATTTGGGTCGAATGCACTGGGTAAGTCAAAATCTTATAAGAAATACACGTTATCAGAAATGCTTAAATCATTATCAGTAAACAGAAATATCGGGTCGATAGTTAGGAGCTTTTTCTTTTTGTATGAATAATTTGCTTAACGTAAAACATTTTTGTTGATAATAATGAATTATATTCTAATTTTATTTTTGTCGTTAAATGTGGTATGTGATAAACGGGGAATTGCGAAAATAAAGATGTGATAGAAATGTTGACCTAAGAAATTACCCAAGTTGTGGAGTACTGTTCTAACTGGATCCAACCATCGTGCCATCATACACTTAAATACGTAGTTTCCCCATCCCGTTTCTATACCCTGCACACTTACACATTATTCGACTGAGACTCGGTAAGTCTTGCACGTTTTCAAAAGTAAAATGAATTTTATAATTTGGTTGGCGTTGGGGGGAAAAAAAGGTGTGTGTGTGGGGGGGGGGGCGCGCTTGGTGAAATGAACTTCCCGTTTTGTTCATGCATTATAACGAGTTCTGCAAAATTTACGAAATAAAACAAATGGCCTCTTATATAATGTAATGTTTTAATAAGCCTTCATGATCATCATCATGTCTCTTGGTTCTTGGACCGTTGGGGCGCCACGGATGACATGAAAATTATCCTTCTCCATTCCTCTCGGTCTCCTGTCCTATGCATAGCATCGCCTAGTTGTAATCCCGTCCACTCTTTGATGTTATCTTCCCATCTTTTTCTCTGTCTTCCTCTTCTTATTTCTTTGGCGAGCCCTTGTTTCTGGCTCATTGGTGATATGGTCTCTATAGCAGATGTCAAGAATGCCTCTGAAACCTCTCATCTCCATCGCCTTTATTTTCCTTTCAAGTTCTGCTGTTAATGTCCAGGATTAACAGGCATATAGGAAAATGGAGAGGATTAATGAGCGCATCAGCCTGATTTTGGTGCTGGGGGCTATATTTTTGTCGTTACATATTTTCTTCAGCCTTAGCTATCGTGAATTAGAAAGCATGTTAATTAAACAATAGCTTTCATAGCTTTAACATCATGTTCATTTTAAAAAAAATAGATGTGATAGCTTTACAATCATGTTAATTAAACAATAGATGTCATAGCTTTAACATCATGTTAATTGAACAAAAGATGTCATAGCTTTAAAATCATGTTAATTAAACAATATATGTCATAGCTCCAGCAACCAGATATTTTCTGTAATTTCTTTACAAGCAAAGTTGCTGACATCCATGCTGAACTTGATTGTCTTGACATATCCCCCCTAGATTTGCCTCATTTTTATTGTGTTAGTTCACATTTTGAAATTTTAAACCGGTTTCAGAACAAGAGGTCAAAAGTACTATTCTTAAGTCTAAGCCTACGTCATGTTCTTTGGACCCCATCCCCACCCCCCTGTCGGTTGAGTCGTTAGATCATTTGCTCCCAACGATAACCCACATAGTCAATAAAAGTTTGTCTTCTGGCACTGTTCCCTCTATGTGTAAGTCAGCTGTCATCAAACCATTGCTTAAGAAGCTTGGTCTGGATGAAAACAATTTAAAAATCTATAGACCAGTATCTAACTTATCATTTTTATCTAAAGTCATTGAAAAAATAGTTATAAAACAACTTTTTGCTTACTTAAACGACAACTCTCTTCTCAGTCCTAATCAATCAGCCTACAAACCTTTCCATAGCACTGAAACAGCTCTCTTGAGAGTAGCCAATGACCTCTTGCTCACATTGGACAGAGGGGATGTCTCCCTCCTGATCCTCTTGGACCTCAGTACGGCCTTTGACACTGTTGACCATGAAAGCCTTTACAAAACCCTTGAAAATTACTTTGGCATTTCTGGTTCAGTTTTGACTTGGTTTAGGTCCTACCTCTCCAATAGAACGCAGGCGGTTGCTGTCGATGGCTGTCTCTCCGGCAGTGCTGACTTGGTTTATGGAGTGCCACAGGGGTACGTTTTAGGCCCGGTTCTATTTACAATGTATACCAGGCCACTTCTCCTTTTGCTAGAGAGGCATGCTGTGGAGAGCCAGTCATTCGCGGATGACACGCAGCTATACCTTCATACCCATCCCTCTCTTGTCGATTCCGCTGACCGGACTTTGCAGGAGAGCATTGCTGATGTCAAGTCATGGATGACACTCAGCAAGTTGAAACTTAACGATGACAAAACGGAAGCACTTCTTATTCACGATTGCAAATCACCCTCTAACTCAGCTCTCCCCACCTCATTTCAAGTAGGTAACTCAGACATACAGTTTACATCCTCCGCTAGGAATCTTGGTTATTTTCTATCTCACAACTTGTCTCTTGATAATCATATATCCCACATTTGTCGCTCTGCATACACGGCCATCCGTGAGATCAGCTCCATCCGCCACTACCTCACAACTAGTGCAACAAAAACCCTAGTCTATGCTCTTGTTCTCTCTCGTCTTAACTATTGCAACTCTCTTCTGTCAGGTTCACCAAAACACTTCTTAGAAAAACTACAAAGGTTCAAAACTCAGCTGCTAGGCTAGTTTAAAGGTAAAAAAACGTGATCACGTCACACCACTACTTCATTGGCTACCTGTACAAGCACGGATTGACTATAAACTCTCTGTTCTCTGCCACAACTTTTTCTCGAATTCCTGCCCTTCCTATCTAACCGAACTTCTCTCTATCTATTCACCCCTTCGACAGCTTCGCTCCTCCGCAGACGGGCGTATTCTTTCTGTCCCCAAGACTCGCACAAAAACATACGGTGAAAGATCTTTCTCTTACTGTGCCCCCAAACAAGGGAATTCTCTTCCACTACACATCCGCAATATATCAACTATCACAGCCTTCAAAACTGCACTCAAAACACATGTCTTTAAACTCTACTACCCCGACTGATTCCTCACATCTGACCGATAAACGCTGCTGCTGGCCGCCATCCATGGCTTGTCATGTAAAAGTTCTGGTGTGGATGAGGTGAATATGCATGAGATTTTGTTTTGTCTCTATACATCTGTTCTTTATTTCATATATGTATTTTATGTTATTGTCACGATTATGTCTCTTTTTAAAATATTTGTATGTACAGCGCGGTGAGCCTAGCCCTAGGCTGGGGTACCGCGCTATAAAAGACAGCAAATAATAATAGTAATAATAATATCATGTTAATTGAACAAAAGATGTCATAGCTGTAATATCATGTTAATTAAACAATAGATGCCATAGCTTTAACATCATGTTAATTTACAAAAAATAGATGTGATAGCTTTACAATCATGTTAATTAAACAATAGATGTCATAGCTTTAACATCATGTTAATTAAACAAAAGATGTCATAGCTTTAAAAGTCATGTTAAATTAAAAAAAAGGCTGTCATAGCTTTAACATCATGTTAATTAAACAAAAGATGTCATAGCTTTCACATCATGTTAATTAAACAAAAGATGTCATAGCTTTCACATCATGTTAATTAAACAAAAGATGTTATAGCTTTCACATCATGTTAATTAAACAAAAGATGTTATAGCTTTAAAAATCATGTTAATTAAACAATAGCTAATAAAGCTTTAACTATTTTTTTGCTATCTTTTTAAAATTCTGTTTATCTCTTACTGCAAGTCTTAGGTGGTAAGAGTGTAGTGGACAGAAGCACAGTGCTAGAAGGAGAGTCGTTCACCATAAACTGTGGTCATCTTCATGTGAACGGATCCGTGCAGAATCTCCCGTTCCAATCTCTGTGGATAGTTAGAGAAAATGAGGTCAGGCGTTTCAATCTCCTGTTCCTTGCTGAAAATGAGCACCATCCTTCCATTGTGAGTCACGGCCCATTCTCCGTGTTTGTTATAGTTATGATAAATCGTCTTTGCAGATGACATTGCACTTCTGTCCCACAACCAGCAACAAATGCAGCCACCTTTTCATCACAGCTCGGACTTAATATAAATAAAAGCAAGACGAAAATCATGAAGGTAAACTCATCTAACCAAGAGCATATCTGTCTGGCAGGAAAGGCACTGGAAGAAGTGGAGTCCTTCAATTACTTAGGCAGCACCATAGACACAAACGGCGGATCCGACGCAGACGTGAGGTCTAGAATTGGAAAAGCTAGATCAGCATTTGTGTTACTAAAGAAAATATGGGAGTCGAAGCAGCTGAAACTTCAAACCAAAGTCAGAATCTTTAACACAAATGTCAAAACAGTCCTACTTTATGGAGCAGAAACGTGGAAAACATCAGTGAGCATTACACAGAAAGTGCAGACATTCATAAACACATTCCTTAGAAAGATCCTTAACATCAAATGGCCAAATACCATCACCATCAAAGATCTATTAGAAAGAAAAGATGGAGGTGGATTGGGCATACTCTGTGAAAACCCCCAGATAACACCACCAGACAATGTCTAACATGGAATCCACAGGGAAAAAAGAAAGAGAGGAAAACCCAAGAACACATGGAGACGCGAGCTAGAGACAGACACGCAAAATATAGGATACACCTGGAAGCAATTGGAAAGGAAAGCACAGGACCGGGATGAGTGGAAAATTATGGTGGACGGCCTATGCCCCAGACGGGGTAAAAAGGCATAAGAAGAAGAAGAAGATGATAAATCGTATTTATTCTTAACTTATAACAGGCCTACATATTAATTATTATAAAGACGGAGCCTCGTTTCTAATAAATATCCTTATCTACAAGTAAAATGAAATAAATCTATATTATATATTTATATTCAATTATGACTGGAAAAAAATAATTTGGGAACTTGGCCATTATATGACTTACCCCGTTGAAATAAAATGTTCATTTAAGGTAGTATTTGACTTATGCTCATGATTATTAATGGAAACTCACAAGGATGAAACAGCTTGGCACCAGGTCTAGCCAGGATTTTCATTAAGTCAGTAATGTCAAAAACCTGGCTAGACGTCTCCGTATATTCCTGTTGGTGCAGTCTGCTTTAGACTTAAGATCAAAGGACGATAGCCGCGAGGAAGAGAAAGTCTGCAGAGTTTCCTTCTCTTAGATTGGCCACCATCCAAACGTTGGCGAGGCCAATGCACCGAGGGGTTGGCGAGGCCAATGCACTGAGGGGTTGTCGAGGCCAATGCACCGAGGGGTTGGCGAGGCCAATGCACTGAGGGGTTGTCGAGGCCAATGCACTGAGGGGTTGTCGAGGCCAATGCACTGAGGGGTTGTCGAGGCCAATGCACCGAGGGGTTGTCGAGGCCAATGCACTGAGTGGTTGGCGAGGCCAATGCACCGATGGGTTGGCGAGGCCAATGCACTGAGGGGTTGTCGAGGCCAATGCACTGAGGGGTTGTCGAGGCCAATGCACTGAGGGGTTGTCGAGGCCAATGCACTGAGGGGTTGTCGAGGCCAATGCACTGAGTGGTTGGCGAGGCCAATGCACCGATGGGTTGGCGAGGCCAATGCACCGAGGGGTTGGCAAGGCCAATGCACCGATGGGTTGGCGAGGCCAATGCACCGAAGGGTTGGCGAGGCCAATGCACTGACGGGGTTGGCGAGGCCAATGCACTGAGATCGCCGGTGTTGTTTTGCGGTAAGGAAGCAGCCATCATGATACAATAAAGAAAGTTCGCACCTAAGATGAAATAAATACTCCGTGGGAAAAGGCTTTTATCAGAACGTCTTTTACATTTGTTCATTAAGCCGTGACTTTAAATTAATAAAACTACCACGTGACTCAAAAAATCAGTGCTACCACGTGACTTAAAATTAGAACTACCCCGTGACTTAAAATTATAACCAAGAATTAACATAAAAAAGAAAATAAATATTTGGGTCATCTTGTTATTATTTTGATGACTAGATAGATGCCATGATTGTTTATCTGGACCTATCGACATGAAAGTCGCGAGTGCAAATATATATAATGGGAAATAACTAGGTATTTATTTTTCAATTAAGAACTTACATTCTTAGTTCCCTTTGACCGCGCCTTCCAAATTGAAATCATCTCAAATAAACGCTTTACTGTCTGATAACACACACATACACACACACACACAAACAGCACACACACACAAAAGACGCATACGGACTATACACTACTTTTATGGTTGTTCCACTTTATTCTACTCACAAAGAGACAACACGATGAGAACTGTCGCTCAGCCTGCAAGATATCGAAATGGGCGTTGAGAGTAAGCTGCAGGATAACCGTGAGGCGTGCACGACTAGATCACCAGGGTTTGTACCTATGTGACTTTACCGTTTGGTTCAATTCTACCTACACGATCACGTATTTCGGCACATCGAAACTCGTCGTTATGAAAGGTGAGCTCCCGCGAGTCTGTCAGGCGCAACCGCATTTGTCAAGCGTGAATGTGTGTCTGCGTACGTCTCACCCCGCGGATTTGCTAGAAGTTTCTGGATACTTCACACCATGTGTCGGATATATGTGTGTGTTTAAGTCTCACCGTGTATCTTTTATATGTCTCAACCGTTTATCTGTTATAGGTTTGTATGTATACGTCACACCATGTGTCGGTGATATGTGTCTGTTTAAGTATCACCATGCATCTTTTATATGTCTCAACCGTTTATCTGTTATATCTTTGTTTGTTTACGTCACATCATGTGTCTGTCATGTGTGTCTGTTATGTGTGTCTCATCCCCAGCGGACACGGACTCGGAATTTCATCCCAAAAAATTATTTGATGGTTGGGATCTGATATGTGGGACATCCTCATATGGCCATAATAAGGTTTTGACCATTGCTCAGTAAATATGCAAATTGATGATGTGTACATATGTGCACACTGTGTATCAGTACAATGAAATAAAAAAAACACGTAATAACAACATGATATTAATTATAGAATTCCAATAAAATTATGAAAACAAGTCAATTTTTAATTATTTAAATACCCAAAGATATGATTTTAAAAGCAGTTATACATAATATTCGTATTAATCAAACAGCAAAAAGTGACAAATAAATGAGAATATAGGTAGGAAATTGATGATGCGCATTTGCTGTGAAAATTAAAAGAAAAGTCTTTGTCTCTATTGCAGCACAGAAATAGATTACAATTGGTACATTTGAACATGTCACACGACCTTTGCATCCTTCCAGTTTGTACCTTTGGCCCAAACCCTTTGATGCAGATTGGAAAATGGCCGAACTTATCATTGGGGACCTCTAATATCATTGGGGACATCTGATATCATTGGGGACCTCTGATATCATTGGGGACCTCTGATATCATTGGGGACCTCTGATATAATTGGGGACCTCTGATATCATTGGGGACCTATGATATCATTGGGGACCTCTGATATCATTGGGGACCTCTGATACTGGTCTCTCTGCAGCCTTTGCTCGCTTCGTTCGGGCTCTACTTTGTAAAGGTCCTTTGGGTTACCTTTTGATGCAAGCCTCTTCAGTCTCCTTGGCGATGTCATCAATAAACCTCCTTTTTATCTTTCCAGATGTTCTCTTTGACCTCTTTAATGGCATTTGAGTAGTTATCAAAAGCAGTCACTTCTGCAGCACTGATTTTGTTGTCCAAATAAATAATCTTCCTTTTTTTTTTTAACTCTCTTTAATGGTGTCTGTTGTTTCTTTTGAGAACCACTCTTTATGGTGATATCCTCTCTTATCTAATACTGCTACGCATGAGCTGGTCCAAATCCCTCTAATATGTTGTCAGTTGCCTTATAATATGTCTTCAGTTGTCTTCTGGAGCTGTTTTACATGTCACCATGGATCAAACACGTTCGATTCTTTCATAAAGTCAGCGTTGGCCTGATTGATCAGCAGTCGATACTCCAGTGATGGACGTTTAAGCCCACGCTGATGAACTATAACCTTGTGCTCCTTGCTGAGAACAGCGGCGATTTTAAACCTTCTTCGTGCGGAATTTGTTTTGCATCTCATGGCATGTACATGATCATCAACAGTGGACGCCACAGCCTATGTGGGGGAGGGGGGGCCCTGGCCTTCTCCATCACATCCCTTCCATTCGGATCGATCCATGACCATCCGCTGCCGTACGCGGAACCCCAGCTGGTGTAAGTCCTTCTCTACGTCGTCAATCCGTCCCAATCTTGGTTGACCGGTGAGCCCTACTGCCCTCAGGTTGTGCCTGTAAATCTTTTTTGCTGGCAATCTACAATTACAATCCGGCATTTCCTCAAGGTGTTCTGTATAGCGCAGTCTGCCTTTTTGAAATGTTACGCCTTTGTTTTTTTTTTTTTGTTTTTTTTGGGGGGGGGGGGGGGCTTTCTTCGTACAATTAATCTATTTCTTAATTTGTCCGTATAGTCCATCCATCATTGTCTATCCACGTATCGTAATTTTTCCTGATGATTTTCTTCTACCATGTGTTGAAAAGGTTCTCTGCCTTTCTAGTCAGGGACAAAACTCTCACTTGCTCAAATTATAACCGGTCTTATGAAAGTGGTGTACATAAACGTCTTTGTTCTCCTTGAGAGGTTTTTCCTTCCCTAAAAGCTTTTGTAGCCTTAAATTAGTACGGTTGCCTGCTGTTAATAATAATAATAATAATAATACTACTAATAAAGTTCATTTGAAAAATCACGCTTCATCCCCAAAGGCTCGAAGCGCGGTACAAAAACAAAGCTGGGAGTTAATAACTAGCTGGAAAAAGATGGTAGACAAATTCACCCCATAAGGTGTTTGCGAAATAGATGAGTATTTAAATTTGTCTTGAAGGACTCCAGCGTCTGGCTGTTACCCTCTCTTTCACCTCCGACAATATTTCACTGCGCTCATTTATAGTAGCTTTGAGATATTTGAAAGGAGCCACTCTCTCAAAGATGAGGTTTGCTTACTATGATGTTGTCACTGGTATCCGTGTTTCCTGACATCCCCATATGTTTGATCTTAGCTCCATTTATCTCAAGGCCACCTTCAACTGCGTCCTACTAAAGTTCCTTGATGAATGCTGCTATTGCCTCATTGCTATTTCTGCCCAGTAGCACTATGTCGTCCGCATATGCTACATACTGTAATGGTTGGCTATATATTTTCACTATGAGCAGAATAACACTGGGAAAAGGGATCTTACAGGGAATGGGATCAGAGGAAAGAGATTCCACGGGGAAACAGGATCCCATATGGAAACGGGATTCCACCGGGAAGCGGGATCCCACGGTAACGGGATCCCAAAGGTAAACGGGATCACATCGGGTATCGGATTCCATTGCGGAATAGGATCTCATTGGGGAACAAAATCTTTACAAGGAGTTTTAAGGAGAAAACATTATTTAAAAAAATAAAATAAACTTTAACGACATGTTTTTTCCTGGCCCTTAATTTCGATGTTAGCTAAATGGCTATAAAAGTCTATTTCCGAACATAATTCCGGGAAACGCTGGGTATATTGACTAGTATAATATATATATATATATATATATATATATATATATATATACGGAAAGCTATTGCGATGTGGTAAACATTCTTTAGATCCAGTTAATGTAGTAGAAAAGACCCCAGAAACCGACTGGTTATCGACTAACGGGTACTTCTGGGAAGGTATATTCAGAGTTAGATCGGTAATGGCTTTCTTGAACTCTCAGTTGCTAAGGAACAAGATGTTGGCTTCTTCTGATAAGTTAAAAAACTAAAAATTTGAAAGTAATTAGTTTCTCTAATAGTAATAGTTTGCTCGATTGTGAGGCAAAGTTGTTTTTTTTCAATCCACTTGAATGCGGTTGTTTTTGTGTTTTTATTTCATCTGCTGGAATTATACATTAACAGTGTCAATAGAGACAGAGCCAATATTTAATTTCCACCAAGAAAAATCCTCAAATCGCACAGGAGTTCCCAGTCAGGGATTGTTAGCGTCAACCATTGGGGAACGTGGATTAGGAGCCTGCCGAGGCTGGAGTAGTCCTAAAACTTAGACGGGCCACCACCACAGGTTGATAGATCACATTTGGGTTGTCCTTGACTTAGACGGGCCACCACCCCAGGTGGAGGAGTCACGTTGGGGTTGTCCTTGACTTAGACGGGCCACCGGGCCACCACCCCGGGGGGACGAGTCACATTTGGGGTTGTCCTTGACTTAGACGGGACACCACCCAAGGTTGACGAGTCACATTTGGGGTTGTCCTTGACTTAGAAGGGACACCACCCAGGGGACAATTGGGAAAAATCGCACCGCCGCATCTTTTATGTGTCACGTCCAAAATGGCCTGAAGCAAAGTGCATGCAGAGAATATGTCATCCCCAATTCTCTTGCAGTCTGGAAAGTTTTTTTTTTTAATTTTTGAATATCGTGTTCATTTAACACAGAGGTTCACAAACTTTTTTGTCTCGTAGACCCATTGCCATGTTTTTCGGTTTTGGGTAGACCCCCTGCTTACCTGATATTGATTTTTTGCAAATTCATTAATACTTTACAAATACTTTAAATGTATTTTTGACAGGCGGTATAGTGCTACTCACTGTGAAAGATTTAAATTTATAACGGCAGTGAAGTGCAGTGTGAATAACTTTTTTAAAAACATGTTAAGTTGTATACATTTATTATTTAAATTTAAATAAAAAAATGCCAAAATAGAAGTCTTGACCTGCTTACATGAGATCCACTATCGTCGACCCCAATTTTCATTTCATGGACACCCATTTTCATTCCATGGACCCCCATTTTTTTTCCGCTGCCATAGACCCCTTGCAAGTTGTCGTAGACCCCTGGGGGTCGATATAGACCACTTTGGGAATCACTGATTTAACATGTACGTTGTTTTATTCATTAAAATATTCAAATGATTTCATCCCGGTCTTCTAAGCCTATCTTTCGTCAAATTATTTTATAATACACATTTACTTAAATATAATAGCTCATAATTTCGTTACAGATGAAGATACGACAACTCCTGATTCATCGCCCATCTCATCATGTAAGTTTGTAAGAAAATGATTTCCTTTGATTAGTAGCGTATAAACTTTGCTCATGAGACATCGATGCTCAAGCTTTGGTCAGTAATTATTTTTTTTTACAAGGATCAATGTCAATAATGAATATAAGGATAAGATAAAGTTCAAATATTGTTTTTTTAAATTGAAGAAACTAAATTTCTTCACTTTTGATTGGATGCTCACTTCGAACTTTAATTATTCTTGTTCTGAGAAGGACAACCGGAAAATCGTTTTGAGATTAAAATTATTACTAAAAATAACAAAAACGTATTATTATTATCATTATTGTAAGAAGTTTTTTTTTATAGCGTAGTACCCCAACTTAGGGCTGGGCTCACCATTAGAACGTAGACATCAGATAACTTTTAAATGAGACGGGATGCGTTCTAAATTTTTTACAATTATAAAAAAGGAACAGCACATTTTAACTTTCTTCAATAATTTTGCCACGGGAGTTAAGCGTATACAAACAGAATGAATTTCGCCCTATCACTTCCACAATAATTTGACTTGGGAACAGTTTCCGCAAACTCTTTTCTCATTTTTATTTTTAGTTTTAGCGCTGAATGATAACCCTGTAGTGAGTGGGATTCCCCAATATATGTTACCTCAAATGTTCAATGTCAGACCTCTATGGTCTCCATCTCAGGATTTCCCAGTCAGGGATCGTTAGCTTTAATCATTGGGGGAACGTGGATAGGAGCCTGTCGAGGTTTGGAGCAGTCCTACAACTTAGACCGGGCCACCACCACAGGTTGACGAGTCACATTGGGGTTGTCCTCGGCTTAGACGGGACACCACCCCAGGTTGACGAGTCACATTGTGGGTTGTCCTTGACTTAGACGGGCCGACACCCCAGGTTGATGAGACCATTGGGGTTGTCCTTGACTTAGACGGGACACACCCCCCCCCCCCCAGGTTGACGAGTCACATTGGGGTTGTCCTCGATTTTACGGGACACCCCCCAGGTTGACGAGTCACATTGGGGTTGTCCTCGGCTTAGACGGGACACCACCCCAGGTTGACGAGTCACATTGTGGGTTGTCCTTAACTTAGATGGGCCGACACCCCAGGTTGATGAGACCATTGGGGTTGTCCTTGACTTAGACGGGACACCCCCCCCCAGGTTGACGAGTCACATTGGGGTTGTCCTCGATTTTACGGGACACCCCCCAGGTTGACGAGTCACATTGGGGTTGCCCTTGACTTAGACGGGACACCCCCCCAGGTTGACGAGTCACATTGGGGTTGTCCTCGATTTAGACGAGAAAGCCCCCAGGTTGACGAGACTCATTGGGGTTGTCCTTGATTTAATGGGCCACCATCCCAGGTTGTCTAGTCCAATCAATATCGTGTTCTCTCTTATAAAATGACATTTTTAGGGACTACTAATTCTTGTTCACATTTCGATACATTTTTCATTAACTCAAATTTCACAATGACTCACTTGTTAGAAAATCAATGTGTGATATTTTCATTTGGTAGTTAATGTTTTAGTTTGATTATGTAATTTGTGACACTTGTTGAATATGTATATAGGGAAATGGGGTCATCGAGCAGTCGGGCATAAAGCTCTTAATGCCTTCCCAAGAGAACCCCTCTCAGGCTCGAAGAGCCCCCTCTCGGAGCGTGAAGCGGCACGTTGGAGATATCCTCTTGCTAGGATAAACCACACGACTGACTTTCTTTACGGGGACCATCTTCGATATCCGGTCTGCCAGTGATGTTGCTCTCCCAACATAAACTGTCGACTTTACCTGGGGTCTGGATGGTATATTTACATCCTAATTTCTCTCCCCTAACCGTCCCGTGGAAGCGCCGGACGCCCTCTAACGGGGCTTTCTACAGTGGGTTTCTACTTTGCGACTAGCTCACGCAGGAGCTGAGACGAAACGGTTGCCTTGGAACAGTCTCCCCTATAGCCGTTTATATAGAATCATTGGCATGAAGTTGCCACTACCCACCTCCTTGCTAAGTAATATTCTTAAAACATCTCACCGTTACAATATTATTTTAACAGTTTAAAAAAATAATTAAAATATCATCCATTTTTAATCAATATTTTCGGAGAATACTGTAATCTACTTCTTTAATATGAAACAATGACAACAATACGTATATATTTTAATGTATAAACCTTACTTGTTAATTTCAAGCAAAATTATCATTTATAAAATCCTTATCCTATTCATTTTTTAGATGCAGAGACGACAAATGAAGACATCGGACGAACTGATCCCCAAGGTGAGTAGAGAAATCCATATATTTTAATAGTGATTCTCAAGCTCTGCTTTTGCCTTTTCATTAATCCCCTCTCACGACCTTATTTAAGTATACCGTTGTTATACTTGAATTATTAAAAAAAATGAAGTCGTTTATTCCATACGCATGTAAAAAAAAAAAAAAGTTATTTACTGAGATTTTAAAAAATATTTCTTGAAGCAGAAGTAAAATATATAATTTCAGAAAGTACCACTGAAAAACCACCAAGAGCGCCCAGCAATGTTGGCAAGTTATCTCCCATTGCACTGTGTCTCATGGTGATAGCCAGATCTCTCCAGTGACAAGATGGCTGAATGTCCCGCTCACGAGAAATGAAGCGATTTGTCGCTGTTCCTATTTACAACCAAAGAGCAATGCAAAGTATACAATGATTTACATTAAAGAATACATTGATTTATGTTAAAGAATACATTGATTTACATTAAAATATACATTGATTTACATTAAAATATACATTGATTTACATTAAAGATACATTGATATACATTAAAGTATACATTGATATACATAAAAGTATACATTGATTTACATTAAAATATACATTGATTTACATTAAAGTTACTTTGATATACATTAAAGTATAGATTGAGATACATAAAAGTATACATTTATTTAAATTTAAGTATACATTGATTTACATTAAAATATAGATTGATATACATAAAAGTATACATTGATTTACATTTAAGTATACATTGATGTACATGAGAGTATACACTGATGTACATTAGAGTATACATTTAGAATACATTGATATAAATTATCGTAATTACGCTGATTTACATTAAAGTACCGATTGATATGCATATAAGTATTACCATGTACGTTAAAGTATACATTGGTTAACATACAAGTATGCTTTGATATACATTAAAGTATTCATTGATATACATTCACATTTTTCATAATTTAAAAATGCACATTTATCATCAGCGTAATTTTGTTTTTAAATAGTTATGAAGTTAATTTCCGGTATATTTTTTGTGTAAAATATAAACTGAATTGTTCCCCCTATCTCGCCAAACGTCAGTGTTCTTTAGGAAAGTGTAAACCAGAATCAGAAATGTAACCGTTTTTAACATTTCACTTCAGGATTAGAATTATTTTCTTCCCAAACGTGACATAACTAAAAAATAGTAATAATACTATTTAAATTTAAAGAAAGTTCAAACATAAACGGTATTTTATGAAGATTTTATGAAATGTAATGCATAGGGGAAAAGAAAACTAAATGTTTTGTTTATTAATTTCTTTTCCTATTGATACATAAATGTTTTGCCTAAACACTGCAAGTATTTAAAATGTTTGCCTAAACACCGTGCAAGTATCTAAAATGTTTGTCTAAACACTGTGCAAGTATCTAAAATGTTTGTCTAAACACTGTGCGAGTATCTAAAATGTTTGTCTTAAACACTATGCAAGTATCTAAAATATTTGTTTCAAATACAGTGGGACTTCAGATTACGAACAATTTCTGAAAATTTTTGTCTCGGTTAACGAATGATACTTCTGGTACTACCATACGTATATGCCTGTACACACAACCCGTTGAATAAATTGCTGCCCAAAACATATAATTGTTATGTAATAAATGTGCCTCAAAGCGCCATACCCTGGAAAACTGCCTCAGCTGGCGGACTAAACCATGTGGAGGGGGTGGTGGTGTTTAACATGGCACCACTGGGCGTAAAACCTTCCTGATGCAGGTCACCTGCCAGGGCGCAAGAGTTCCGAGACGAACTTGAACGGCCATGTGTTCGTGACCAGGGCGCGCCGCCTAGTTGGAGCTCATCGGCTGTGGGTAGGCGTGGCGAGGGGGGGATGGGGCGCCGCCATGCGACAGCTGCCCTAGATACGCTACATGTACATGAGAACAGATTCACAATCCCTACGGGCTCGGCCGTCGCCTCGGTTAACGTCTTTGACCAGGACGGAGGTGGAAAGTATGCTACTGGTGAGCCCAAAAACAGTGCCAGTGCCAGGAATAACATTACACTAGGCACCTGGAACGTAAGATGGCTGAGAGAAACGGTCAAGGCCGGGACCCCATTTTCTCTAAACCATATTAATTAATTTTTATTTATGGGTGGTCATCATGAAAATAAAATAGTTGGGGGTGGGGGGGTGGTGGGGGATATTATTAAGCGATATTATCACTTAATATATTTTGTAAAACTATGATTAAAACATTAGAGACGATCTTGGAGCAGACACAAGCTGTCACTCAACCTCTTGTCGAGTTTGTCTTTAGACAAGGAAGAGGATGCAATCTTGGCCTTCTGGAAAAACGTGTGGAGGAAAAGCTTGTGAAAGAGCCCCATCTAGTGTTGTTTTTTAAACCCGTAAAGAGCTTTTGACAGGGTAGACGGAAATAAGCTTTGGTAGGTGTTGGAACCGTATACGAAGTTAAAGGATAGCTCCTTGATAAAAGAAACCTCAGTGCTGTGCTTAGACCAAATAGTGGTTGGAATCAGAATTTTCAGTCAGACAGGCTTGTGCTCTATCCCCGTTTTTGTTGTTCATTATATTGATGGAAAAAATTGAAATAGAAAGATCTGAATCTAAATCCAGGAGACACTATGAATTGATATTTTGCAGATGATCGAAGTGGGTCAAAATTGATATGCAAGATTTAATCTGCTGAGGTAACTTACTGGTGACCTATTGATCAGGAAGGGTTGTATTGTGATCGGGGACAGGGGGTAGGGGTAAGTAGGTGTACAAAGTTTCAACTCCATTGGAGATCGCGAACAGAACCGACCCATGCCGCTAAAATGTCACAAGCAGGAACGGAACAGCCCAATGTAACAAATCAACTGGGATTTCTAACGGCGGCTCAGTGGTGTCATCTTCATTGGAGGCATATAATGGTGTCATCTTGATTGGAGGCATTCAGTGGTGTCATCTTAATTGAAGGCACCTCGTTGTATCCAGTGCCAGATTAACCATAACCTGTTAGTGGCGCCAATGCAAAAAAAATCCTTATTTTCTCTTTTGAAGGAAGCCTCCATATCCATACAGTGTACAGAATGTGAAAACATGAAGAGGTATAAGGTAAAAACAAACAGATTGCGATCATTTGTTACCTGGATGGTTATCATTAGAAAGCGGGAGAGATTAGCGGAAAGAACTGATTGAAACTTGCATCATATCGAATGTACAGGCACTACAGGAAACAGGCGTTATCTAAATAAAAACTCTTAATGCAAGAATTACATGCAGACAAACGTGGTTACAGTTTTTAAAAGTATAAATAGGAATGGAACCCAAGTCTACGCGAACACATAGATCATAAAACCTGCTGACGACCGATCAGAACCCAACCCAAACCATGCGGATGACCGATTCCGGACATATCCCAAACCTGCTGACCACCAAAACATGAACTTCAACTTTATAGAATATGAATCTCAAACTTATTTTTAAATAAGACAATGTTTAACGAATTTGGAATGCTGATTTTCTCGTCAAAAATAGAAATCCTAATTCCAAAGAATTATTTTTTTAAAAAAAAATACTTGATATTAACCTCGCTTTTTGTGTGTTGAGTTCAACATTTTCGGACGGCTAATTGACCCACTTTCCGTCAACCTAACGAGCTGAAACTTGGCTCATAGAGTCGTTGCCAATTGCAACACATTCTTTCAAATTTTCAGCCCCTCCCCAAAACCCCAGCACGCATCCGTATCCAGTTCATTTCTTTAGGTCCAGAGAGGAATTAGAGGGCGTCTGACGCCACCCAGTGCACGGGAAGTGGCGGGTCTTATGACGTTAATAAACAATCCTACTATTAGGAAGTACGATTGATGGTGTTGTAGGGGCAAACTACCAACCGACCAGGGGCTCATTGGTTGCGGTTAACTCCCCCCCCCAAACACACACACACTTGCCTTGACGATCGAGTGGGCTGTGGGTAGGGCTGTTTCAACGACGGAGGGCTCCTGACGTGCCGCCTCGCGGCTCAAAATTGGTCCTTTCGGGTTTGAGAAGGGAGGGGGGAGTACGCTGGGAAGAGCATAATGAACTTAGGATGGAAGAAGGGATTTTTTTTTCCTCTTAAGTGGATTATATTATATATGTGAACTAGACTGTCTCGTACATTCTGTTCAGAATTCATACACATACATTTTTGAAGTGAAGATAATTATCATTTCTTTAAAAAGCAACATAATCCTTATTGTAGTAATGCGATGTTGTTGTGCATAAGTGGTGAGAGGTCGGTAATTGTGAAGGATGTTGTGAAAAGTTTTTGATAGATGTGTTCCTTGGGAAATTCCTGGATCCGTAGATCCAGGTGGTCGAAGGATTGTTATAATTATTAGAAAGAATGGCAACTGTATTGTAATTTTTATTAAACCGCATAGGTTTTTTTATGCTGTGGTACTTCAAGTGAAGAAATGTATGCTAACAGCGTGTGGATTTTAGTATATCCAATTTTATCCATGTGACCTTAACATTATCAAAGGTAAGAGAGTCGGAGGTTGTCGCCCCCCTCTCCATCCCAAGTGTCACTTTCCCCCCATACATTTGGGGGCGGCATTTGTTCGCCAACTACACAGTTGTTTTTTGTGAGAAGAGACTGCCTTTTTTCCTCGTCTATGTGGCACAAAACCTAATAACGTCACATGTGTAACATAATCCACTAACTAACACACATATTCTGGTGAAGGTCTGAGATCGCCCTCTTATGACCCCGGCTAGTAAATTGGCAACCAGCTCCGTCTGCTGAGCTGTGCCATACAACATTTTCCTCACGTAGGGTTACCCAACCGCCCTGGCTTCCCCCGGGAGATCTAGTGAGGGACATTTGGTCAACAAATGCGCTAGCGTCTCCGGGAAAGGCTGCAATGCCGGCAGGTAGGATCCCTAGTGTTGTCTAGCCGCCAGAAGTATGCGCCTATGGGGCAATGCTCGGTGCGCATTTGCGTCACTAAGCTCTGCTGAACATAATCCACTACATGTGTCAGTAAATAGATTTTTGACAGTAAAATATTAAGAATATTTCCTTTCTTTTAGAGCATTATTTGTCTCTCCCAAGTCCTGTTCGTTTTGCGATCAACTCCTTTGATGTGGGTAGGCGATGCACAACTCGTGGAGTGCATGCTGGTGCACAAACCCCACACTCTGAGAACCACTCATCCATACGGCAAACGTGTACAAAATATAACTGCTACCACCCCTGCCCTCGGCCTCATCGGCCGATGACTCCATTTATCGGCTTAGAACAGCGGTTCTCAACCTGTGGGTCGTGACCCTTTTGGGGATCGAACGACCCTTTCCCAGGGATCGCCTAAGACCATCCGAAAACAAATATACTCTACAGTTGTAAAGAGAGCAACGAAAATAATTTTGCGATTGGGGTTCGCAACAACACGAGGTACTGTATTAAAGGGTCGCGGCATTTGGAAGGTTGAGAGCCACTGGCTTAGAAAGACTACATTGCATACCACTTTATCTGTGTCGCAGCGATGGTTGAACTCTCAGGATAGCGCGATCGTATTCGGATATTGATGAAATATTTCAACCGTTTCCCATCGGTTATATTTTGAAATTTACTGGCGTCTGACTCGCGTATGGAACAAACAATTTACAAACAAGTATCCTACCCATACACTTAACCAGAAGCGTAGCTATGGGGGGGGGTATATGTCCTTGGGCGCCAGACTAGTTAGGGGCGCCAAAATGGGCTTTGATATTATTCTATTGATGAAAATAATGGGTTTGAGAGTTGAAAAAAAAGAAAGGGAGGCGCTTTAAAAAGAAGCTTGTCCGCGGGCGACAAACACTCAAGCTACGCCCCTGCACTTAACCACGACAATTGATTGAGCATTGAATTTTTTTTTCTCCTCACGTTACTGCAACTGTTCATAGAAGACCTCAAAGTAATATCGACTTCCCACTATGGTTAGACTATGGTTAGACTATGGTTAGACTATGGTTAGACTATGATTATATATAAACTATGGTTAGACTATAGTTAGACTATTGTTAGACTATGGTTAGACTATGGTTATATATAAACTATGGTTAGACTATTGTTAGACTATTATTGGACTATGGTTAGAATATGGTTAAACTATTGTTAGAATATGGTTAGACTATGGTTAGACTATGGTTATATATAAACTATGGTTAGACTATTGTTAGACTATTGTTAGACTATGGTTAGACTATGGTTAAACTATGGTTATATATAAACTATGGTTAGACTATTGTTAGACTATGGTTAAACTATTGTCAGACTATGGTTAGACTATGGTTAGACTATGGTTATATATAAAATATGGTTAGACTATTGTTAGACTATGGTTAGACTATGGTTATATATAAACTATGGTTAGACTATTGGTAGACTATGGTTAGACTATGGTTAAACTATTGTTAGACTATGGTTAGACTATGGTTAGACTATGGTTATATATAAACTATGGTTAGATTATGGTTAGACTATGGTTAGACTACGGTTAGACTACGGTTATATATAAAATATGGTTAGACTATGGTTAGACTATGGTTAGACTATGGTTATATATAAACTATGTTAGACTATGGTTAGACTATGGTTAGACTATTGTTAGACTATGGTTAGACTATGGTAAGACTATGGTTATATATAAACTATGTTTAGATTATGGTTAGACTATTGTTAGACTATGGTTAGTCTATGGTTAGACTATGGTTAGACTATGGTTATATATAAACTATGGTTAGACTATTGTTAGACTATGGTTAAACTATTGTCAGACTATGGTTAGACTATGGTTAGACTATGGTTAGACTATGGTTATATATAAAATATGGTTAGACTATTGTTAGACTATTGTTAGACTATGGTTAGACTATGGTTATATATAAACTATGGTTAGACTATTGGTAGACTATGGTTAGACTATGGTTAAACTTTTGTTAGACTATGGTTAGACTATGGTTAGACTATGGTTATATATAAACTATGGTTAGATTATGGTTAGAGTATGGTTAGACTATGGTTAGACTATGGTTAGACTACGGTTAGACTACGGTTATATATAAAATATGGTTAGGCTATGGTTAGACTATGGTTAGACTATGGTTATATATATACTATGTTAGAGTATGGTTAGACTATGGTTAGACTATTGTTAGACTATGGTTAGACTATGGTAAGACTATGGTTATATATAAACTATGGTTAGACTATGGTTAGACTATTGTTAGACTATGGTTAGTCTATGGTTAGACTATGGTTAGACTATGGTTATATATAAACTATGGTTAGACTATGGTTTGACTATGGTTAGACTATGGTTAGACTAGGGCGCCAATCAAGCACTGAGCTGTATCACCAGGTATGCTCTGCAACGTTGACGCAGACCAGCCGTCATGCATGATCGCCTTTCCAGGAACTGCACTGTAATGTTTTTGCTTTTAGTTTTGATTTGTTCAACATTGACATTTTAAACGCACTACTTAGGTTGGTTGTAACAACACATCTCAACGTTCAGTGTGTCGGGGTGTGTGGTTAACAACTTAAACAGATCTTAAAATGAGTGACAGGCAGAGCGAGGTGGACAAGACTGTCATATCGATTCTGTCCAGACACAAGACGCAGACACAGGTTGTACATTTTAAGTCAATTAATACTTTGCGTTAAGTTTGTTTTTAATTAAGTGGCTCACATACTTAAAAAAAATAATTTATGGATCAATAGGGACATATAAAATCACTATTTATTAGACTTAACAAATAGTATAAGATTTTATTTCCTAGTCTGTTCTCAAGGCTATATGGAAATGCGGTCTCAGTTTTATCTTCTAGAAGATGATTTGTAACGTGTTTCCCTGCTGGTAATGTTCAACTTCCTTGTCTAACTTTTTAAAGTACACTTCTTAATTACTGTAAATTAAAAACTCGAATCAGTGGCGTAATATGAATAAAATGATACGGAAGGTATTCAATGTCTAATTAATAGCATACTGTATGTCTATATATTTTTTTCTCTTTCTCTCTCCCCCCCAGCCAGCTCTCTACCCCTCTCTCCTTCTCACAATATCTCTTTCTCTCCTTTCTCTTTCCATCACTCTCTCTCTCCTCCCCTTCTATCCGTCATCCGCCCCCTCTCTCACTCTTTCCGCCTCTCTCTCTCCCCCTCTCTCCATGTCTCTCCCTATCTCTCTTTCTCCCTCCCTCTCTCTCTTTCTCCCTCTCTCTCTTTCTCCCTCTCTCTCTCCCCCCCTTCTCTTTCTACCTCTCCCCTCTCTATTTCTCCCGCTGTTTCCCTTCTTCTCTCTCTCTCTCTCCATCTCTCTCTCTCTTTCCCACCTCTCTTTCTACATCTCCATCCCTCTCTCCCTCCCTATTTCTTCATCTGTCTCTCTTCCTCTCTCTCTCTCTCCTTCTCTTTCTCCCCTCTTTCTCTCTGTGATTTCTTTTCTCCTCGCTCATCGTGTACATAACATTAATATTTATATTGTAAAGCATCTCATAATTATTTCACAATATCCTTCGCTCCCCTCCTCTCTCCATGTGAAACTAATTCGCAAAAATCTTAATGGCCGTTATTGCATGGCATTATGCATGCGTTTAATTATGTTTATTCCTTAATGAGCACTAATTGAAATATTAATTTTCGCGGGTCACAATTTTATGTCACGAAAGTGGCGACCATTTTCTCTTAGAAAAAGAAAAGTGTAAAATGACTTTTGTTTTCTACACATGGAGGCCAGCGAGGCCAGAGAGGCCAGCGAGGCCAGAGAGGCCAGCGAGGCCAGAGAGGCCAGCGAGGCCAGAGAGGCCAGCGAGGTCAGAGAGGCCAGCGAGGCCAGAGAGGCCAGCGAGGCCAGAGAGGCCAGCGAGGCCAGAGAGGCCAGCGAGGCCAGAGAGGCCAGCGAGGCCAGAGAGGCCAGCGAGGCCAGAGAGGCCAGAGAGGCCAGCGAGGCCAGAGAGGCCAGCGAGGCCAGAGAGGCCAGCGAGGCCAGAGAGGCCAGCGAGGCCAGAGAGGCCAGCGAGGCCAGAGAGGCCAGCGAGGCCAGAGAGGCCAGCGAGGCCAGAGAGGCCAGCGAGGCCAGAGAGGCCAGCGAGGCCAGAGAGGCCAGCGAGGCCAGAGAGGCCAGCGAGGCCAGAGAGGCCAGCGAGGCCAGAGAGGCCAGCGAGGCCAGAGAGGCCAGCGAGGCCAGATGATAAGCGGGTGTGTGGCTCAACCCTTGTTGAAATGAAGACAACCATTTTACAACCGAATAGATGTGTCAGGACACAGGCGTTGGTTTTACACAAAATCTCAGATGTGTCATGACACAAGCATTATTTTTATACACAGTCTCAGGTGTGTCAAGACATATGCATTGGTTTCACTCACAGTCTCAGATGTGTAAGGGGACACACGCATTGGTTTTTTCTACACACAGTATCAGATGTGTCAGGACACAAGAATTGGATATTTTTTACAAGCAGTCTCAGAAATGTCAGGACACATGCACTGGTCTTACACAGTCTCAGATATATTAGGACACATGCACTGGTCTTACACAGTCTCAGATATATTAGGACACATGCACTGGTCTTACACAGTCTCAGACATATTAGGACACATGCACTGGTCTTACACAGTCTCAGATATATTAGGACACATGCACTGGTCTTACACAGCCTCAGATATATTAGGACATATGCTTTGGTTTCATACAAGTCTCACATGTGTCAGGAAGCCTGGATTGCTTTTACACACAGTCTCTTTTTTTTACACTTTGACTAAGCATTTTTTTCTTGTTGTTGTTGGAAAAAAACGATTTTATGCAAAGATAGAGTTCAATAATAATGGTGAAGTTGGATGTCATAAAAAAAGAGTTATTCCTGAATTAATATGTTATGATCTCTAGCTAACCCCCCCCCCCCCCCCGGCCACCCCCACACCCCCCCCCCCCCGGCCACCCCCACACCCCCCCACACACACACTTTTGTATGAACCATTGTAAGCACGTCCTTTTGTTGCTTCCTTGAATATATCTCCCCTCCCCCCTCCCCCTATTCCCCCCCCCCCCCGGAGTCACGTTCTTTATTGTTTCATAACAACGAAATATTTTGAAGCATTTCATATTTTAAATTTGTTTGTTTTCCTTTTCTTTCTACACCGACATCAGAAGCGTTTGCAAGGTTTCAAAATAGCAAAGCTTTATCTTGACGCTGGAGATTATTCCAAAGCCAACAGGTATGTAAATATTTATTTTTATTAAGGACTGCAAGGAAAGGGTAAAAGGGTTTGGGCCCGGGGGGGGGGGGGGTGAATATTTTAACTATTCGATTCTTAATTAATATTAAAAATCGCCTTTTCCCGCTTTTCTTCTTAATAATAATAATAATGAAGTTTATTTGAGAAATTTGAGAAATCACGCTTCATTCCCAAAGGCTCGAAGCGCGTTACAAGGTTCGATGTTCGAGAGGCATCACTGCTGCCAGTTAGGCGCATGTGAACTCCATCTCCCCATCTCCTGGGTTTGAATTCAGAGTTGCCTTCTCTTAGATGAGTTGCCGTCCAAGGTTAACGAGTCCCATCCACCCGTGAGTTGCCGGAATGTTTCATTGTATCAATGTTATCCGCCTATCGGGACTCCATCGCCGGGTTTGAATTCAGAGTTTCCTTCTCTTAGATGAGTTGCCGTCCAAGGTTAACGAGTCCCATCCACCCGGGGTACTGGTGGTGTGTTTGCTTGACTGGGATTTGGCGGGGATTGAACTCCAGACCATCAACTTGAGATTTGCTCAGTTTAGACCACTCGGCCACCCAGCACTCACTTGGCTTGCTGCTAACCATTGCTTGGGAATTCCTGGAATTAGATCGTTTGGGATGAATAAGTTATTCCCGATATATGTGGGCATCTTCAGATGATGTCTCAGAAAAGCATGTAATTTAAGTATAATCATACATGTATTCTTACGCGTCATCTCACACGGTCAAATTTCGCGTCAAATTGTTGTATGAACGCACCCTTTTGTGCGTGGTTTCTTTTTGGGGGGAATTCGATCAAATAGTAATTTGAAAGTTGTGACAAGGCTTCATACACGAATTGCATCAAATGCTTGAAGGAAAATTTGATCGTGTGAACCGACCCTAAGGCTACCCATAGAATTGTAGTTTTATTCGAGTGCAGTGGTTCTCAACCTTCCAAATGCCGCGACCCTTCAACACGGTTCCTCATGTTGTGGTACCCCCCCCCTCCACCATACAATTATTTGCGTTGCTACTTCATAAATATATGTTATTCTATGATCTTAGGGGACCCCAAAGTAAGGGTCGTTCGACCCCCCAAAGGTTGAGAGCCGCTGTTCTAGTGAATCCGACTGTGAATCGAATTGACTCCTTTAAGAAACTACACCGTTTGTATGGTTACATCTGTACACTTGTTTATGATGCAAGTGCAAGCAAAATCATGTTAAGCAACACACTCATCTGCGTAATGTTGATTTCATTTCAAAAATGCTAAATATTGGATGTGTTATTTATTCATATTTTTTTACATCGTCTTTGGTCCGTTTTAAAATAAGATTTTAATCAAAGTGGGTCCATATTCCTATATAAATTGGGATAGCTTATCAGGAATACATATTGGGAAGATGGTGTGTAGAACACCAAGCCCAAGATCGTGAAACCACGATCGGAATACCATGATATGGACAGGATCGGGACACCACGATGGGAAGACCATGGTTAGGTAACCGTGATCGGGACACCAGGATCGGGACACCAGGATCGGGATAACACGCATGGAACATCATTCTCGGTTATACTTATTTGTCTGACACACAAGTTGTCAGTCTAACGCAGTGGTTCTCAACCTGTGGGTCGCAATCCCTTTGGGGGTCGCGCGACCTTTCCCAGGGGTAGCCTGAGATCATCTGAAAAAACACATATACTCTACAGTTATGAAGTAGAAACAAAAATAATTTTGTTGCTTGGAGTCGCCACAACACGAGGAACTGTGTTAAAGGGTCGTGGCATATGGCAGCTTGAGAACCATTGGTCTAACGTCAAATCAAAATGATTTTAAAAAAAAATAATTTCAGACACTTTTTTTTTATTTATTAAAAAAAAAACAACTACTATTTAGTGGGGTATATTTCTTAGGAAAGGCTGTAAGAGATTGTAAGAGATTGTTTATTAACACCTGGTCATTCGATCATGATTCTATTCATCCATTTAATCTTCACTAACCCATGCATGTATCCACCAGCTTCATAATCCGTTCACACCAAAATGCATCAATTCATGCGTTAATTCTTTACTAACCAACCTATTTGTTCACAACAAATCTGATACTAAAAAGAAACACAAACTCAGCATCCAGTTGCGTATCTACAAAGGACGCATCTCCAGTGGCGCATCTACAGTTGATTTCGCCTGGGCGTATCGCGACTGTTTGCCGTCTCACTTCCGTGGAAAAAAAAAATCAACAACTTCTGCAGTCGGATCAAAATGGCGTCCCTCAAAATAAAGAAAATTGTGCCACCCGAACATCTGAAATTCGCCCCCCCCCCCCCCTCAGAAATAATTGTCTGAAAGAAACACAGACAATGACCCCACAGAAATGACTAAGAGCGTTACAAAGGTCTCGGGGGGTGGTGGGGGACATCGACGTTTACGCATCAATGCATGTATTCATTCGCGATTATTATAATCTATTTCGTTTGCAGTATTAACACTTTTTTTTTTACATTTCTTCTATACGTCAAGACAGGGGACTTTCAATAACACTAGAATCTACGACCAATAACTCACCATTTAAGGACAAAAAAAAAGTGTGTATGTAGGTGGGGGGGGGGGGGGGTATGAATTGAAAACGAAACAAAACAAATGTGGGCCTTAACGTAAAGTTCGGTTGAAGAATGATGCTTTCATAACACATTTCTGAGAAATATGGCCTACTTTGTTACGTAGTCAAAAACAAATTTTCTTTCAGTTTTATTTTACTAATTCTCAATGTCTTATAACATTTTTTATGGCATGTTTTCCGAAAACTGTTCGTTGATCGTGTTACTTTACTTTACTGACTACTAAGGGCTAAGGTCAAAGCTTAAACTTAAGGCTGCACCTATCGGTACATTTGTACCAGAATTGAGAGGTTGGCATTAAAATACGATTTAAAATATTTTTTTTGGGTTTGTAAGACCAAATGAGGTATCAAATGAAAGATAATTGAATGTACTATACGTTTGTAAACTTAATTTTTCATTTTAACTAAAATAAACTACTACAAATGACATCCGAATATCATTAGTCAAAATGTACACGGACACGCAGCGTCCCCTTTTGGACCCGGGACACATTACACTCAATGCTATTCAAATGTCATTTGTGGTAGTTTATTTTAGTTAAATAAAGAATTAAGATTTCAAACGTATAGTACATTCAATTATCTTTCATTTGATACCTCATTTTGTCTTAAAAACCCAACAAAAATATTTTAAATCGTTTTTTAATCCCAACCTCTCAATTCTGGTACAAATGTACCAATAAAATCTTGAAAATCTTATTGACGAGGGTCACGCTTGAACTTAACACCCCCCCCCCCCCCCCACCTTGCAACTTTTCGGTTTTTGTTATAGAATTGTTATTTAGTGGATTTTAATTTAGGTACTCAAAGCGATTTAAAATTAAAATTATTCCTTTTTTAAATGTTCCAATTCTTTTTAACAAAATAATTAATATCAAAACGCAGCTGACCAATAGTATGAAAAACACAAATATCTTCTCGTCTCCTATGCCTATAGGCCTACCTTACTTTACTTTACAGAATGTACCTAACTTACACCGTTTCCTTACAACAGATAACTGACTGATCCCATCACCTTGCAATACTTACAGCAAATACCTAACTTATCCCTTTACCTTACAACAGATACCTAACTGATTACCTGAGGGAAAGAAACAATGACCATGCTGCACATGAACTTATGGGAGAGATTTACGAGGCACTTGGAGAACCAGCAGAAGCCCTGGAGAGTTTCAAAAGGTAGTTCTATGTAGTTTTCTGTCATTATATCTTTGTTTATATCTTCAGATATAAAATGTCATGTAATAGACTTGGACGATTTGTATGTGTATGTGTATCTATCGTTATATAATTATTATGAACATTCTTTGTTTTAAATGATCCTTTACTAATTATAATAATAGCAGAGAAAGCTAAAAACATTTTTTTATTTATATTTAAGAGTTGTGCTTCCTAAACAAAATTAAACAATTAAAACTATTTATACGAATTTCTTTCTAACCAATATGACAATGAAAAATAATTTCTTAGCCGACTCATTAAGTTTACAAACGTATAGTACATTCAATTATCTTTCATTTGATACTTCCTGGTTCTGTGAACTCTACACATTTTAACCAACTTCCCATCTTATAACCATGTTTTTTACAGGGGGGGGGGGGAACCCAAAACTTGGTCGGTTTGTTAAATTGTTTATTACTGAAGTCGCCACAGTTCATAGAAATTTAAATAAAACCTGCAAATTTAGGGGGAGGGGCACAAATGCCCCACCCTGCCCTACCCAAATGATGTCCATGCTTATGGCCTTAACATTATTGAAATAATTCAAAATGTTATATTTTAAAATTGTTTAGATGCATATCATGCCAGCTGGTCTACATTTTAAAAATTTCTTATAATCTCAACTCACAATTATTTCAGGGCTTACCAACATGGAGGATCCAGGTTCTACAAACTCGTAATAAAAAGTAAGATAACCAGTTTGTTACTATATTTAAGTTAGTGACCAGTCACATGGTTACATTAGTCACAGGTGGATTTGCAAAAATGTTTGAAGATCAGTAATGAGATGGTAAGTAAGCGACAAGTCAATATTGAGCATGATAGTGTGATCAAATAAAATTAGTGAGAAGTCACTAGTCAACAGGGAACATATAGACTCGTCAACAGGGAACATACAGACTAGTCAACGGGGAACATACAGACTAGTCAACGGGGAACATACAGACTAGTCAACGGGGAACATACAGACTAGTCAACGGGGAACATACAGACTAGTCAACGGGGAACATACAGACTAGTCAACGGGGAACATACAGACTAGTCAACGGGGAACATACAGACTAGTCAACGGGGAACATGTAGACTAGTCAACGGGGAACATGCAGACTAGTCAACGGGGAACATACAGACTAGTCAACGGGGAACATACAGACTAGTCAAAAGGGAACATACAGACTAGTCAACGGGGAACATGCAGACTAGTCAACGGGGAACATACAGACTAGTCAACGGGGAACATACAGACTAGTCAACGGGGAACATGCAGACTAGCCAACGGGGAACATACAGACTAGTCAACGGGGAACATGCAGACTAGTCAACGGGGAACATACAGACTAGTCAACGGGGAACATGCAGACTAGTCAAAGGGGAACATGCAGACTAGTCAACGGGGAACATGCAGACTAGTCAACGGGGAACATGCAGACTAGTCAACGGGGAACATACAGACTAGTCAACGGGGAACATGCAGACTAGTCAACGGGGAACATGCAGACTAGTCAACGGGGAACATACAGACTAGTCAACGGGGAACATGCAGACTAGTCAACAGGGAACATACAGACTAGTCAACGGGGAACATGCAGACTAGTCAACGGGGAACATGCAGACTAGTCAACGGGGAACATACAGCCTAGTCAACGGGGAACATACAGCCTAGTCAACGGGGAACATATTAGCAATAGGTCACGAAGTGACGTCTTATTTCTTGGACAACAAGAGTCACATTTTAGTTACCTTTCCTAGGTTACATATCAGTATTATCAGTCACAGATTTTTTTTTTCAGTTTAAAAAAAAAAAACAGTGAATTATTTACACTAGTAACTCTGTTCTTAAAGACACGTTATTAAACTGACTGTAAAATTCATTATCATTTAATTCTAATTGTTATTTTTATCTGTTTAGTAAGTGAACTGCATTGTGACACTGGAGCAGATGTTCAGACATTAGAGGTAAATATGTGTTCAAACTAATTAAAGTTTCTAATCAAACTTGTTGTGGGGCTGGAATAAATGACACGGGGTACTAAATTTATATCCTTACACCATGCAAAAAAATATGTTTTAATTTAAATTTTGTTTGATCATACCTAAAACTTTTTTTAATGAGTTAGAAAACCATCTTGTCAAGATGTAACAGTTTACATATTTTGAAATAGGCTTTAACAGTTTCACTTTAAATAGGGTCAAAGGTCAATTCAAAATTTTTTTAGTAGAACAATCTTTGTTTGTACGTTAATGCATTAATGTATGACGCCTAAAAATTGACTGTTCTATTGCTTGTGTTTTGACAGTGTAAACTGTCTGATTTTTATCAAATTAAAATCGCTATGTCCTCTTCTTTTTAGAGCTGGCTGGAGCAATGTAACCGTTTCTTCCCCAAAAGTAGTACAGCAGTGAAACTAGAGGTAATTTAAATGATAAGTTTAATTCAACTTCTGTAAGTTTTAGCAATAGCTTTAAATTCAAACAATTTTCAGTGAATTGTCTCTTATTTTAATTGATTTAGGTATTATAGTAATACATTTTAATTTATTTAGATAATGTAAAATTCATTAACATCATTTAAATATTTCTGCTAAGACTATCTGTGACTTTGAAAGATGAGAGAATGATGTATGGGGATTAACATGTTGAGGTTTATAAACTTGGAAGTGGTGTGTTTTTGTTACAAAAATAATCATAAAAAATAAAATTAACAGTTGAAATAAAAAATAATTGTTGATCAATTTTTTAAAATCTTTTTAGGCTCATATTAACAACACAAAGTCTAGAAAAATCCCATCAACAAATGTGCAGGTATGTGAGACAGATCCTTTTCAGAGCTTTACATTTACCTTTTTTACATAGTCTGGCTCCTCGGAATATTTAAAATTAATCCATTAATGTTTCAATTGGAGTTCATTTTGAATTTAAAATGTAACCAAAACACAACATAAGATTGTCAATCACACAGCTGGCCAGTGATTTAGCCCATTGTGTGAACTAAAAGACACAATTTAATAATTGCTACTAGATTTAATTGACCTTGATAAATAATTTCAAAATTTAAACCTTTGATCTGACAAAGCTTTTTTTTGTGTAAATTTTATTTTTAAAAAATATACAATATTTGGCAGATCAGCTTTAAAGACTTGATTTCAGAATTAATTTTTAAAAAGAAATAAATATTAGGCTTATATTCATTTGTTTAGTATTTTTTAAAATTTCAAAAAAATGGAAATAATGTAGTCTACCATTCAGTGGATAAAATGGGATACAGTTCAATTTATTTCCTTCCTTATCTGCTACTTTAGGACAACAAGAAATTGTTGTATTATTAGAACATGTCACATTTTATGAATCTATTACTTTCATTTTAATTTTTTGCTGGAAAAATTGAACAGCTTGATTTTATAATTTCATTCCCACTGAGAAACATAAAATTTCCTTAAAATTTTGTGACATTTTTGTATGTGATTTTTTTATAAACCTATATCTGTGCAATTAAGAAATACATTTTAAAATATTTATTGTTTAAATTAAAAATTCCTTTTTAATTTATTTTTAGGCTCTTGGACATGATGAATTATTTATCCACATAAAATTGTTGAATGACCTTGCTGATATAGGTAGTTTGGAAATGGCATATGAAGCAGCTGTCAGTTGTAACTTTGATATAAAGTTTGTTGAAGATTATCACTGGTTTAAATGTCTTAAGTCAATATTCCAAGTAAGTTTTGGCAAATTCATGGAATTGTTATTTCAATAAAAATAGCTGCATGCAAGAAGCAATGGAAGTGTCTGTCTCTGCATATGTGCTGTTGAAAGCCTCTTGGCAAAAATGTCCTCTTTTTATTGACTTCATTCAGGTTTCCTTCTACCCTGTGTATGTAAATTTCTTATTGTTTGACCAAGAAAGAATACTTCATGTGAAGAGGAATACTATTTATTTAATTTCCACATTATCATAGCTTAATGTTTTTTCTAAAATGAAAAGCACAAGAACTTCTTTTAAAATGTTATATGTTTTTTTGGTAAATATGAAAAATCAGTTCTTGTAAATGGATGATTCTTTATATTTTTCTAAAAAAACAAACACATAAAACAAATGTATGCTCTTAAACAAAGTGAAAATAGGCTCATTTTGTATTCTTTTAATCACAACAAAGAATTGATTGAAAGGCTAAAACGTATTAGTGAAATTAATTTTAAAAATTAAAAATTTACTTTTCATATACTTTGTGGTAGAGATTTTATAAAAATAATACCCTGTTGCTTTAGTTTTATTCCACATTTTAATTTGCACAATAAAATTGCATTATATGTTGCTAAATTTGTTTTTAAAATGGTAGATCATCAGATGGCAATTGAATTTATGCAAAATTTTCTGTCAGGCTAAAAGTAATTTAACATAAGATTTTTTTACAAACAACGAAAAGATTTTATAAACTACTGTCAAAAATATTTTTTTACTGAAGCCTGAACGATTCTGTTAAAAATCTAGTAAATAGTAAATAGCCTACCAATTTAGTATTATTTTGAGCATATGTCCTAGATGTTCAAACTTGGATTTCTTTCCTACAGAAATTTGGCGTCAGAAACCCAACCATGAGATCAACATGTGATTACAATCTTCATTTCCTCTACATCCTTAGAAACCTCACTTACCTTAGTTTGTGTACCAGAGATACTGACACCTGTGTAGATGCTTTAAACTGGTAATATTTTTAAGATTACTTGAGTTTACCTTCTGCATTCTTAGAAACACACAATAGCTATACCCTCTGACAACTTTTTCAAATGCTTTAAAAGATAATATGTTTGACATACCTTGAGTTTAGTTAATAAGATTTCCTTTCTTATTAAAAGTCATGAAATAGAATTATTCTCAATGCATTTATTTAATTTCAAACATTGTGGCAGGCAGCAGTTTTATACAAAAGTATTGATGTCAAAAGCTTTAGCAATTTTAAGTGAAAAATAAAAATCCATCACATTCTCCCAAATTGAAAAAAAATTTGGGGGAAACCGTCTTAGCTACATATTACATATAGCCTATTTTTAAAAAAAATAAATTATTTACTTTTGCACTGTTTCAAAGTATTTAGGAAATTAGAAAACACAGTAAGGTTAAACCTGAAAAAAGGAACGCAACAAAACAAAGAACGTGTCGGCAGGAAGCCTTCATCAGCAAACAAACAGAAAAACGAATAAAATAAAAAAATATTTTTCAGGTTTAACCTTACCGTGTTTTACTAATTACCTATTGTGATAACCTGATTGCAGTCTCCCCCATTATTACCCTTCAAAGTATTTAAAAATCTAGTTGACATTTGTTATTATTTATTAGCTTTTGGAGTTGACTTTTTTAACTCTTAAAACAGATGCTCAAACACATTTTAAATGCTTCTTTGTAACATTTGTATTCTGGTAGAATCATATATGGTATGAAAAAATCCTTCATCTGAATGAAAAGTAGGCTATATCAGCAAGAATTTTCAGATATATATTCCAACTTCCCCTATTCCGAATCTATAGCATTGTTGATGATATTTGGCTTTATGTCATATCCCACGTGAAGAGAATTTTCCTTGGAATAATGTGAGTCTTGTAACTTTCAAGCTTTGATCAGCAACTGAACCATGCCCTGTCCCTGGACATCACAGATGGTACATGGCATGGTTTGATGAAAGAAATTAAGGGACAGTTTTTTTACCTGGCTGGTGTTCTTGTGTTAAAGAAGGCTCAGGATGTGAGTTAATATTATGCATTAAAATGTATTTAGATGTTCATACACCTGGGTGAATTAATGTTATATGAAGATAGGGTTAAGATGCATATGGAGAATATGTAATACAGTAAAGTTTAACAATTAATATTATAATTATACATTCATTCTTATTTGAAAATATAAAATAATATCAGCTTTCATAAATTCACCTAAAACATTGTCATACCTTTTTAAAAAATTTATCTGTGTCGTTTTTTAAATCTTTCAAAATAAAATTTTCTCTAAAGAGGAGGCCAACGCAGAGAAACTAAATTTGAATAATTTGTATATGTAATTGTTCCAAAGGGTTCATTGCAATTAGAAACTGAAGTAATGGCAGCAGGAGCTTGTTTTTTAACCAGCTACAGCGTTGATCCCATTGACAGCAATGAGCATTGGTTCACAAACATACCTAAGCAAAGAACCCCATTTTGCAGATGGTGGTACCTTCAAAGCAATGATCGTACTTCCCAGATTGGTATGCTGCATGAAGTTTTATTTGTTGCTTAAAATATGTGGGTGTTGTTTGAAAGTAAAGATTTATTGAAATGTTTTATAGTTATATTTATGTTTTAACTAAAAATGCATAATTATAATCCTTACAAGTTTTTTAGTGGAGTTTCTGACTAAGCCTATGAATTATTTTTTTAAATAAATTTACAATTGTTATGAGATCTAAGATCACATAGGGATTGATGCACAGAAAACTTTTTAAAATCATTTAAAAAAAAAAAAACTTATAAGAAAATTAAAAATTTATAAAATTTCCCAAATAATTGTAATATTTTTGACTTGGTTAAAAATATGTATTTATTCATGTGCTGAAAATGAATATGTACAATTTAAGCGAAAAAAACCCATTATTTTGGATCAATAATCTTTTCTTTTTTTTTACTTTAAAGGATTTGACGCAAATATTTTAACAACATATTACTTGTTTTAACACCCCACCATAATAACTATCATATGTGCTTAACATATTTGCAACAAACCTCACACAAGACCCACAAGGTTTGGGAAAAACTTATTTCTAATCACCAGAGAAGAGCCTACAGGATTTTCCAATTTATGTAAATAATTTCCTGTTATTAATGAACTCTATATTTTATTATCTCTTTTAGGCCACATGTTGAACGAGTGGTCTAGCTGCAACATTATGGAATGGAGTAAAGGCATAACAAACAAATTTAGGACTCCTGATCATCGAAATTCTTTATACAGACTTCTTTTTGGCAACAGGGCTTGGCAAGATGGGATAGAAGGATCTTTTTTCTACCATTCGAAGGAGATGTTTGAGAGATCATATCCCACGAAACAATTGACAGACAGACAACTTACAGAGATAGATAAAGGTTAGCTATGATTTGGTTGGTTTTGTTTGTTTTGTTTCAGAAAAAAAAAATTCTCATTAGTATAAGATTTATAAAGTCATCAATTCAAACAGGGGTTGGGGTGTTGTTGGGGGGGGGGGGCGGCGGGTGGGTGGGTTAGCATAATTAACGTAATGGGTTTGGGAGTTTAACAACTTTTTTGGGGCCTAATCATTTTATTTATATTCTGTGATCCCATTGGGAAGTTAATAAAGTCATTTCAAAATGCCTGTAGAATAATTGTTACTATGCATGATTGTGCTTATTTTTTTACTTTACATAAAAAACTATTCTAGATAAAGCAATTTGCTTCAACTGTTTTAGCACATGTACATTTTTTGTATGAATTTTTTTTACAGTTGCCTGCAAACGTCATATGTGCAACCTGTCTCATTTGGTATGGTTGTGTCGACAATACTACTCCCCAGACATGGATGTGCAACCTCATTGTGAGTGTTCAAGGACATTTGATTATATTGAGATTTCCAAATAAAATGTTTATACTTATGAGTTCATCGATTCTGACCCAGTAAGATAAGTTTGTAGAGGTCAAAATAGCTAAAATGGTATTTAGAATGATCGTTTACCAATTGTTCCAGGTTACAGGAAGTAATATTTTCTGCAGAATGAATCATTCAATGAAGAACCAATTTTCGAAATGATATTATAGTGTCAATTACCACATGGTATGAATGTCATGTCTCTATTCACTGTTTGAACCTAGCTCCGCCCCTTCACGTCACGACCTATCGCGGTGGACTTACTTCTCCTCTTTTCTTTCCCTCTTCCCTATTTAACCTTTCTCCCATTTACTTTCTGTCACAAATAATTTGCTGCCCTCTTGGATACTACTTCTCAGCTAAGTGCTATATTTAAAAAAATATTTTTATATTTTTTATATTTTATTCGTTTTTTCTGTTTGTTCGCTGATGAAAGTTTCCTACCGACATTTTTCGTTGTTTTGTTGCGTTCCTTTTTTCAGGTTTAACCTTACTGTGTTTTACTAATTTCCTATTTTAGTGTCATTAGTTAATGAGAAGAATATATATAATTAATGAAAAAAATTAGACTGACCTCTTTGCATTAGATATTTTAAGATGATACATAATTTAATTACTGATTTAGATGAGATATATTTGATGAGATGTTAACATAAAATCAAGAATCTTCCTGTGTATAATTTTTTACTTAACAAGTTTTGGTATTCGAACTCAAATATAAACATGATTATTTAAGAAGTACTTTAATGTTGTAGATGTAATCAACACCTGATAAAGAAAAAAAAAGATTTCCTATTTCATGTTTTTGAATTTTCTGCAGATGCATTTTTCACAGTGGAAGACTTTGACCGTCTAGCAAAGGACTTCCTGAGTGCAACTGATGTGTTGGTTAGTATTAAGAAAACCTCTATGAAAACATTACCTTTTTAAACCATCTACTCACTTGACTTCCCTATTCATCATCATCATCATTTCCCGTAGTCCTTCGACCGTTGGAGCGCCACCGATGACATAAAATCTATTCTTCTTCATTCCTCTTGGTCTTTTGCCCTACGCATAGCATCGCCTAGTTTTAATCCCGTCCATTCTTTGATGTTATCGGGAAGATCTTTTTCTCTGTCTTCCTCTTCTTCTTACTCCTCCTCTAGTAGTGCCCTGCAAGATTTCTTTGGCGAGCCCTTGTTTTCTGGTCACGTGGCTATACCATTCAAGTTTGCGCTTTTTTACAGACACCAGGCGGTCATCGTACTGTCCAATTACAGGAAAACAATTAAAAACTCCAACCCTCATCCAGCTTAACTGGGATTTTTTTCCCTCATATAAATTATGATCAACTCTATTAATGTTTAACTTTAAAAATAATTCTCTTCATTGATATTATTTATCATTCACTTAAAAAAGAAGAAAGATTTTGATTTGCTATTGCAAGCAGTTATTCAGGTTTTGTGAGTACTGTTGTTCTTTTTATAAAAGAAAACAAACTTTTCGTTCAAAGTTCCCATATTTGACTAAAAATTTAAAATTAAGCTTCATTCTATTCCACAATCTTTAAGATCAATATTAAACTAAGCAAATCGGTAAACCGTGGCTTAACTGTACAATTGCTATGTTACAGCTTGAAAATAAACATAATATATCTGTTCGGCTATGTGACTAGCTGGCTGCAGATGGCTACAAAAATGAAATTTATACATTAAACATATTTTTGGCAAGTACTTCCATTACATTAAAAAAAACAAATTTTGATTATTTCTTCAGGTTTTCCTGCTAGCCACTGTGCGCTGCTCATCCTATGCAGTGAGTGACAGTTCTTTGATTGACACTCCATGGCACAGTTTTCCGATTCCAGCTTGTCTGATTAAGGAGCTATGTACCCCAGGACAGGCTGAATGGTGGACTGCAGCTTATAACTATTGTACATCAAAATACAAGTAAGAATATGTTTAACTGATATATAACGAGTGTAATAATGCAATAATGTATTTTAAAATATTAATTATAGGAACATTATATAAATAACAAACAATTATAAAATTGGAATAACTTTTCAAGGTAATTTATATAATCAGTAACTTTGATGGTCATAATTGCAACCGCAAAAAAGAAATAAATTGAACACAATTTTGTTTAAAAAAATAAATCCATAATTCTCTGTTAACAATAAAAAAATAAATAATTGAAAGGTAATTCTATAGGAATTATTTTACCAAAGGGAATACTATATTTATTAGTCTATAATGTATTTTTAATTATATTTGACATACATATGTGGCATTGTAGGCGATGCTTTAATGTAAACATAGTGCTCACCACCCAACTTTTTTGTGGAATTTGACCTTGTGGTTATGTTACAACAATATGGGATGAACGGTTTCCCTCTCCACCATTATACCAGGCTTAGATATTTAGATCTGTTGTGCTTTTGGTATAAGTTCTATCATTTAATTGTCTCGAACCCTAAGGTATTACGATGTCTATTATATCTTGTCGAAAAGAAGGATTTTTTTTATTCTGAATACCTCAGTATATTTGCAAGTCTACATCTTTAGAGGATATTGTAATATTGAGTAATGAAAGAAGTATTTAACATTGAAGCGGGGGGGGGGGGTCCCAACCCCTTCAATTAAAAATATATCAAAAACCATTTAACCTATATCAATTTAAAAGTATATCTTAGCTAGCCGAGACAAAATGTCAACAGACACATATAAATCTTCAGGGCGTTGGTTCCGGATTTTGACTTTTATTCGGGTTGGTATCTCTGAGGATTGTCAATTTACAGCAGGACATCTGCCAGAAGTCAAACACTAGACCATCCTGTAATATGTCGTGTTACTTAGATGCGCCTTGAAAGGTTCATGCGGCCCTATTTATAGTGAGCACGCCAATGTGCTTTTGGCATTCAAAGTTTTAATCGTGTCCTTAAAGTGTGCCATTGTTCACCGGTTCATTTGGATGCTTGATGTTGTTCTTTTTCTTGCGGTTTTTCTTACAGTTTTTCTTGCGGTTTTTCTTGCGGTTTTTCTTGCGGTTTTTCTTGCGGTTTTTCTTACAGTTTTTCTTACAGTTTTTCTTGTGGTTCTTCTTAGTTTTTCTTGCGGTTATTCTTGCGGTTTTTCTTACAGTTTTTCTTACAGTTTTTCTTACGGTTTTTCTTACAGTTTTTCTTACAGTTTTTCTTACAGTTTTTCTTACAGTTTTTCTTACAGTTTTTCTTACAGTTTTTCTTACGGTTTTTCTTACAGTTTTTCTTACAGTTTTTCTTACAGTTTTTCTTACAGTTTTTTCTTGCGGTTTTTCTTACGGTTTTTCTTACGATTTTTCTTACGACGGATCCTTTTATCTTACAACTGTTTCTTATGATTTCTCTTAGGATCCATTTACTTCTACCACTCTTGATTATACAACAATGATAGAATTAAATAAAGGCTATAGTCCTCAAGACCTGAATTTTCTTGAGTTTATGAAGACCAAACATGTATACATACATTTAAAACTGTCAGCTATATCTCTTCACCGCTTGGCTACACATTCATTACAGATCCGAATTTTCTGATGTGAGGAGAATCTTAGTTAAAGGGATTGAAACTGTCAGACTTGTTGGACAGCATGGCATGTCGGCGCATATGATGGTCCATATAGCAAGGTCACTGGATGCAAAGGTTAGAGGATGCATTGAGAATTACTTCAAACCCTCTCATTCCCTTTAACATTGCCAGAATTTTCTGTTTTTAACCAAATGTGCTATTTTCAAATTATGGGATTTTTTATAAAAACCAATCAATCGGTGTGTTAAAAAAAATTTTGTTTGGAAATACAGTAGCATTAACTTCAAGAACAAAACACGAGGATCTATTAATAACTTTTAAATTTCTTTAAATATTTTCAAAATGTTTAAATTGTTGTTTCAGTTTGTTTAAGTTTATCCCTTTTTTAAATGCTACAAATGTGTTCTGTTTATGTTGGTGAAAACAAAAAGGTGACCAACTAAATCAACTTAATTCAATTTAAAATAAGTATTTTTTGCATTTTGTTATCATATTATTATTATTATCAATATTTATTATTGTGAAACTTTTATCAACAGCTAAAAGCATTGAAAGATGATGGAAATGAGTGTCAGTTTCCAAAAGGAGAGATAATAGCAATTGAAATGAGAGCAGACCGTTACTGGGAGAAAATTGAAACCTACATGAAAAAGCTTCAGAGGTAATAATAAAAGGAACTGGGAACTATGTTGTCTGTAAATATAGTATTAAACCTAGTACCAAAAAAATTTGGAAATATAATTTGTTTTTTTATAAAGAGCTTAGATATTTACAATTTCTGCTATCCTTTTTTTTCTTCTTTTTTCAATATGAAAAATAGAAAACTCAATTAATCAGCATTACTGATTTTTTATTTCACACCTCTAGTTGTATAAAAAATACTTATTTGCTAACTGCAACCCAATCACAAAGTGAAATTCCCTTTGTAGAAAAGAAAAGCTTCAAGCTCCTAGCAAGAGAATGTTTGAAGAACCTCAGGATATGGAACTTTTACAAGAACAAATTGAGTCTTACTTGTCAGAGTCCACATTTGCTCTGGCCCTTGCTTCAATGAACAGATCAGACTATGCCAGGGCAGTTGAAGGTTTCAAGAAGGTTGGGTCAGCCAAAGCCAGTCTGTACTGTGCAAAGGTGAAATTAGAAGTCCTTGGATACATTTTTTAAGCCACAAAGAAATCTTAAAATAATATAGACCTACTTGGGTTTTTTGTTGAATTAAAAAAAAAATTATAATTTATCTGTAAAGATGAGTTTGACTTTTTTAAAAAAAAGGCAAAAGGTAAACATGGTCTGGAAATTTCTAAAGCAAGATTCACACCATTAGGCTCAGATAAAAAAAGGAGTATATTTTTATCATATTTAGGTCTACTATGTACACAGTGTGTAAATGATACTATGACAAATATAAAGAGCATACACCTAATGAGGCTTAAAACAATTAGGGTACCAGACATGATACATTTGATTCTAAAACGTACAGATACCAACTAATTATCCTAGAATTTAATCATGTCTGATGATGTCCAGATTTTAATGATAGACTCTCACCAAAGGCAGACACACTGAACATGATTGTAAACTTATATATAAAGAATTTTTTTACCCGGTGTTAACATTTTATCTTTAAACTTGTTGTGACTCTAAAATCCCAATTTATGACCCTTCCTAAGAGCATGGGATTGAACGTAGGTGATTTAAAAAATTGACTTTCATGTTTTAAAAACCATAGTAGAGGCCTATATTGTTAATTCTTAAAACAATTTTGTCTTTTTTTGTTAACTTGGCTGTATCTCTGTTTTTTAGTGTTCATAAAAATGTATATAGTCTAGCTCCCAGTTTTTCATTGACTTAAGAGCTCTTGAAGATCTTACCCAATTATTTCAGGCCTACAAACAATGGGCAGAGAAAGAAATGTCTGAAGATAATGACACAGATAAAAAGCATCTTTGGATTGAAGAACTTCTTTTCCATGCTAGGGATCTTCTGTATAATCTGATAGAGACTAAAGAGGGAGACAAAGTAAACCCCATTATAAGTTAACTTGTTATTTACCTAATACTATTAGTAATAGACTTTACTTTGTTTTTTTACTAATTTAAAAGAATTCAATTTAAAATTTGATTATTTTGGGTCTACAAATTATATACTTTGATCTAGGGAGATCTCATTGTATTTTTTTTTTTAGCATACAGTATTATAAATGTTAATAAACATAACCAAGGGATCATAATAAGTTGGACAGTTTTACACGTTACCTTCAGATTAAAGTAATTTCAGCATATTCCAAGTACTAAAACATGTAAACTTGTCTCCATGTCTGATAGACAGAAAAATTGATTTAAAAAAATAACGATCGAAATATATCCAAAATAGAATAGAATTTAGTCCTAGCTATTATTTCATTTTTGGTACTTTAAAAAAATATAGGCCTATATATATTTTTTTTTAAAAATTTGGTATGTTATTTTCATTAGCCTGTAAAATAGTCACTTCAACAAATTAACTTAAATTTTAAACAGCTTAATGATACATTCCTATTGTTTAAATATTACATTAAAATTTGTAAAGTACCATAAACATGTTAATGCTTTATTTGCATAGGTAGCCTACATATTACCATTTGATTAAAGTAGGAGAAATTAAATAAAAATCATGTTAACTTTTAACCTAAACTTTAAAATTGACACTATTAAAAATAACTTAATTAAATTTTAAGAACCTAATGGAAGATGTTGTAAAAGAATTGGATGAAGTTGAGCTGACTATACATAAAGAGAAATTATGTAAGTGCTTATTTACAAACAGCTACTTACCATTGTATCTAGAGAGTTTTTAATGGTTTACCAGCCATATTGCAAGTATTGCAATTTTGTAGACACATTTTTTGTTCTGGCAAGCTTTATTACTTTACAAGTAAACTTTCTTACTTTGCAGAGCTCCAACTGAGCAAACATATTAAGTGTCTTAGCAAATTTGTATCTTTTTTTTTTTTTATAACAACAGAAAAGTTTATTAATCCAATAATTTCATGACTTGTTTGCACAAAACTTACATTCAGCTAAAGTTCAAGATTCTTTGAGTGACAGTGGTTTTATCCGAACTCCTTCAAAATCTGAATCAGATTATCAGTCTCTGTCAGAGGCCAGGAGAAATATCTTTCTTAGTACTCCAATTCGGGTAAGCTGGCCAGACTATGTAGTCAGTATTTACTTTGAACTGCTCAGATTTAGTATGTTCATATTGTATACTGGTCCCGGTACTGAAAACATTCAAATATTTTGACTTACATAAGGAATAATGTAATATGTGCATTCTTTTTCTGGTTATTATTTCTTATGGAAAATTTGATATCTATAAAATAAGACAACACTTTTGAAGTTATAGCGTTTGTTACAGTTTTATAAAGTTACATCAAGTAAAACGTTTTATTTTCATAATGCTACAATCTTTTTAAATAAGAATCTTTAAATTTAATGTTACAAATGTTCACTAAATCTTAATAAAAAGAAGTCTGTATTTGGCATAACTTTTAATTTATTGTAAATAATGTTGTCATTTTGAAATATTCAAACCTAATAAGTTTTATTTACAAATTTAATTGCGTCGTGACCACAAATGTTAAATTATATACATTTTAAAAAAAAGTTTAACTTAATTTCCCAGCAAGACTCCAGGGCTGATAGTAGATATGAGAGTCAAGTAGCTAAGGTGAACAGATCTCCAACATATCCTGCAAATGTACTTCATCAAATAAGAAGTGTACGAATAAGCCAGCAGCAACTGGAACGCTCAGTTGCCATCAGGTACAATGAACAGCAACAGAATCAAGAGGCTCTGAGTAAAATTATAACAGAAAAGAATGACGAGATTATTGCCGTCAACAATCAGATGATGGAGGAAGTGCGGGGTAGCACACGTGCAATTAAGCAATATGTGGAACAGAATTCAGAGCTGATCAAAGATCTGCAGGTAAGTGTTATATTGTATTGATGAGTGTCTGGGGAAACTGCAAACATAAAATAATAATTTTTTAAAAAATTATTAATTATTTTTTCTTATTCTGTCCGGAAAAAAATAAGTGAAAGCCCTAAGCATACAGAAACCATTACGGTTAAAGGCCCTAGGCAAACAGAAACCATTACAGTTAAAGGCCCTAGGCACACAAAAACCATTACAGTTAAAGGCCCAAGGCACAGAAATCATTACAGTTAAAGGACCTAGGCACACAGAAACCATTACAGTTAAAGGCCATAGGCACACAGAAACCATTACAGTTAAAGGCCATAGGCATACAGAAACCATTACAGTTAAAGGCCCTAGGCAAACAGAAACCATTACAGTTAAAGGCCCTAGGCACACAAAAACCATTACAGTTAAAGGCCCAAGGCACAGAAACCATTACAGTTAAAGGCCCTAGGCACACAGAAACCATTACAGTTAGAGGCCCTAGGCACACAGAAACCATTACAGTTAAAGGCCCTAGGCACACAGAAACCATTACAGTTAAAGTTAAAGACATTGGTGTGTTGCTTTGCATAAAGATTCATGATGTTTAATCTGATAGCATCACCTAAATAATTTGTCTAAAAAATCAATCATTCTCCAGAATATTGTGAGAGAGAGCAAAAATGTGATGGTTGAGATACAGGTAAAAACTGATACAAAGTATCCTTTCACTTCAACTCAACATTACAGATCATATAGTCAATATGTAAAAATTTAGGCACTATTCAATTATTCTTAGTCCTATTAAAAAGTAACTACAAAGATTGTTATGAAGAATAATTAATCTCAACTGGCTTTTAAGGACAAAATAGATTTTTTTAAAGTAGTATATTCAGATTATTTAATTAATTTTATTTTTCGTGTGTGTTTTTTTAAGTAATTGAAACAACAACAAAAATAATTTCCAGAAAGAATTAGGCGACCTGAAACAAGATTCAGCTGCTGTTGGGCCTCCAGCGAATGACACTCTGCTAAGGGGACAGCAGACTCAGTCAGTTACAATTACTGGACAGCGTGAACAGCTTGCTACACATGCAGGACATCACCTACATCCAGTTACACGACCAGGACAGCATGAAATAGCCAGGACACGAAAAGAACCACATCAACAGCCAGGTCTCTTTACTGAACAGCACCGACAGTCACCTACTCTTAATGGAAATGGACAGCACCAACAGTCCACTACTCTTACTGGAAATGGACAGCACCAACACCCAACTACTTTTATTGGAAATGGACAGCACCAACAGCCAACTCTTACTGGAAATGGACAGCACCAACACACAATTACTTTTATTGGAAATGGACAGCACAAACCGCCAACTACTCATACTGGAAATGGACATCACCAACAGACAACTACTTTTATTGGAAATGGACAGCACCAACAGCCAACTACTCTAACTGGAAATGGACAGCATGGAGTTACTGATGTTTCCTTGTCTAGCATTAATAAACCAACTCAAGATGCCCAGTGTCCAGAACCCGATACAGACCCGTCTTTGTTGGCAAGGGAAGAAATGTCTCTTACAAAGTTAGAAACTGCCTTACGTACAGTGAGGCAGCAAATGAACCTGATAGAGAAAATACAACAGAAACAAAGAGAAATGAAAAATGTCCTCCAAGAACATATGGTAGAAATGATAAATGTTCGAAGAGAAATTCAAGAGTCATTAAAGAATCAAACTGAGTTGAAAAAACTTGAAACGTACCAACAGTCAACTACTCTTGATGGACATGGACAACACCAACAGTCAACTACTCTTGGTGGACATGGGCAACACCAACAGTCAACTACTCTTGCTGGACATGAACAACACCAACAGCCTGGGACTTTTACAGAACAGCATCAAGGGTCTGGTACACACATAGGGCAGTGCCAACATCCCAGTACATTAAAAGGACAGCACCAACAGCCAGGTACTTTTACAGGACAGCACCAGCCTCCAGGTATCCTTACTGAACATCATCAACACTCTACTATTTTTACAGGAAATGGACAGCACCAACAGCATGGAATTACTGATCTTTCCTTGTCTAGCATTAATAAATCACCTCAAGATGTCCTCTGTCCAGAACCCGATACAAACCCATCTTTGGTGGCAAGGGAAGAAATATCTCCTGAAATGTTAGAATCTGCCTTAGATATGTTTAGGCAACAAATGAACCTGATAGAGAAAGAACAACAGAAACAAAGAGAATGGGAAAAAATCCTTCAAGAACATATGATAGAAATGATAAGCTTTCAAAGAGGAATTCAAGAGTCTTTAGAGAGGCAAACAGAATTGAAAAAAATGGAACACATTCAAAAGCAAAATTTGGAGCGATCGGAGCATGGAGGAATATCAATAAAAGAAAGCAAACACAAGGAGCAATTGGAAGAAACGCAAAAGAAACTAGGGGACAATGTGTGGAGGGGACACATGGTGCAATCAAATCAAACAGATGGCACCACGAAATTGCGTTTCAGAAAGATAAATGGCACGGTAAGAAATAATTCATTTTTAAATCATTTGGGGTTTCAAAGGAATTTTTTAATATAGGAACATCACCACGATCTCATGTAATATTTGCTATGTTGCTTTTCAGAAAATAAAATAGCTTTATTAAGTATGTTCGATGCTAAAACTATCTTAAGTTTAAGTCATAAGGGTGCTGCCAATTAAGCTGTAGCAATATCTGGTTTTGTACTTGACGATTATAGACAATAGAAATGTCAAATTATTAATGTATTTTTTAAAAAATTCTATGTTTAGTACCAAATTTGGTAGAATAGTCAAAATTTAAAACCCAGCCCACCCCCGACTAGACAAAGCCACATGCAGCAGACCGCTGTGTTTTAGTGATGGAAAGATGCAGAAATGACTTCTAAATTAATTTTTATAATATCAGTTTGATACTTAGGTTCATCATCATCATCATCATCATGTCCTTTAGTCCTTGGACCGTTGGGGCGCCACAGATGACATGAAAACTATCCTTCTCCATTCCTCTCTGTCTTCTGCACTGAGCATACTTAGGTTGGGTACTATCAAATTAAAAAAAAAAATTAAAGCAGTTCCTTCCTACCTAATTTTCATGATTTAAAAAAACATTCTTTATCTAAGAATAATCAATTGGGAACGCCAACAGAAAATTGTGCTGACGTTTTCTTGTTCTTAAACTTGCTGACACAGAGCTCAACTTTCTCCTTCTCTTCACAATAATCAAAATTCCCATTGTAGAATGTCCTGTCTGATTACAGGTGAAAGATTTATGTCTAATCATAGGAAACTGCTTGCAGGTAATGCGAGCTATGCATAGTGTAAAAACTGTTCCATATTAATACATATACTTTTCCAATGCAGCTTTATTACCGTAACCGAGAGTCAACATTAGTGGACTCAGCAGATGACTTAAGGGATGATTTCAGAGAAGGTAGGACTAGCTTAAGACTTCTGAGAGGAAATCCAGGAAGTAATGATAAGTAGTGATCAATAAAAATAACTGATGTCTTGATACGATTGTAGGGCTCTTTTAAATTTTAAGAAATTGTAACTCTGAATAATATAATAAACATTAATTTATTTTTTCAAAGAATTTAATTTCATTCCATTCCTCTGTCATTTCTGACATTTTGTCATAAGATTTCAATTTCTAATTTGAGTATTCAATATTGTTAGCTTAAGTTAAAATCCAAATTTATAAGATTTCAACAAAGCAAGTTCACTAAGCGTATCTTGTAAAGATATGTGTCGCCTTTTTATATCACGGACAGCTCACAACTTATCTGAAAAAGAAAATTTACAGCTTAAAATTTCACTTTTTTTATAAGGTGAGGCTAAAAACTGTAGTTAAGTCTTTTAATAATTTATTTTCCAGATCAAGATCTTACACTTGGCCCACCTTCTCGAGGAAATGAGAGCGCAAACGCAGGCAATGAAACAGATGAAACGAATACCGGAGAAGGCAGTACAATTGATCCCCCTGCTATTATTAAAAAGCAGTCTACAGGTTCTAATGTTCAAGACCATGGTACTTCTGACCCAACGTCTGCTGTTGCTCAGTGCCGTGACACCTGGTGGTCGAGACGTTCTTTCAGGGGTCGAAGTTGTTTTAAGAGCTTGTTACTGTTTTGCCTGTATCTATTTTGTTTGGTTTTTTTTCTTGCTGTTTTCTTGTGGAAAATGGAGCTGATACCTATAGAGATTGAACTTAATTGTAAGTGAATGATTGGAAGTCTTTGACATCCTGAAACAGCCCACAAGTACTCTCAAAACAAGAAAGAGCTGTCACTTTCTAAGAGTGCTTATTCTTTTCTCTCTAAAGGATTCAATGTTTCTTTTTGCTGTTATGATTTGAATTTATTCATTTAAATCAATTGGTTACTCATGTTGAAGTGTAGAACAATTTTTTGTCTTCATATCATTTCTATGGTATACACCTTTATTTGTTACAAATTTCTCATCATGAAATGAGGTCTCCACGGTGAGCCGAATTTTCTGATTGCAATAATCCTGGCCAAACCATTGAGTTACATAAAGTTAATTATCACGGTAGCTGTGACCAAACCAATGTTTTAAATCACGGGAGAGCTTTTTATACCAGTGCATTGAAATTATAATGTGTTACGGCCTGGCCAAATCAAACATTTAAATCAGTGTTTCCCAAAATTTTCTATACTCCTCACATCCAACGAATTATTTGACTGGTCTCCCACCCCTTGGAAAAAGTAGCAGAGCATTTTAAAATTTGAAGGTAATGGACTTTAATTGTATTTATTTCATTGCAAAGAGCAGGCCTGAACAACTCAAAATGTAAAGTGGGCTGTAATACTTAATGAAAAACTTGTGCGGGCCAAAAGAAAATAGGACAGGGGGAAAGCTATTAAGAAAATAATAAGAATAAAAAATATTTTATTACTTTGTGGTCCACAAAGTGGCTGCTGGCGGGCCACGTGCAGGCCTGGCAAGGAGATCTTTAATGTTAAAAATTATAAACATTTCCTGTATTTTATGGACTATAAGATGCATTTTTTTCGTCGAAAATTGCCATTAAAATTCTGGTGCGTCTTACACTCAAAACTAATATAAAAATGGTAAAATACTTTTTTTTTTAAAATTGCATAAAAATTAAAAAATTATAGTCCGTAAAATACGGTATTTCAATATTGTCTCCTCTGTTCTGTGCAAGCACCTGGCGTTGGAAAACCCTGGTTAAGATCAATGTTCCAAATAAGTAATAAGGGAAGAGACTGCAATCAGGTTAGCAAAAAATAAAATGAGTCAAAGTATGTTCAAACCTGAAAAAAGGAACGCAACAAAACAACGAACGTGTCGGCAGGAAGCTTTCCAAATCAGCAAGCCCTGGCCAAAATTTTGTTCAGGATTAAGCAAGTTATGGCCTGGGCAATGATTTAAAATATAATAAGATAATATTGGATGAGATAAGATAAGATGATAAGAAAAGATAAGATAGATAAGACTCTTTATTGATCCAAATAAATGGAAATGTTTTCTTATTACATTGTACATATTCATTGTAAGCACACAAACAAATACATATTTTTAACCAAGACAACATTTTACAAGTATAAGAATTTCAACACAAGACATCTAATGCATTTCTCTAGGGTAGAAATCAGCCTTAATTGAAATACCTTAGTGACAATTGTTACTTAGTTAGTGATCATTTAGATTTGGTAACAGCCGGGGGAGCACGCTGGTATATTCATAACAACTGGGGTAATAAAAGAATTTGTATATCTTTCGTACATCGCTATTACTTTAAAAATATAATGATTCACTTTATAAAGCTGGCCAAAACCATTTTGTCAGGTTGGCCAAAACCATTTTGTCAGGCTGGCCAAAACAATTTTGTCAGGCTGGCCAAAACCATTTTGTCAGGCTGGCCAAAACCATTTTGTCAGCCTGGCCAAAACCATTTTGTCAGGTTGGCCAAAACCATTTTGTCAGGTGTAAGGATTTATGGCCAACTAATAATATTGTTGTGACCAAACTGTTAGCTCCTGCACAAAATGAGTGTGGCCCACTTAATGTTCCGGATCATTTTTAAGAATGGCCAAAATAATGTTCCACATTTGTTCCGGTTTTACAGAACTTATATTCCAGATAGTTTTAATTGTAAGTAAGTTATTGGTGTTCACTGGTAATTGTGTATGTAGAGTATGCTTTTAGATTCGTGACGTTTAGTGACCGATTTTTGTTGTTGTAATTGTGGCGTTGTGTATTTAGTATGTCTGTTCAGCCTCATCGCCTGTCGTCCCGTCTGGGGGCATAGGCCACAAACAAAGGCTCTCCAGGCCTCCCGGTCTGGGGCAAGTCCCTCCAGCTGTCCCCAGTTGTGCCGACTCTTTTTGTTGTCTGCCTCTAGTTCCCTTCTTCAAAACATTTTGGGTCGACCTCTTTTTCTCTTGCCCTGGGGGTTCTTTAGTATGTCTGTGGTGTAGCTCTATTAGTTTGGCAGTTGGTGAGAGAACACTGTGAATGAAGGTTTTACTAAATTTTTTTTACTTATAGCGAGCGGTATGGAATAAATATGTGTTTGATTCATTGCACAGCATGATATATATTTTAGATTTGCCATTGGAAAAGGACTTGTTCTCCATTGGTGTGATTGCAACGTATGAACGTGTAAAAAAAAATGCTGAAAGAATCCAATCAATTACTGATCATGGACAGCACGACCGGAAATTCTGAACAAGGTTAGCAGTTGGGGAAGATAAGAACCGTATGTCTAAGTTTGATTGAAATTTCTATAATTATGAAGCAGTTGTGTTTATTACCGATTATTTAAATAAAATGCTACATATAAGTATAGCAATTGTATAGAATAAAAGCTAATAATGCTTGATTTATATAAAAAAAATTATATTAGAAATTAACTGTATAAAACTTTTAGATAAAAACACGAACCTCTATAGTAATAAGTTGCTTTAGCTGCACATTATTTTTATTTTAAAGCTGGCCTCAAATTTCAATTTATATATACCCCAGTTTAGGTTTCTTATTTGAATTGCCGTATTTATCGGCGTATAACACGCACTTTTTCTTCCTGAAAATAGGGTGCAAATGATGTGTGCGTGTTATACGCCGATATAATGTTAAGTTTTTTTTCCTAAAATTTCCTTTTTAAAATAAGGTGCGTGTTATACGCCGATATAATGTTAAGTTTTTTTTCCTAAAATTTCCTTTTTAAAATAAGGTGCGTGTTATACGCCGGTGCGTGTTATACGCCGGTGCGTGTTATACGCCGGTGCGTGTTATACGCCGGTGCGTGTTATACGCCGGTGCGTGTTATACGCCGGTGCGTGTTATACGCCGATAAATACGGTATTTTTTTTCCTTCAATATTTTCTCCCATTGAAAATAACAAAGCAACATTCCTGTTCAACCCAATGATATTTTGACTCTCAAAATTTTTAATTCAAAGAAATTAAATTGGGGTGGGGGGGGGGAGGGGTTTGTTATTAAAATTATTGTCAGTTTTTTTTTTAAAAAAACGTTTTTTTATATGCTACATATTGAGATAACTTCCCAAAATTTTTTTTTATATTTGGAAGTTATGAAACTCACTATATTGGATATACCTTTTATGCATATATTATGCTTGTGTTTCTCTGTACTATTTGTTGGTTAGACTGCAGTGGACTCTAGAAGTTAATATGTTAGGTCTTTTCCTTATTGACACAAATATATACTTTGTGAAAGATGTAATGGGCGCTGTTTTAATAAAGTATTTAAACCAAACAAAAAGGGTTAACCCCATTGAAAACTAAGCTTTTCGTATTAATCCTTTATATGCATTTTTTTTTTGATTGTCTTACTTTATATTCTAATGTCCCAGCAGCATTACACCGCAGATTTATTTCACGAACTGTTTCAGAAAAACAAAAGAAAATATTACGCACCAAACAAATTTGCGATATTTTAAAAAAAAAAGCCCATTTAGCGCTGTTATCGGGAATTTTATTTCATGCAATAAGTGACATCATAATTCCTTCAGCTTCCCCTTTAAAAAAAAAACAAGAAAAAAAAATTTGATATTTGGGGGGAAGGAGCTGGACATTTCAATAGAATGTGTTGTTATCGGCTATGAGTCTATGCGCCAAGTTTCAGCTCGATAGATTGGCGGGAAATGGGTCAATTAGCCGTCCGAAGATTTTCTACCAGCCTGCCACACACGAACAAAAGCGAAGCTAATGTATAAACGATTTAAAATAAAAGATTTTAAAAATACTTTGAACTGGATGACTTTGAAAACTAAATTTGTATTCATACCCGTGATTCAGAACACTGTCCACAGACTCACTAACACAAATAGTACGGTAATTAAATAGACCAGTTCGCAAAAAAAGACAAACACGAAAAAAAACGCCCAAATAAAAAAAGAAAACCCGAATTAAGTACCGCCCAGTTATTTGAATTTCTGCTCGGTTGTTTCAATCCATAAACTAGACAGTGGGGTCTTCAGTCTCCCGTCCCCCATTATTTTTGTTAGTGGTAGTGGCAACACCCCCCCCCCCCTCCTCCGGCCCCAGACCTTGTACTTGGTAAATCCTGTGTTTGGCTCATACCAGACATGGTCATGGTGAAAGTATGTTTAATAATGCGGGAGTTCATTATGAACAATTTGCAATTAAAATATTGTTAGAACATTGTTGAATTTTCAATAATAAAAATGATTTAAAAAAAAAAAAATTCAGTTTTGCTAATTGCTCAATAACGCGTCACATTTTTCTGCAAATCCAATTATAGCATCCTGGCTTTATTTTCAAAAAAATGAATTTTTGTAGGGCTGTAATTTTTGTTATGGTTCTGTATTTTAAAATAGAATGATTGATCTCTTGGCAAGATGGATGTGTGGTCGAAACACGTGTCGTTCCAAACGTAGAAGTGTTGGTCCACTGCTCCAGTATTAAACAGAAGCTCGCCAATCTCCCCCCTAGACAGCGAATATTTAACGACAAGCAGTTCCAACTTTTAAAAACAAGACCTCAGTACAGGAGCTCACCATTCCTACCAAAGACAAAAAGGGACCGGATCAAGCTTCCAAAACCAACAGTTGAGGCGACTACACTTGACACATTTGCGTCTATTGCCTCCTGAATTCCAAATCCCAGTTCATAACACCATTGCTAAGTTACCCTTGCAACCAGTGAATTATCCCCTTGAAAACCACACACATTAACATCGCGAACCCATCTGAAACATATGAGCCAGAATGATCAATTCATTCTTCGTGGGTCCTCAAAACATAGAAGAAGAAGAGTTCATTTCTTAACCTAAACTTGACAATTTAAATATATTTTTTTTCTTGTATCCTAACAACCCCCCCCCCCCTTTCCACATACACTTTTTACGCTCCTAAATTAAAAAAAAAATTAGTATTTGTATTCTTTTCATTTATTTACTAATTGTGTAAACTGGAGAAATTGAAAATACAGGAGATGTGATTTTACTCTCTACCCAATCCCCCAACTAGGATTGGAATCAACTGCTTCCACACCCCACCCACTTTTTTCTGTGTAGAATTGCCCGGAATACGTAGTAGGGTAACTGTAGGTTACTTCCTATTTGATTTTGGTGGATGTAAATGCCCTGATAACTCTTACCTTGTTTCAGTCTATAAGACACAAACATCATCATCATCATGTCCCTTAGTCCTTGGACCGTTGGGGCGCCACAGATGACATGAAAACTATCCTTCTCCATTCCTCTCGGTCTTCTGTACTACGCATAGCATCGACTAGTTTTAGTCCCGTCCACTCTTTAATGTTATCTTCCCATCTTTTTCTCTGTCTTCCTCTTCTTCTCCCTCCTCTAGTTGTGCCCTGCATGATTTCTTTGGTGAGCCCTTGTTTTCTTGTCACGTGGCCATACCATTCAAGGTTGCACTTTTTTACCGACACCATGAAGTCATCGTACTGCCCAATTGCTATACGAATCCTTTCTTTCACTTGTTCATTGGTGATATGGTCTCTATAGCAGATGCCAAGAATGCTTCTGAAACATCTCATCTTCATCGCCTTTATTTTCCTTTCAAATTCTGCTGTTAATATCCAGGACTCACAGGCATACAAGAAAATGGAGAGGACTAGTGAGCGCATCAGCCTGATTTTGGTGCTGGGGGCTATATTTTTGTCGTTTTCCTTGATCCTCTTTAGTGCTGTTTTGGCCTGCGCAATCCTGGCCATCAATTCGGGCTTGGAGCCTTCTTCCGAAACTATTTTTCTTAGCTATTTGAAGCTGCCAACTGTCTCTAGTCTTTCCTCCCCGACCTTAATTTCAGTGACGATGCCAGTGATGCTATTCGTCATAATTTTTGTCTTTTCTGCACTGATTTGCATGCCAAAGGACGATGAAGTCTTGTCGAGACGATTTACTAGGTTGGCTAGCTCTTCTTCGCTACAGGAAGTCCGTCTATATCATCAGCAAAGAGTAGACACAAACAATTTGTGTGTAAATAAAACAATATAGGTTAAGCTTCAATTTATGGTTTCACAGAACACAATTGCAAACTCTTCAGCAAATGCCTGTCTTCATCAGTTAAAGATAGCAACAACACTCCTCTAAGTATAAATTAAATACTACGAGTATAGATTTGATTTTGTGAAGACCACGATGTTGGGGGTCCATATCAAAATCGGTTGGTAGTAGACTGGTAGGGCTTTAAAAAAAAGGCGGGGAAAGGGGGGGTGGAGTCAAAATACAAACCAAGTCAAGACAACTCATCAAATTGGGGCTACTACTCAAGTCAAGGCTGCTACTCAAGTCAAGGCTGCTACTCAAGTCAAGACATCTCATCAAGTTGAGGCTACTACTCAAATCAAGGCTACTACTAAAGTCACGGCTAATATTAAAGTCAAGGCTACTACTCAAGTAAAGGCTGCTACTCAAGTCAAGGCTACTACTAAAGTCTAGGCTACTACTCAAGTTAAGACTGCTACTCAAGTCAAGGCTACTACTCAAGTCAAGGCAACTACTCAAGTAGAGGCTACTACTCAAATCAAGGCTACTACTCAAGTCAAGGCTACTACTCAAGTCAAGGCTACTACTCAAGTCAATGCTACTAATCAAGTCAAGCCTACTACTCAAGTCAAGGCTACTACTCAAATCAAGGCTACTACTTAAGTCAAGGCTACTACTCAAATCAAGGTTACTACTCAAGTCAAGACAACTACTCAAGTCAAGACTACTACTCAAGTCAAGGCTACTACTCAAATCAAGGCTACTACTTAAGTCAAGGTTACTACTCAAGTCAAGACTACTACTCAAGTCAAGGCTACTACTTAAGTCAAGGTTACTACTCAATTCAAGACAACTACTCAAGTCAAGTCTACTACTCAAGTCAAGACAACTCCTCAAGTCTAACCCTTGGTCGTCTTCCCATTCGAAGAATGAACAACACCAAGTTCAACTAATTGATATTTGAACCGACTAAACTACAGTCTAGCTTGCCTATAATGCAAGCTCTTATATATATATATATTGCTTCTGGTGTGTACTGATTCCTTTTCACAACTGGCCCTTCCCTCTGCTCAACATGTTTTATATTTATAGAGTGGAAAAAAAAAACATTCCCGCAGCGAGCGACCTGTGTGACGTCATGCGTGACGATTGAACACAGGTAAAAAGTTTTGTTTTTTCTTTAGGGAAGGCGACTATTTTATTAATCAATGAGTGGTATGTCTGTGGGACTGTCTACAGGACTGTCAGTAGTCCTATTGCTTCACCGCCGGCTGGTAATGTATAGGACTGTCAGTAGGCCTATTGCTTCACCGCCGGCTGGTAATGTATAGGCCTGTCAGTAGTCCTATTGCTTCACCGCCGGCTGGTAATGTATAGGCCTGTCAGTAGTCCTATTGCTTCACCGCCGGCAGGTAATGTATAGGCCTGTCAGTAGTCCTATTGCTTCACCGCCGGCTGGTAATGTATAGGCCTGTCAGTAGTCCTATTGCTTCACCGCCGGCTGGTAATGTATAGGCCTGTCAGTAGTCCTATTGCTTCACCGATGGCTGGTAATGTATAGGCCTGTCAGTAGTCCTATTGCTTCACCGCCGGCTGGTAATGTATAGGCCTGTCAGTAGTCCTATTGCTTCACCGCCGGCTGGTAATGTATAGGCCTGTCAGTAGTCCTATTGCTTCACCGCCGGCTGGTAATGTATAGGCCTGTCAGTAGTCCTATTGCTTCACCGCCGGCTGGTAATGTATAGGCCTGTCAGTAGTCATATTGCTTCACCGCCGGCTGGTAATGTATAGGCCTGTCAGTAGTCCTATTGCTTCACAGCCGGCTGGTAATGTATAGGCCTGTCTGTAGTCCTATTGCTTCACCGCCGGCTGGTAATGTATAGGCCTGTCAGTAGTCCTATTGCTTCACCGCTGGCAGGTAATGTAAAGGCCTGTCTGTAGGCCTATTGTTTAAAATATGGCATATATTATAGAAAATGAGAAGATACTAATTTTTTAGTAACACTTGCAACCACCGGGTATTTCTCAAAATAACTGGACCCAGAGTAAAAAACAAAAAACAACTGCACTCGGTTAATCTCTAAGTTATATTTATTATCAGCAAAGCTAGCTCTATATTATTATAAGTGGGTGAATGTAAGAAATGTCAGAGAGGAAGTATCGTCACGCGCACAGTAGGTTTTAAGTGACGTCACCACCACCACCACATCTTTTTAAACCTCACCGAGACCAGCAGATCTGCTGCTCAATTTGTTTCCAAAAAAAATCCTTTGTCCCAAGCACAGCCTGTCTTTACAAGTTGCAGATAGATTTTTGAAAATGCAGTCTCACCATTTAAAAATGGCATACATTTATAAACTCAATGACTATTGAATGTGTTCCTTTTGTATTAGTTCAATGGCTGTACAGTACATAAACACTGAAATCAGAAAGAAGACACTTTACGAATATGCGCAACCGAAAAAAAAAGAAAAAAAAAAGCCAAAAGAAACGAAAACTTCTTCCAAGAATGGAGAAACGCCAGAAAAGCAGCCTGGGATGATTAATCTAGAGATGGCCAGGAAGATGCTAATGATATGCAAAAAAAAAAAAAAATACAAATTATTCGCCGATGCAATTTCGTGTCGACCCGACTTTGCCCCGGCCCTTTCACCATGTTCCATTAGTAATTAAACAATCCCTAAAACACACAATTTTTTAGTATAAATCATATATATGCATTAAAAAAATGATAATATTCTAATGTCTCACGCCGCTTTCACGCCGCAGATTTATTTCACGAACTATTTCAGAAAAAAAGAAAAAAAAAAGAAAGTTTTACGCACCAAACGCACTTGCTATATACAGCGCAAGTTAGGGTCGGCCCTGGCTAAATAGTTATTTTTTTTTTTAAAGAATCTCATTTGGCGCAGTCATCAGGAATTTTATTTCTTGAAATCAGTGGCATCGTATTTCCATCACCTTTTCCCTTGATAAAATGGACATACTGAATCTTGGTGAATGGATTTATGGGTGGTGGGGCTGAAAAGTGTTCAAATTGTGTTGTCATCGGCAACGAGACTATGTGCCAAGTGTCAGCTCGATAGATTGACGGGAAAGGGTTCAATAAGACGTCCGTAGATGTTGCCAACAGACGAACAAAAGCGAATTTTTTTTGTTGAGCATTTGAAAAGGGGTCTTTCGAAATTGAAAAATATTTTTAGTTGAAAATTATACGTAAGTGGTTTTGGATGGAGACGAGAATGAAACAAAAAAGACCGCACAACAATTACGATATATATTTAATTAGACGGCGTTAGGTAACACAGTTATGCTGTTTGCTGTTACGACAAATTTCGTTGTTCTAGAAGTGTACTGTGTCATCCGAAAGGGGAAGTCTGGCTGAGCAGTGACAGTTTCGATATAGAATCGCGCACGTGCACAAGTTATTCATAGCGTGTTACGGCCCGCCTTAGATTTTGAGTTGTGCAGGTCTGCTATACGGCATAGCCCGGTTTCTTGGCGCCGTCCTAAATTATTCAGCCATCTTTTTCAAAGTCTCTCCCTTAACGTCGAGATCCGTATGTTGAAAATAATGTTCAACCATGAAGACGTTTGCCTCCGTCGTCGAGAGAGCCATTACCAATAACAATTGTCCAATATGTCTTCCCTTTTCACTACTAGGAATACGTGACATCTGGTATTATATACCGTTAACAAAGACACGGGACCGTTAAAGATGCACTAGTTTCATTATCGTCGTTTTGCCACATACAGTGCTTTAAGTTAAACAGAGTTTTACCAGACGCGACATCTGGTAATTGTAGTTTGGGTTTTACTTTCATTTCACGCGTGCGTCATCGGTTGTGTTGAGACACGATATCGTGAAGCAGATATAATAAAACTTGCAACAGAGAAATATAAACAAGTCTTAGTACAAATCGTTCTCCGATGTAGGCATACACCCCTATGTCAGTGCCGGGTTTACATGTAACCCAAACAAGCTGCAGCTTAGGGTCTCACAATCTGCCGGGGATATAATTTTAAGTTTTCTACAACCAGCTGATGTTATTTAAAAGGGTAAGGGGGGCCCCCCTGGATTTTGTATAGCTTAGGGCCTCAGCAAGTCTAGGCCCGGTCCTGCCCTGTGTCGACATGTCTCGTTGAAGCGGAGCAATGCTATTTCGCAAATCAAAACGGTGGCAGCGACTCTTAATCAATCATGTCACTAGAGACAATTTGAATAGAGCCCCGGGGAGTGTTTGTCATAAAATGCAAGTGTAGAATTTAATATGTTCTTCCACTGCCCTTTTTTATAATTATGTAGACCAGGGGTTCCAAAACGCTTCTGAGCGAACGACTCGTGGCACCAATTTTGTTCCATTTGCTACACGCATCGGGGCCCTGTTCTCAAACAGTGTTAAAATAATTTTTTTGAACACAGTTAAATACTTTTTACCTGTTGTGGACTGGTTCCAGTTCATGGACCAAAAAACGATAAGTACTGGTTAAGATTATAAACTAGCAATCATCGAGACTCGTCCCGTACCACCGTCACTTCATTATCTTTTTATATTGCAGGCGATAGCCCTGATTCATTGACCTGAATCAGTACCAAAGTATCACTAACGCTGTTTTGTTTGTGGAGTGTGACATGGGCCATTTAGGAATATTATTACACCGGGGCATAACAGTTTCCGGTTTATTGCGTTTTCTTGGTTACATTATGTAACGCCATAGTACCGACTCCTAAATGGAACGTCTTCCAAAATATACCTGGGAGCGCCATCGACATAGGATGAGCGTTGCCAACGTCCATAAATTTACGTACAGTACGTAACAAATTTGATCTAAAATGACTTGTCTGTAAAAGTCTGTTTTAAAATTAGGATGTATGTAAAAAAAAAAAAAAGGACTTGTACAGAAATCTTTCGTGCGAAACGGAAAATCTCAAATTACTAACTTTATTAAACAGACTCAAGTCTCTTGGGAATGTGAAAATCATAGTCACAAAAACATACTCATGAAATATAGTCATAAAAGCATAGTCATAAGACATAGTCATAAAAACATTGTCATAAAATATAGTCATAAAACATAGTCATAAAAATATAGTCATAAAACATAGTCACAAAATATGGTCTTAAAAACATAGTCATAAATCATAGTAACAAAAACATACTCATGAAATATAGTCATAAAAGCATAGTCATAAGACATAGTCATAAAAACATTGTCATAAAATATAGTCATAAAACATAGTCATAAAAATATAGTCATAAAACATAGTCACAAAATATGGTCTTAAAAACATAGTCATAAAACATAGTCATAAAAACATAGTCATAAAAACATAGTCATAAAATCATAGTCATAAAAACATCGTCATAAAACATAGTCATAAAAACATAATCATAAGAACATAGTCATAAAACATGACATAAAACAATGTCATAAAAATATAGACATCCAGATATTTTATATACAGTTATAAGAACGAGTTCGTATAATTATATTTTATAATCATTTTAAATCTGTTAAATTAAATTATTTTTTTATAGTTAAATAGTTCCTGGCTACTTAGATTCAACAGGTTAATTTTAAAATTGTTTAATCTTCTGTAAACATTCGGGAGATTTAGAATATGTGTCTATAAACATTTAGCACCCTACATAACATATGAATATTTTTGGCATTTACCATCCTTCATAACATAGGCACATTTTTGTGAGTTAGCACCCTGCATAAGATATGCAAATTTTTGGCATTTAGCACCCTGCATGAGATATGCATATTTTTGGTAGTTGGCACCCTGAATAAGATGGGCAAATTTTTTGTCAGTTAGCACCCTGAATAAGATATGCACAGTTGTTGCCAGTTAGCACCCTGCATAAGGTAAGCACATTTGTTTGTTTGTTTAAACATTACAACAATGTTGCCACCAAGAGCCTGAAAGAATGATACCGACTTGAACCCTTGCGAATATTGACCCGTCACCTATTCGCCGTCACACGTATTGGTCTTTCCAAGAAATCGACTTAACTCGGCACACAATTGCTTTCAGTTTTGATTTGACAATAGTCCGTTTACTTTGACGCGCCGACTGGATCTTGTCACGTCATTCTGTCAGATGGCACTGCAGCGGGCAGACTTGTAAAATGTGTGACCGGAAAAAGGACGTCGACAAGACCGTCTTGTCCATCCTGAACAGAATTATGACACAGACACAGGTAGTACATCCGGAGAACTTTTTCATCAAACATATATACATTAATGTTTTTAATATCGATCGATCGTACACAGCTGTAATTCTTGCAAAACTGAAAAGAAAGAGATCATTAAAAAAAAATTATTATAATTTTGAAGACGTGTCAAGCATCAACAGTCTTCATTCTTAAACACCGGGCTTACAATCTTGTGACCTATTTTATTTGTAAAACAAAAATTACGCGTCGAATAGTTATGGGCCTGCAACCCATGACACGCTGGTCACTTGCGGTCAGCTAGGCCTTCAGGTGGGTTAACGTTTCCCTATTAACTAGTAGCTAGTTATCTTATGTTACCTGTTCGTCATCACCTCATTCAAGTTATTTTCAATTTATTAAAAATGATGTTCAATTAATTGTCAGTGATTATCACACTATAACTGAATTATTTTTAAATTTTGTTATTTCGTAATCTAGTCACACATTAAGTTTTCATGCGGGCCACAGCGCAAATGGGCTGCCCTCCCCTGTCCTTCCCTGTGTTAGATAGTAAACTTCAGATGAATCTTAAATACATTTCTCGTCTCGTGTCGCTGCTTCCTATTCAAAACCGTTTCCCCCTCCTTTCTTATCATGTTTTATAGTAATAGCGATGAGTGGAGGGGAAACAGGTGCCATGCGTGACGGCTGTACCCAGATAAGAAGGTTGAATTTTTTCGGAGGCGACTATTATATTGAGCAACAAAGGCGTAGGACTGTCTGTGGGACTATTTTTTTTTTAATACGGACATGTAGTGTGGATGTCTGCCTGTTGGCCTATTGTTTAAAGGCCGCCTGGTAGGTTGTTGGACGGTGTGTAGGACTTTTGTTTAAAGGCCGGCAGGTACAGTGTAGGACTTGCTGTAGGACTTTTGTTTAAAGGCTGGCAGGTAGGGTGTAAGACTGAATGTAGGCCTATTGTCTATAGATAATGAGAAGTTAAATCTTTTCTAACACTTGGACACACTGGGTATTTTCTCAATATACCCGGACCCTGTGGCACCCGGTAAAGCCCAAGTAGAAAATACATGTCTTTTATTTATTAATGGTGCGGCCCCCCCCCCCCCAACTCTAACCCCCATCCCTGGTTATTCCTTATTTTTTAAATTTCTATATTTTTCTTTCTATGCAATATAATATATTATAAGAATATTTATCAAACCACTATCTTATTTCCTAGGTCATAGACGTCACAGAAATTGATATGAAACGCGTTAAGTATTATAACTCAGTTCCATGAGTGTGGGTGTAGCACTTATTTATGTGCTCTTAATTTTATTTCACAAATCCATGAGCTGACAATATTTTTGTCCTGGGAAAATATTAAAGTACGAAAATGAATATTCCTACTTTACCCTTGTTTAATATTAATAAAAAGAAAAACGCTTAAGGCAAATTTAGACATTTGACTGAAGCGAATGGTGAGGGGGGGGGGAAATATTACAAAGTATTATGTAAGTAGGAGTTTAATTCCTTCAGCTTTTTATAAAAATTACATGAACATTTCTTTTTAAAATGTAAGGGAGGAAACATTGTCTTGTGTTTGTCTCCCCCCCCCCCCATTCCCCCTTCACTTACACCATCCCTTCACACAAGTCCACCTCACCCGAAGCTAACATAAGATGGCTACAAAGGTAAAAATCAATTGTTGGTGTCTAAGGCTACTGACGTCAATCATGAATATATACAACAGCTTGCTGCTGAGTGCCAATGGCTCACATCATCACGCCCCCGTCACCCACGCCACCCCTTTTTTTCCACGACCACCTCCGTGCATTACATGGACAGCGACGCATAATTTATTTGTTGCTGACTAACGCATTTATTTATTATTATTTTTTTCATTGATACCAGAAGCGTCTGCAAGGCTTCCAAATAGCAAAGCTCTACATCAACATTGGAGAGTACACCGTTGCTCAGAGGTAATGTGGTTCTTAAAGATTTAAGAATGGCTACGACCATTCGTACCCGGGTACCAGCAGTGAGAGGTTGGGATTAAAAAACAATTTAAAACATTACTGTTGGGGGTTGTAAGATAAAATGTGGTATCAAATGAAAGATAATTGAATGGAATATACGTTTGTAAACTTACTTCTACATTTTAACTAAAATAAACTACAACAAATGACATCCGAATAGCATTGAGTCTACTGGAACCCGGGTGCGAATGGCGGCACTGCGAATATCACTTTAGGAAATGGCGTCAGCGGGCCGTCGAGCTTACGCTCCTTATGCCCTCCCCGGCGCCCACCCGCACCTGCCGGCCGCCTCGGCGGCAGGCCGTGCGGAAGGGTGCCAGAGACCTCCCCGGGCGTGGAGCGTCCCCGCCCGCAACCGCTCGATCGGGTCCGCCGACGGAGACCCTCCCCCCCCCGGAGACATCTGGTCGACCAAAAACGCTGTGTTTCAAGCGTCCGTAGTCAACTCTCCCAGGGGCCGGGACGGTAAATTAACGTCCTAATATCTCCCCGACCCGTCCCGGGGAAGCATCGGACGCCCTCTAAGAGGGATTCTACAGTGGGTTTCCACCTCGCGACTAATTCGCGAAATAGCTGGGACGAAACGGTTGCCTAGGAGCAGCTTTCTCAGGGCTGCATATTTAGAATCACCGGCTATAGGCTTCCACCACAGCCTATAGCCTCATATCCCTTAACGGCAACTTGTAATCATGATCCCTACCCTGTGTTTGCCTTTTCTTCCCCCTGTGAAACATCACAGGAGGCAGCCCTGTAGGAGCTGTTTATTCCGGCAACTACCATGCATGGCCGTGTCTGCCACGCGGGACACGCAATGGTTGTAGTGTGCCCCGGGTTAACGCCGAGGGGGTCGGTGGCCAGCGCTTCCAAATCGGCAAGCCACTACAGACTTGTCAACCGGAATCCCGGGGGGGGGGGGGGGGCGGCACTGCGTGTCCGGGTCGATTTTGTCTAATGCTATTCGGATGTCATTCATGGTAGCTTATTTTAGTTAAACTCATTCCAAGTTTTGTCTTACAAATCCAACAATAATATTTTAAATTTTTTTAATCCCAACTTCTCACTTTTGGTACCCGGGTACGAATAGCCACTTCGTTTAAGAATTGAAAGTACGCGGGGAATAGGAAGTGGGTAGGGCTGGAAGGTTTGCTGTTTTCAGTGCCTGAGAAATGCCCCACGACGTATTTATGACGTTGCACTAAGTGCTAACTACGATTATGGATTTCTGTTATTTCATCATTGCTGGCTGGGTATGTCTTTGTCCTCTCTAATGGCTTTTATGCCTAAATAATGGCCGTGCGGGAGAGAGTTGATATCAAAGCAGAGGATGGACCACGAATAAAGCAGTTTAATTAAACACAAAAAATAGTGTAAATAAAACAATATATGTCAATTTAGCTTTATTTATGATTACCGACCTGTTTATCCCTACGCTTTCGCCGTAGTAGCTACGTTTTTAAGCCAAAGACTACTGTAATACGAAACGCCTAAAAAAGCGTACGGTTTCTGAAGTTTGTTTGTTGTTTGGTTGGTTTAATTTTAATATAAAAAAATTTATTATGGTGTTTTCGGTAAAAATTTACAGCATTTTTTGTGTTAACACCGTAAGCAATGGAATAAGAATAACAGTGATCGGCCTTTGCGGTCTCGATCTCAAAAACCCAACCAGAATATTATCTTTTAGAGGATTGCGTTAGGTAATGCTTAAATGCCAATGTGCTTGCTTAAGACCTCTTTTCATCCTCAAGAAACAAATCGCAAGACTATACTTATAGATCCTGTATATTTGTTTGTGTTAACTCACGTAAGCAGTTGAGGGGATTTCCTGTTATGATTACAAACCATATATCTATCCTACCTCCCCCCCCCCCCCCCCCGGTCTCAAGTCGACCAAACTACACTTTGGAGCTAGAAACTACGTTGACACTAACCCAGGGGTAAACAGGTCTGAAAACTAAGTTGACACTAACCCAGAGGTAAACAGGTCTGAAAACTACGTTTGACACTAACCCAGGGGTAAACAGGTCTGAAAACTACGTTGATACTAACCCAGGGGTAAACAGGTCCATGATAAGACAAAATCCAAATCCAAATGCTTTTACCAGTTTACCAGTACAACAACAAAAAAACCACCAAACAATAATTTAATCTAAAATTATATGTATTTAATATATATGCTACCCATACTTACAAGAATGAAAGAAAAGAAGACTAGGAATGGGCCCAAGATCCTAACGTAAACAAAGATCAGAAAAAAGGGAAAGAAAGTGGAATGCCACGATGACCAAAATAGTGGATCGTCTGTTTGCTGTTACGCACAAGAGTTACAGGCGATGCTGGGGGACCACTTTCCTTTCAAATGCATCTGCATATCTACTAATGTCGGCTTATCGCAAAATATTTTCGTTCGATTGTACGACTAGGATCATCTTATCTAAATCTCATCTTAACAATACAATATCTATCGTATGGGCACATGGCACATTCGATCTCATCTTATCCATACGTTATCGTTTCACGCTCATATAGGCACATTCGATCTCATAACGTAAGGGTTGATGGTGTCGCTCACTTAAAGTGAACAGTTCATAGAATGGGGCACTATTTGAAAACAGGTCTTCATTTTGTATGGGACCAGATGTTCACATGTTTAAGACGGAGCAAGCAATTGTCAAGCGCCCGTATTTTATTGATTATATTGATTAATTTCAATGAGCTAAATGTTGGTAGCTGGAAAGTTTTCTAATAAAATAAGACTTAATATAGCTTTCTGTTTATGCATTGCCGTTTTAAGGCACGGGCCCCGGGCCTCCGCAGCTGTAAAGGCGGCCCTGTGTTTATGACCGTGAGGGGGATCTTATACTTTTAGAACTATTTACGAGGTAGAAACGAAATATTGAAAAACCCCTTTTATGGGCGCCCAAATGTTCCCCCCGGAAGGGAAGGGGGGTGGGTATAAGGGCGTTAATACACCATCCCGACCCTTGGAAATTCGATTGCTAATATTGTAAAAAGGGGAAAACTACCAACGGGACAGGTGCAACTTCGCCGAGGTGGGCCCCGTTGGCCTAGTCCAGTGGTTGACAAACTCATTAGTCACTAGAACTAAAGTCAGCAGCAGGGCGATTAAACAAATTTTGAGAGCTAAATTTCTGTTCAAGAAGCTGTCAAGAGACATGTTTTTCGGAGTCAAACCCGATTTGTGACCGAAAGGTCGAGCGGCGCTAAGATCGCTAAAGAGCCGCTATTTGCCGACCACTGGTCTAGTCAATCAAGTTGTGATGCGGGGAGGGGGGCAGTTTCTTGTCCAGCAGGGGGTGCTGTCAGCGTGCTGCTTCGCGGCCTGATAGTAGAGGATATCCGAGCTTGAGAGGGGGTCCTCTTGGAAGAGCATTAATGTTTAAGAGCTTTGGCTCGACGGCTCGCTGAATTTTAATCATAATGTACATATACACTGTAACAAATGTTGAGACCAAGCCCCCAAGTGATTGGGTCGATGTATCCACAACATTGTGGTGAGAAATAAACCTTCTACTCGCACACAGTCAAACCATCTACTCGCACACAGTCAATCCATCGACTCGCACACAGTCTAACCATCGACTCGCGGAGTCAAACCATCTACTCGCACACAGTCAAACCATCAACTCGCACACAGTCCAATCATTGAATCTCAAACAGTCAAACGATCTACTCACACACAATCTAACGATCTAGCCATGCACCCATTCATCCAACTTTTTTAATCATTTAAAAAGTATTCAAGCTGTCGACTGCATCTCATGTAGTATGTGCACTCCTTTTATTTAAAAAAAATGTCTATTATACTCTATTAGACTTATCAGATTTGTTTTAAATTCAAGACGTAAGTAAAAACCAAATAGAAAAAAAACAAGAAAAAAACAACACATGAACAAACAAAGCTTCTGTGCCATATTTCAGTGCCATACTTCTGTGCCATATTTCAGTGCCATACTTCTGTGCCATATTTTTGTGCCATACTTTTGTGCCATACTTTTGTGCCATACTTTTGTGCCATATTTCAGTGCCATACGTTTGTGCCATATTTCAGTGCCATACTTTTGTGCCATACTTTTGTGCCATACTTCTGTGCCATATTTCAGTGCCATACGTTTGTGCCATATTTCAGTGCCATACTTTTGTGCCATACTTTTGTGCCATACTTCTGTGCCATACTTCTGTGCCATATTTCAGTGCCATACTTCTGTGCCATACTTTTGTGCCATACTTTTGTGCCATACTTCTGTGCCATATTTCAGTGCCATACGTTTGTGCCATATTTCAGTGCCATACTTCAGTGCCATACTTCAGTGCCATATTTCAGTGCCATACTTCTGTGCCATATTTCAGTGCCATACTTCTGTGCCATATTTCAGTGCCATACTTCTGTGCCATATTTTTTGCCATACTTTTGTGCCATACTTTTGTGCCATACTTTTGTGCCATATTTCAGTGCCATACTTTTGTGCCATACTTCTGTGCTATACTTCAGTGCAATACTTCTGTGCCAGTACGATACTTATGTTTTCTACTCCAGGGCGGAAGTAAAAACTGAACAGGACATGACCAACAAAATTTATGATAGCCCAGTAACAAAACTTTCATTTTCACAAAGCAATTCTGGGAAGAAACATAAAAACAAACAAAAATAGCTAATCGAAGAACATATCATCCTGTTTCCTTTTCAGCGTCCCGTTTTAACTTCTATGCCATAAATCTGTCATCTACTTCTGTGCCATACTTCTGTTATCTACTTCTGTGCCATACTTCTGTCATCTACTTCTGTTCCATACTTCTGTCATCTACTTCTGTGCCATACTTCTGTCATCTATTTATGTGCCATACTTCTGTCATCTACTTCTGTGCCATACTTCTGCCATCTACTTCTGTGCCATACGTCTGTCATCTACTTCTGTGCCATACTTCTGTCATCTACTTCTGTGCCATACTTCTGTCATCTACTTCTGTGACATACTTGTGTTTTCTACGACTCTGCCATACCTCTGTGCCATACTTCTGTCATCTACTTCTATGCCATACTTCTGACATCTACTTCTGTGCCATACTTCTGTCATTTACTTCTGTGCCATACTTGTGTTTTCTACGTCTCTGCCATACCTCTGTGCCATACGTCTGTGCCATACTTCTGTCATCTACTTCTGTGACATACTTGTGTTTTCTACGACTCTGCCATACCTCTGTGCCATACTTCTGTCATCTACTTCTATGCCATACTTCTGACATCTACTTCTGTGCCATACTTCTGTCATTTACTTCTGTGCCATACTTGTGTTTTCTACGTCTCTGCCATACCTCTGTGCCATACGTCTGTGCCATACTTCAGTTCCATACATCAGTGCCATACTTCTGTGCCATACTTCTGTGCCATACTTCTGTGCCATACTTCTGTGTTCTACGTCTCTGCCATACTTCTGTGCCATACTTCTGTGCCATACTTCTGTGACATAATTGTGTGCTCTACTTCTGTAAAGTTCAATGAACCATAAATCGCTGATATGTTGCAATTGTAAAGGAAAACAAATTCTATATTTATACAAAAGACTACGAATTTGTCCAATATATATTTCAATATATATGTCCAATATATATATATATTATTATATCTAATATTTTTTGTTAATTAGACCTTTGTGGGGCGAGTTCTCGCAAATACATGAACAATTGTTTACTTAAGATTCCCGAAGGTAACGACCCACATTCGATGTAATAAGTCACCCAGACATGACCGTGGTAGCGTGGGAGAATATATTTCTTTGACAGACATACCATGTGCTTTTGTCTCCATTCGTTTACAAAGTTCTATCACCAAAACAAGCTGGGTTGCCGTAGCGCACCTCTAAAAAATGTGTGCCGCTTTAAAACACACACATCATATTTAATAGTTCTAGTAATCCCACAAACGTGCCCCCTCCCACCCGGGGGGCAGATCATTTTTTTGAAATCCTAATTGTTCGCCAATGACGTTACAGGTTTCATGGTCATCCGTGCATGCTAACTGTAGACATCTAGTGTGATAAGGTTAAAGTTATGAAACATAACACTTGTGACTTTGCTATTTTTGGCATCATTATGACGTCGGTAGAGAAACTAAAAGTAGATTTCTTGGAACTTGTCGTGGCTTTGGTTTAATATTATATTTTTAAGATGTTTTTTAAAAAAAAAAAAAAAAAAAAAAAAAAAAAGGGGGGGGGGGGTTGGTTGTCACACAACATAACAACTGCTGCATGGATTTTGTAATACAAGTGTCCAGGGCATGATGTTGTCCATGGGCACGTAGTGCTATTACCTGATCCTGGACGCTCCCCCCACCCCAAGCAGGATTTTTTAAAAAGAAGGGTCAAGGGGTTCGGTCACAGCAGCTTAGGGCGTGGGGCGGGGGTGGGGCGAGCAAACCCGGGAGATACAATTGAATAATAGGTAATTCCATTAAAAAAATAAACCAGGGAACGCAGACATTCATAAATACATTGATTAATCTCGTCTGAGAGTTTCACGAAACTTAATTTATTATTAAATCAAGTAAAATGTTGTTTTTTTTAGTTTTGATTTGTTGCTTTTTCCTCCCTCAAATACTAGTTAGTCATTTAGGAATTTCAGTGTGTGTGTGTCGGGAGTGAGGGGGGGTCATAACCTGATGTAACTTGACCTTTATTGTGGCCGCTCGTGCGCCTGATGTTCCCCAACGTTCAAGATAACTTAACATCAAAGTAATAATAGTTTAGGTCAAGCTCATATATGTAACCCAATATTTACATTAAGGTAATATATTATAGGTTGCTTTTTTCCTTTTGTGCCGTAGGCTTGTGCTTTCATGTATATTTTATTTATAATAAACACAAATAAAGGAAAGACATTACATATATTGTAGCCACACATTCCCACAGGTCGTGTTTGTTATACTTACAGATTACGACACATATTCATACAGGTTGTTGGTAGGGGGTGGGGTGGAAGGGCTGCTCCGCCCCGTACGACACTTGGTAGAGGGCGTGCCTACACCAAACTTTGCCTTATGTTTGATGAGCATTCAGCATGGTGGGTGGGTTTCATGAGTTTTGGGCGGAAAACCCAAGGACTGCTTTGGGCGTCGCCAACACTAACTGTTTCGGGGACTCTGAAAGAGTCCATTATCCAGTTCGTACAGAGAGTTTCAACTAACACAGATATCCAGTCCCAATTAAAAAAATAAATAAAAAATTGATATGTTACATAGCCTATTATTTAATTGGTAAAACATATCCTTTTTGTGTGTGGTCTGTTGTGGTAGGCATTAAGCCGAAACGTCAGTTTAATTGGCCTAGCTTTTTTTTTCAAGCCTAAATATACCTTGTTCCACTTTTTATTGTATAGTGTTTAAAAGGAAAATCATGAGACAAAATTGTAAGCATATCTTTGGGTTGATCAAATATTTGACTTCGTGACACGTACACCAATACTGAGGCTCTGTGTAAACAAACTTTTTGTTTTTGTTTTTAAATTGTTAAACTAAAGCTTTCTGCGTAATTAAATTTTTCGTTTTACAATATAGGTTCTGAAATTTAATATATATATATTATATATATATATATATATACCAGATACATAACACATCCCTTTACCTTACAATAGATACCTAACTGATTACTTGACTGAAAGGAACAATGAGCCCCTTGCACATGAACTTATGGGAGAGATCTACGAGGCTCTTGGACAACCAGCAGAAGCTCTGGACAGCTTTAAAAGGTCAGATTGTTTGGTTTTAAGCTGTTGTATTTAAATTTGACTTCATGGAATTTGTTTGAGATGATTGGACTCCTTTACGTTTATATTTCTCTAAGTTCCCGACATCATAGAGAGACGAAATTTCTTATGAGGCTTTGTCTAGCATTACATTTCGATAGTTCAGTGTGACTAACGAAAAATCCCTGTTGCATTGAAAGGACCTGAAGAAGTTACGAAAGATATTTTGTTGTTGAGTTAAACTGCGAAAAGTAATAAATGTCTAACATTTATCTGAAATAAAAGGGGAAACTAAAAAATAAATACATTATGTATTGTTTTCATTATGTTTTTAAAAAAAAGTGTTTTGATAATGCTCTTTTCTTGTATCTCGTCGTCGTTCTTAATGTTTCATACGCACTAATTAAGTTAAGTATCCATCCTTTCATGTTTTATTTAACCCCAAACGCACTCTTGTTGCTGGTATGTTCCCAGCCAGAGCCTGCTCACCGCTTCTATGTTCTTGCTCAGGCTGTTCAAAGCCACTTCCTACTTCCGATAGCGTGCTTTAATAAGTCCTGCTATATCGGCAAATAAGTGGGTGCTTTGTCTTATGGTTGAAACCTTTCTACAATTTCTATATTTCCTAATGTTTTAAATCACCAGAAAATCTTTCTTTTTTTTTTCAACTTCTTTATTAATGGGAAAAAGAAAGAAAGCAAGCAAAAGACTCACTAATATTTTAAAGATGAAACAAGGTGCAAACCAAAAAGTCGGATCACCATTTTTATCTCGCACTTTATTTATTTCACTCGCGCTGGCCAAACGTTTTTTTTTAGAAAAAAATGTGTTAATTGCAGACACTCCATTAGATGTTTGGAACTTGCAAAAACATGCCATGCTCGTCGCTGAATACAGCATATAAACTACGCTACATTCTGCTTCAAGTCATAAATTTTATGTTATATTATTCATGAGGGGTACCAGTTCACAACTGCATTGACCTATTTTAAAATGATATAATTTTTTTGTTTATTTCAGGGCTTATGACAATGGTGGCCCTCGGTTCTGCAAACTCGTTAAAAAAAGTAAGAATTAATTTTATATCTCGACCGGCAACAGTCTTTAACTTGAGAAATCAACGTTAATTTAGCATTCACTTAACTTTTCTGATGAAGTAAAGTCAGATTTAGTGACTTCAGCAAGCTGTTGTCAGAATGGCTAGGATCATAAGAGTGAAATCTTCGCCCCCACGAGAGAATATAGAATATTTAGTGGCTTAGCGGCTCGACTGAACCTATCATGTGATCTTGTTTGTCCGACTATGTAGAAGAAAGCTCATGTGATAATTTGGTCATCAGTTTGCCCAGTAACATCTGTCAATCTTGATGATGATATGGAGTTGTCTTCATGAAAATATAGGTGGATCGTGACAAAACATCACAAAAACAACAATCAAAATTATTTTTTTTTAAAACCAAATAAACTCAATCTAGAAATCACCTTTGTTGCAATAAAAATAAACCCATGCTAGCAAACATCTTTGTTGCAATACCAAAATGAAACCCATACTATCAAAGATAAAATGAAAAACTTAATGCACTTATGTTCATACAAATTAAAATTAAATGTATTTAAGTATTTCCTTCAGAGGCAAATTTTAAAAAAAAAACAACTGATACACTGAATTTTTATATTTCCCATTCTATACATTCTAAACACACATTCTGTTATTTTCTCTGTGTAGTCGGTGACCTGCATTGTGAAGTTGGAGCGGACATTCAAACACTAAAGGTAAATTTTAAATTGAAACACTGATCGTTTAATACAATTAGTTTTGAAGAAATATCTGCACTTTAAATAAGTAGCAGTGGGCCCACATGGAATACTGCACACAACTATAAACAAATCTTTTAAAAAACGAGTAACAAAAACCATCAATGAAAGTCATTAATGTAGCATACTAGGACTTCAGACAACAGAGCTATGATTTTTCTCACAGTAATCCGCTGTAAGTATCAATATAAAGTTTCTTCACCAACGTAGCTGCCAGTGGCGTAGCGAGGGTGGGCAAGGGGGGCATCATGCCCCGGGCGCTACTCACAAAGGGGCGCCAAATGGTATATTTTATATATAATTATAATATTGTATGGTTTTCGAATAGGGGGAGGGGCGCTAAAAAGGAATTGTGCCCCGGGTGCGAGTTAAGCTCGCTACGCCACTGTTAGCTGCTGACCACTTTCTGAGACCAAAGGTAACCGTTGACTCTGATGTCGTTAATGCAGATCTGATGGTTAGCTAAGTTTACACTATACAGTCACTGCAATTTCATGACACCAGCAACATAGTCACATAAATTATGAGGCACTTTACTATAATAAGGTCATATTCACATGATAACATAATAAATGCATCTATCCATATTATATATATATATATATATATATATATATATGTATATATATAAATATATTATATGTTCACCTCTGTATTAAATATCTTTTCTAACGTCCTCGCACATATCAGACACTTTTTCATGGCACACGAACACAACACGACCTCCTTTCAATATGGCTGCCCACCCTCGTCCGTTATGTCTATTTCTTCTCATTGTCTCCCTTGATTCTACCTAACCTCAAATTAGCACCCACAAAGTCATACTGTTGCACTGTTTCCTTATACAAACTACAAAACTATGATTTTTTTCTTGAATGTTTCCTTACACGAATTACAAATTATACAAACTAACTTCGATAGAAGCTCACCATTGTCGGCCATTTCAAAAACAAAATCATGAAACAAATAATTGAGCGATATTTTGTTTTATAGTTCTGGCTGGAGCAATGTCAGCGATTCTTCCCCCAAAGTGGTACAGCAGTTAAACTCAAGGTAATCATTTTTTTCCTAAGGCTTTAATTACAGGTTTTGTAGCAGTGATCACTGAAAGTAAAACACAGGGGTTGCATTAGTTTCAACTCGCTGATTCTTTTATATATTAAGGCCCCACAATCAATTTATTGATCATTCTAGATATAAAATCAGAATCGGCCTAGCCCTTTCATTACCGCTGGGTTTTAAAAGACATCGATCTTTGCTGACTCAGCATTAAAAAACTTAATAATTTAAAAAAAAAAAAAAAAAGGAAATTTCCGGTATTACTTTCTCTATCCAATTCGCTTTTTAACTTCTCTATAGATTAACAAATAAAGAAATATATAGCATTGAAATATGACGTCGACGTGACGTCCTTGGTATTTCAGAAAAGTTATTTGCCTTTTTTGTTATGACGACTATGTGACGTCCTTGGTAATTGAAAGTGGGGGGATCGTGACGTCGCGTCGAGGTCATCGGTAGCGAAAAGGCTAGTAGTACGTAATAGATTTTAAGTTATGCATGCATTATATATATGCATATATATGAAAATGATATATGTTTCTGCACTGATGTGAACGGTCTCATGCTTATGTTTGTTTGCGATCACGTCTTTGAATAGCAGAGACTGTTGTGCAACAATATAACTAAGATAACTTTCAGGAAATAAATACGAAAAAAAATCCTTTGTTCCCATAACTCACACTGTAAGCCTCCAAAGAGACACATTATTCGATGAAACTGGTTTTAAATGTGATAAACTGCTAAAAGCAGCACTGGGACATCTGTGCTGACCTGAAAGTGGTACAACACTACAGCTTTGTACACACTAAAAAAGGGAAGCTTTTTTTTTTTTTGTTTGTGGAACAGTCGTGATGATAGCAACCATTCCCTTTAGGCCTTAGTGGGCATACATTGATTATGTGAACAAAATAGGAGGGAGGAGGTTTGGAAATGTTTGACAATTGTTTACAAGGGGAGGGAAGTTGGAAATGTTTGACAGTTGTTGACAAGGGGGAGGGGGTTTGGAAATGTTTGACAGTTGTTGACAAAAGGGACGGAGAGGATTTTTATATTAGTTGACGTCAACAATAATGTTTCCTGATTTAAAATTTTAATCATAAAAATTGACTGTTCATATTGTTGGTCGGCACAACGCACAAGACGAATCATTGGTTGATCAATTGCAAGGTTAATTATCACCAATTCACATTCAACTGGGCCTCGCAAGATTTTTTAATTTAAGAAAAAAAAGTATTAGTTATTGATCGTATTAAATAAGATTCCAGAATGTGAAAGGGAAATTCGGAATAATCAAAACTGATACTTAGCCGAAAGCTGGAATTTTTATTGTGTCAGAAATCGATGAACTGATGCGTGATACTGTATCAAAGTAAAGCTACTTGTACTTGTCACTTCAGATCCATGTACGTTGGTCGTACAATACTTTTATCTTAATCACCGGCAGTGGCGTAACAACGGCTTGGCATTGGGGCAGTTGCCAAGGGCGCCGGCATGCGCCAGTTAAAAAGGGCGCCGCAAAATCTCTAATATTTTAATTTTTATTATTTAAAAATATAAATTAGCCAAGGGCGCCAAAACCCCAGTTACGCCTCTGATCCCCGGGCTCAGAACTATGCTGAACTCGCTAGCAACATGCTTAACATCCTACAAGCAACTCGTCTGTCTGATGTCACTAAAATGGGTTTCTTACATTCTCATCTGGAGTTTCCACCATCAAACTTGGTTGTTGATAGAGAGCATTGAGATAGATTTTATCAGGGCGTCTTCATCTAGGAAAAATTTAATTACAACAGTTCCTACCTTAGCGCGATTATTTCTGGTTTATGCAGTAGACAACAGCGACCATTCACAAGCACGAGAGCAAGCGCCTCAAACACTTTTTTTTTTGTCGTATAGAGTTAAACTGTCGTCGAAATTTTGAAAAGTATGCTTTCATCTAAGTAACATCATCATATAGTTATCCATGCATCCCCGTGGGGCTCCAGCCCATGTAGGGCTTTGGCCTACTTCCTTCCTCTCAGACCTAACTAATGCTTTTCTCTTCCATGATTGGATTCCCAGTTGTTGTAGATCTTTTTCCACGTCATCCATCCATGTATATATACGCCTAAGTCTGCCTTTGAGCGGTTTTCCTCTGGGGTTTTGGTGACGCACCCTCTTCACTTCTCTGTCATTTGGCATTCAAATAGTTATACTAGATTTTAAAACATTGTATCATAAAATTGTTTTTCATTTTTATTGTTTATTTCCAATCAATTTCAATAGTATTTATTTCTCAATTATATTAAAAAATAAATATTTTGTTATTTTGGAGTTTAAAAAACATCCATTCTAAAGGGTTGTTATTATGATTATGAGCTGAATATTATAGACTTCAAAGTGAAACTATTCTGTCCCCCAATTTCAGTATTTGGTGAAAATGGGTGCCTCTCAATTTCAAAATTTAAAAGGTATGGAAAAAGCATGTAGCCTAATGGTTGTATATCAGTTCATATAAGGTAAGAGTTTTTTTTTTTACTTACATCGGAATTGAAAAACAGAACAGTTAGCGCATAATTTCAGTAGTTTTCTTAACCTCTCCACTTCCAGGCATGTATCAACAATTACGCAGGAACCAGGGAAAGGCGGTCGGCAACAGAGCAGGTTTGTCTGTGAGAGTGATTCTACCAAAAGCTAAAGAAGATCTTGTTACTATGTGACAAAATCAGAAAACTTGACACTATTTTATTTTTAAAATTTCAGGTTGCTTTGAATATGTTTTTTCAATAAATCATAAGAAGCGACACTTCATTCAACAGGTTTATTAATAATGTAAGAGTTGACGCATAAGACATAACTAGTTTAACAAACTTCAAGACTCTAGCGATGGTTACATGCAAAAATCATAATATCTAGGGACTAAAATTATTTTAAATTCGAATGCAGGGCCCTAATTTTTTAAGAGACATTATGGCTTCTTCATTTTCACTTTTTAACTTACTTTAATTTTTAAAATTCACATTGATCTGTATTATATAAGAAGTTTTCTGGTAGATTTGATTTGCACCTGCAGGGATGGAAAAGTTTCTTTAAATTCTTTGTGAGCTTAACTTTAGAAAAGGATTTGTGCACACAATTATATATATATGATGTATATTTCAATTTTAATATTTAATCCCTTTACACATATGCAAGTTAATGGCTACTTTATTTCAAGGTTCAGAACCAGGATGACTTATCACTTCACATTAAGTTGTTAAATGACTTTTCTAACCATGGAAGATGGGACAAGGCATACGAAGCAGTTGTCAGCTGTAACCTTGAGATCAAGTTTGTTGAAGAGTTCCACTGGTTTGAGTGTCTCCAGTCTGTATTTCAAGTAATTTTTAAAAAAATAATTGAATACAGAGTTTAAAAATTGTATTTTGTGTATTGAACTAATTAAAAGTTAATTTAGGCTAAACTTATCTGAATATGAGGAAGACTATAAATTGTTGGACATAACTCAATGTAAAATGGGGACAATGTAATAAGTTCCCAAAATAAAAAAATACATTTGGTGTTTTTGAACATTAGGAAATATAACCTCATGTCGTTACATTAATGCCAAAAAAATATTTTCTGGATGGCATAAAATAAAGTAAAGCCCACTGATGAAATTTGAAAATATGTACTCAGAATATTCTTTAAAAAAATCCGAGCCACTGTCTTGGATTACACATTTTTGAAGTGTAAAAGAATACTTACTTAATTAGTATCAACATGTTTAGACTAAGATTTTTCGATTTCATAATTCTTGTTTTTCTTCAAAAAGGAATATGGTGTCAAAAACCCAGATGTGAGATTGACCCATGATTACAATCTTCATTACCTCTACATTCTTAGAAACTTCACATACCTTAGTTTGTGTACAAGCCATGTTGATATCAGAGTCAGTGCCTTAGCCTTAAAGAGGTAACTAGAATTCAGTTTAATTGATAATAATTATGTTTTTGACAGAAATGGGCTAAATTCTTTTTAAAATATATGTGGGATGCAGTTTATATACAATTTTTTTAAATTTCAAAACAAATCAAATTCAAGATATTGCATATATTTCTTTTGGTAAAATCGTTTCTTTTATCTGAACAAGCAAGATAAGAGTTTTAAAAATGTATAGATATTAAAATTTATTACTTTTGAATCTTAAATAATCAAAAGATTTTTTACCAAACTCTTGTTAAAATAAAATTCTAAATATATTCTTTGTATATACTGAATTGGTCATTAACTTAAAATCTATCGAAAGCTTCAAGGCTGCGCTGGCATCTGCTAGGAGCCGTTAGGATGGCAGCATCGCTTCCCCAACCGTTGCACATATGCCAGTATATGTATGCAGCAACGTACCTTACCAGAACCAGAACTTTATGCTGGACACACACAAATGTTAAACCACTGATTGAGAGCCTTCAAATTTTTAATTACAGAAGAATAGAATGTGAAATAATACTTTCTCCTTTATATTATATTCTTAACCACCCCTGCCTTGATGGTAATGCTTTTTAAAAAAAAAAATTCATATTCTGTGATTAAAAACCTTTTAAAAAATCTTTTTTTTAGCTTTGAGCAGCAATTGAATCATGCCCTGTCCTTGGACATGCCAGATGGTACTTGGCAAGGCTTGATGAAAGAGATTAAGGGACAGTTTTTTTACCTGGCGGGTGTTCTTTTGTTAAAGAGGGCTCAGGATGTGAGTCAGGGTGATTGCTTTAAAGTGATTATTCTTTTGAAATTCTGCTGGATGAGATATTAACTTATAAAAGGTTTCAAAGTGAGATTTAGCTTGTTTTGAAATAGTTAATAGTAGAAGGCAAGGCTCTTCCCAGCCTCAACCTAACAGGCCAATGACTCAACGGGGGGTCAAAGCCTTGATCAAGGACCTCTTCCAAGAGGAATGGATTAAAGAATGGGAGCAGGGGACCACTGCCCAAAAACTTTACCTGAGCATGCCCAAAACTAGCCACAAGGGCGATCTTTGGTGGTGTCCTACACGCCATCAGCAGAGCCTCATCACGCAGATGAGGACAGAGCACTGCCCTACACGCAGCTATCTGAACAGGTTGCACCCACTGCGGGACCCCCAGCTGCCGTCATTGTGGACCGGAGACGGTCGAGCACCTACTAGCCGAGTGCTCAACTCTAGCGACTGGCGTGACTGGGGTCCTCCCAGCCAACCATGTCGAGAGCATGATTTACGGGACTGCCCAGCAGATGAGGCAGGCATGTACCATAGGTACTTGCCGGGGCCATTAAAGAACAATAGCTCAGTCCCATACAGTGAAATATTTAAATAATAGAAGGGATATTTAAAACACAAATACATATTTAAATATAAGATACATATTAAATGAAGTAACAAATAGTTACTGTAAAACATAATTTTCTTCTGCACCCTTTTTTTTCAATCAGCAATTTATTTTTTTTCAATGAGATTGTTGAAAATTAAAATTATTAAAAAAAAAGAATTTGACAAAAAAGCAATCCTTTATACAGCTCTGACTTTTATTTTTTACGTCATCAATGTTATCAAAACCAGCGTTTCAAATAATCTGTATCAGAATATACTTGACTATTACTACTCAAACAGGAAATTTTAGCTTTGAAAATTGCAGTCACGGCTGCAGGAGCTTGTTTCTTAACCAGCTGTACAGTTGATCCTATTGACAGCAACGAGCAATGGATTAAAAGTGTACCCCAGCATGGAACCAAATTTTACAGATGGTGGTATCTTCAAAGTTATGATCGCGTGTCTCAGATTGGTATGTTGCAAGTCATTTTAAATTTGATTTTGATTTATTTGTTTTAAAGTTTTATGAAGATCACAATTATTGTGTATTATTTGACTGCAGGTTACATGATGCTTCAATTTTATTATTTTTTTAAATCACTTATTTGTTAATATAATTTTATATTTTTAATTTAAATTTAAACTTTTCATGGCAATCATGGGTATAACTTAAACCTGCACCTTGAATTTGAAATCCTTAAAATTCCCACACTACCAGCGTACCGCCAAAAACGTTTAATTTAGCTGCACACTTAACCCTTGCATTACTTTTCCCATATCAGAATGATAAGGAATTACCATAAAATAAAATAAAAAGATATTCTTTGGTACCCATCGATTGTAGGTTAAGGTCATTTTTAACTGCTGTGTTGTTGACCCGGTTCTTACAATGGTATACTGTGAAACGGCTTGTCAATTAGCGACATTCCTTGTTAAAGTGCTCCATCACCTTCATAATAATGGACAAGATGTATGATTTCTTTGGATTTTCATAAAGCAATGCTCAGGATTTTATATTGGTACCTTACTTAGTGTCTCTAAAAATTCACGACACCTGAATAATGAGTTGTTTTTGTTTTTAAATTTAGGTCACATGCTGAGCAAATGGTCTAGTTGCAAACCTGTGGAATGGAGTAAAAGCATAACACATCAATTTATGACACCTGATGGTCAAAAATATCTATACAAGCTTCTGTTTGGTAATGAGGCTGAGACGGAGGAAATGAAACAATCTTTTTTCAGCCAATCCAGGGAGATGTTGGATAAATCAGCTGATAAGACTCAAATGACAGACAGACAACTAGCAGAGATAGATAGAGGTTAGCACTAGAGACTAGAGAACAAACTTTAAAAAATGTACTTTCAATTCTACTTTTTATGATATGGTGACTTTATTTAAATTATTCTTAACATAATTTTAATTTAAAAATGACACAATAGGTGATGCTGGTTGAAAAGTGACACATAACAAAAGTTATTTTTCTTGTCTGAATTGGAGGTTAGGTCATCTTTGTTGTGTCAAATCAAAATATTTATAACTATAGTGCCCTTGGTATAGTGCCCTTGGTATAGTGCCCTCAATATAGTGTCCTTTGTATAGTGCACTTTGCATTGTGCCATTGGTATAGTGCCCTTGGTATTGTGCCCTAGGTATAGGTCTTTCAGCTAGATACTCTTTGCATTTGATTTTCATTTTGTCAGAATTGATATGAAAAATAACCTATAAATAGTCTTTTTTTTCTCTTAAATTAAAAGCATACAGGTAAAGCTTTTTATTTTTACCAACAGTTGCATGTAAACTTCATCTGTGCAACCTATCTCATTTGGTATGGTTGTGTCGACAACACTACTCAACAGACATGGATGTGCAACCCCATTGTGAGTACTCACACGTATAAAACTATGATTTTAATTCACTTTACTTTCCAAATACATTTTACTTTAATGAATTCATTTATTCTAAAATGCTCAACTTATGTTAATATAAGTTAATTTATTTAAAACTAATGCAGATTAATAGTCACCACTCATTCTAGATGGCAGATTACTGAAATTATATTTCTTTGTATGATTCCAAAGAATTCAGAATAAATTAAACATTTAAGAAACACTTGTCGATACAATTTGGAAAACATCTTTAGTTAACAATAAAAAAAGTTTTTATATGTGATACAATGGGATTAGGATATGTGGTGTCTTATTTTAGATAATGTAAGCCTATAACTATGTAATAGGATTTACATAAAAAATTATTATAGACTGGAGTTTTTTTTAAATGTTGATGACATTAAAGAAAGAGTAATTCTGTGTACTATTTTTAATGTTACATCTATGAGGATATATATAATATATCCTTACCACACTTATGATGATAAATTATAACTTTGAGAAATCATTCTTATCCCATTCATATATTCCGCAGATCCATTTTTTACCATTGACGACTTTCAGTATGGTGTGAGGACCATGGACAATGGAGTTATTGGGTCACTATGCCAAACAGATATTTTGGTAAAATAATAATAATAATTATAATAACTTTTTAAAAATTTAAACATTTGAAACCAAAATAAAATCTAAATTTTCTTAAACTTCCTTGTACAAGACTGTCAAGGACTTTTAATTTATATAATTAGGTTTCAACAATTTTAATATTATTCTGTTTATAATTCGCCATTTCACATTTTAAATAGTTACCCTATCCATTATTTCTTAGTTTAGATGTTTTGTTTAATGTTTGTGGCCAAAAGATTTTCCATGTTCAGGTCATCTGAATTTTACAAATATTATGGTTGCATACCATCTTTTAACTTTTAAATTTTACTACATGACTATTTTAACAATGGCTGAACGGCTGCTTTTAGACATGAATGTGCTTGGCATAAATTCCCATTTTACAAACTATTATAAAATAAAAGACTTTTTATTGGCCAAGATTTCTTAAAAGAATTTTCAAACATATCTTATTATTTCCTGTAGATTTTCTTGCTCGCCACTGTGCGCTGCTCATCCCATGAGGTGAGTGACACTTCTTTGATTGACACTTCATTGCACAGATTTCCAATGCCAGTTTGTCTGACTCAGGATCTATGTACCCCCGAACAAGCTGAATGGTGGGCTGCAGCTTATAACTACTGTACATCAAAATACAAGTAAGAATAGTTTATTGATATAAAACTGTTTGTAAATAATGCCTTTAAAAACTGTCTTAAACACTTATCAACTTTATAAATTCCTCTAAGAGTTTTGTCACCTTTATCCTTAACCTATAAGATAATATAATTGGAAATAAAACACAGCTCTTATATGAACTGCATTTATTTATATTTCTCTAGGAAGGATACAGGATTGAAAATATAATAAATCATAGAGACAAAATATTTAAAGGCCTTAGGCCTACATATTAAAATTGATTTTTTATTTAAAGGCCATTTTTAAAAATAGTTTTTTAAAATAGCTTTATGGTCATAAGATATTGAAACATAAAATAATTATAAGACTTTATAAAAAAACATGAGAATGATGAAGCCAGTGGCAAATTTTAAATTTGAAAAATATTATTGTGTATTATTGGATCTATAAAAAATATTTTTGAACTACTTCTGTGCAGATCTGAATTTTCTGATTTGAGGAGAATTCTGGTGAAAGGGATTGAAACTGTCAGACTTGTTGCACAACATGGCATGTCTTTACCAATGATGGTCCACATTGCTAGGTCCCTGAGTGCAAAGGTTGGTGTAGATTTTAGGAATTGTTGGAGGTGCTTTGTGATATTTAGCTCACCCATTCTAATTTGACATTTTTAGTTATTTAGAATATTTAAAAAAAATGTATAGTTTGTCCTGTTAATAATTTTAATTAATCAAAGCTTTCATTCCAACATCTTAATATAAGGTAAGATTACTTAAATCTTTTCAAGAAAATAATCTAAGTTTGAAACTAAAAAGTGTTGCTTATATTAAGGGTGGTGTCCATGGTTGCGAAAATGTTGGCCCAAAAAACATGCATAAACAATATATCGAAAGTTGAAATAATTTATTTTGTTAATGTTTAATATTTATAACTAGTTTTAACATTTTTAGCCAAGTTTTGTTCTTTTAATCAATTTACCTCAACACCATTTGAGAAAGCCAATCCTAGAGAGTTTAACTTAGTAAGTAGTCTTGTATGTTAATATGACATTTATCATAAAGCTATTTAAAATTATTTGTTATTTAAGGTAAAACTTTTAAATGAGTATTGAAATTTCATAAGTGGATGACAAGGGAAATGACCAAAAATTTCTATTTTAAGAAAGTGTCAAATCTGCTGTGATTGTCAGTACCATGTGGTTGATCTTTAAAATGTTTTTGGATTATCCATTTTATTTTCTTGACAGCAAACATTGTGGTCATTTTGACTACAGTTTGAACTAACTTCCTCTCTACTCTTATAGGTCACCTGAAATAAGGTTTATAATTTTATAGGCTTATTATGACATTGTTTTAGTTTACAATTAAACTAATAAAATGTTCATCCCATTACATTTCTCCCTATGCCAGTTAATCTACTTACACTATATTGGTCAAAACTCCCAGATTATTGCATTAAATCAAAAAAGTATAGATTATTCAAGTATAGATCTCATATTCCCCAACTGAGGAGTTTATTCATTGTATTATTAGTAAAGCTTTTTAAAAAACTTGTTTGTCCATATGAGATGAATACATGGTTACATGATTTCAAAAATTAAAGCTTTTTGCATTTTAAAAAAATAGGTTAAAACTTACTTAATTTTTTATGTAAAAATTTAACTTAGCTTGTTTTGTGCTAGTCAGTATTCTTTGGCTGACAGACTGACAGTTTTTTCTGTGTAATTTTTGAACATTTTTAAGTGTAACTGTACAAAGAGAATAGTGCATAGAAAATAATGAGGTCAGAATTTCTTTATATTGTAAGGGCATATAGTCTCTCTATGTTTAATTTTTTTGCTATTACTCTTTAATCATTTTAATATTTTTGGACTATTTGAAATTTTTGTTTTGGTTCACATATTTATCAACAGGTTAAAGCCTTGAAGGAAGTTGGAAATGATTACCAATGCACAGTATCAGAGATAATTGCCATTGAAATGAGAGCTGAACACTACTGGGAGAAAATTAAGTCTTATTTAGAAAAGCTTCAGAGGTGATCATAAAGGGATTTTTAAAATCTAAAACTATACTAACTGAAAATATTATGTTAAACTAAGTAGCTTCATTTAAAAAAAAAAAAATTGTAGAGGTAAGTTATAAAAGATAAAGGTATTTAAATTTATGATACACATCTTGTCAACTTATTTCAGATGACATTTGCTATTCAATAAAAAGAAAGCATACATTTTTCCTATTTACTTGTAATTATAAATTCAAGCTTTAAATTCTAATTTAATTTTTTAAGAAAGAATGTAAAATGTATTTAATATTAAGCAAATGAAAGAGAATAATGTTCTGTTTTATTGATTTTGTTATGTCTTTAAACTCTAAAGTATCTAAGACATAACTTACTTTACGGGCAACACAAACAAAAGAACACATATGCCACATGCCGCTGGATCAGAATGATAATGATATCAGTAACTCATAACTATTTTCATGAATCTGGCTGTATGTAAGACCATGCAATAGAGCCTTCTGGGACAGATTTATAATATTATTTTCATTCCCAAGAAATGAAAACCTTCAAGTAACTGGTAACAGACTGTTTAAAGAACCTCAAGATATGGAACTTTCCCAAGAACAAACTGAGTCGTATCTGTCAGAGTCCACATTTGCTCTGGCCCTTGCTTCAATGAAGAGATCAGACTATGCCAGGGCAGTTGAAGGCTTTAAGAAGATTGGATCAGCTGATGCCAGTCTGTACTGTGCAAAGGTGAACTCGGATGTCCTTTCAATAATTTCATATTGAATTCCTTCATTTCTAATCTTTGATTTCAGTCTTGTTGTAATAATAATTTCATTGTTAACATTTAGCTCATTTTTTAGAAATAAATTTTGACATTTTTCAGAATAAAATATTTACATCAATATCCTAAAATAAATATTTAATAAATTTAAATGATTACAAACATATTTAAAATTTACATTTGTTATAAAACAACATTTAATAATCTACAATTTATCACCTACCAATACAGTAGTGCATTCTATACAATTGACATACTCTTAATGATATTTCCTCAAAAACCTAAAATACATTTAGACAGAATTACTACTTATTACTTTCTTTACTTATGCCTTTTGCCACCTTAATTTCTTTACATATGCCTTTTACCCCAACTGGGCATAGGCTATCTAAAAGAATTTTCAATTTGTATTGGTCTTGTACTTTCCTTTCCAGCTACTTCCTGGTGTAGGCTTATCCTATGCTTTGTGTTTGTTCCTCTAGATCATGTCTCCATGCATTCTTTGTCCTTCCCCCTCTTTTTTTTCTTGTGGATTCTTTGTTATTGATTGTCTTGTGATGTCACCAATGTGTTTGGAAAGAGTTACAGAATTAAGTGATTATAATTATAATTAATAATATCAAGACTACAAAACTTACGGTTCATAGAACACTGAAAATCATCATCGTCATCATGCCCCTTAGTCCTTTGACTGTTGGGGCACCACAGATGACATGAAAACTATCCTTCTCCATTCATCTCTGTTTTCTGCATTACGCACAGCATTACCTAGTTTTAGTCCCATCCACTCTTTGATGTTATCTTCACATCTTTTCTCTGTCTTCCTCTTCTTCTCCCTCCTCTGAAAATTAAATGAGCTAAACTATCTCAGAATATATTAGAACAAGAAAGTTGTTAAATTAGACCTTTTTTATATAAAAAATTAACCTAAAATTTACAGTTATCATATTGACAAAAAATTGAAAAACTTCACTATGACTTTACCACTGTGTGTTTTTTTTGAACGTTTGCAATATTTTGGATCTTCTCTTTATTTTTTTTTATATAGTATGTTAACTGAGTTAAAACATTAAATTTGATATTCATTATAATGATACACTTACTTTTTAGGTAACTAAAGCTTCCAATAATTTTTTTTTTGTCATTTAAGTAAAGGCTTTACAAGATAAATGCTGTTGTTTCAGGCCTACAAGCAATGGGCAGAGAAAGAGAGACTTGAAGATGATGGAACAGAGGAAAAGCAGCTTTGGATTGAGGAACTTCTTCTCATTTCCAGGGATCTTCTCTACAATCTTATGGAGACTAGAATGAGAGACAAAGTAAGCTCCCTTATATTACCTGCTCATTTTCATTATATTTTGTTCTGAGTTTCTTTTAGTCCTTCTTGTCCTGAAAAAATAAGTAATGTAAACAAGATTGTTTTGGGAATACATAAAATTTACCTTCATTTAAGTACAATTTAACTGACAATATCAATGGACTTATTAAGATTTTTTAAATTGTTTATTATTTTAATTGCTCTAAGCCAAATGAAATCTTCAATAATATATTTTATATTTCTGTCCAAAATACAAGGAAAGCTGATACAGAGCAAACTTAACATGCAACAAAGCAAAATCTAATTATGTTCTGAATGAAAATACATTATTGTTAAAATTTAAGACTTTTGGTTCTTTAAAAGAAAAAAGTATGTTGGATTTTTACATAATAATAGTACATTATCTAATGTGTAAAAAAATATAGAATAATTAGGTGATTGTAAATTTTTACTCTAATAAGTACTACCGTTTTATGGAAGTAGAGAATTTAATTAACATATGCAAATTAGAATGATTTATTCTAAATTAATTTTAATTTAAGATCCTGATGGAACTTGTTGCAAGAGAATTGCATGAAGTTGAGCTGATTATTCATAAAGACAAATCTTGTAAGTGCTTATATATCTCCCATTTCTTACTGCTGCATCTTAATTAAAAAAAAACTGTTTAAAATCAAATATCCTAAGTAATGCCATTTTTAATAGACATTATTTGTAATTCGCTATTTTATTAACACACTAAAACTATCTTACTTAAATCAAACCCGATTCCACAAATATATTAGAAAATTAGCACAGTCCTAACATTCTATTTATCACTCATACACAGCAGAAAACATTATTAGTCTAATACCGTAAATTCACTGCCTGGTTTACATTTGATTTATTTTCAGCTGAAATTCAAGATTCTTTGTGGGACAGTGGTTTTATCCAAACACCTTTAAAATCTAAATCAGTTTATAAGTCTCTGTCAGGTGCGAGGAGAAATCTCTTTAATGGTACATTAATTCAGGTAAGCTGGCTGGACTATGTACTGTTTATTTGTTATTTGATTTGAACTACTGAGATTCAGTGTATTAATTTTTTTAATTCTTATTAGTATTAAAAACATTAATGTAACAAGTTGTCTTTGTTGACTAAATAATTTATACATTCCTTATATTTATCATTGATCTCTCATTTGATATATAGGCCCATATTGAATGTTTGTTTAAATTTTAAGCAATTATTATGTTTTATTGTTTCAATGAGCAATTTAAATATCTTTTTTATATTTATGAATAAAGTAATATGTAAAAACCTAGTGTGATTAAATCTTTTCTCACTTTTGATAAATTATTAGCTAATTATAATATTCAGATACTGGTACTCAATATTAATATACTGGTGAACAATGTATTTCTTTGGAACAATTTTTAAAAAATATGAATGTAAAACTTATCATTACACCATCTCTTTAAGTTAATTAAATGAAAATATGTAATTTAAGCTTTTTTAAATACTGACAGAGAAAAATGTGTCACAGGGTGAAAAAGTTCTATGCTAAAATTTAATTATCTTATTTTAAAATATTTAAGCCTGGCAAATTACATTTCATAGACATTCTTAGATTTAATTGTGTGTAACATAAATCTGTTTCCTAATATATTATAGCCTTAAACATTTTGCTTGTTACTCAGCAAGACTCCAAGGATGGCATTAGATACGGAGGTCAAGTAGTTCAGGTGAACAGATCTCCCCTATTTCAGTCAAATGTATCACACCAAATAAGAAATCTACAAATGAGCCAGGAGCAACTGGAGCGATCAGTTGTCATCAGGAACAATGCACAGCAACAGAAAAGAGAAGACCTGATTAAAATTATAACCGAAAAGAATGAGCAGATTATTGCCGTCAACAATCAGGTGATGGAGGAAGTGCGTGGTAGCACCAGTGCAATTAAGCAACATGTGGAACAGAATTCAGAGCTGATCAAAGATATGAAGGTAAGTTCTGGTCTGTCATGGACCAGTCTGTGGCGATTATTTGAAAAATGAGAACAAATGTTGACGGAATTCAGAAATATTTATTATAACTCAACACACATACAAAAACAGTTAAGTCCTACCCACAATAAAGTGTTTATAATTTATTTGTTATTGCTATGCAATTTTAAAATCATTTCCATGACATTCATGTTTTTTTTTAATTACAGACTGGTGACATGTTTAGACTGATTTTATTATTAATGTTATTTAAACTCATTCATTCTCCAGAGTTTTGTGGAAGAGAGTAAATATGTAATGGTAGAGATAAAGGTATGAACTGATAAATATATACATAGTATTATGATTTAGAACTAAATCAATCATTTGTTTAAACATTTTTGAAAATGTGATATAATTTCAAATAGTCTTATTTATGATAATTTAAATTTTGCGCTTGTTGTGATTGGAGAAATTTTAAATAGCAATTGGCAGTTCAGTTTTTTTTAACTAAAAAAAATTCCATTTTAAATATTTGTTATAAAAGACAGGGTTTTCAATTAAATATGATGTTTCTTTCCAGAAGGAAATAAAGGGCTTAAAAACACATTCATCAGTGGGTCAGAGTCCAACAGGTCCCCTTCACCTAGCTACAATTCAACAAGGTAATAAAGATGAAGGAAGATACCTGCCTCTTGAAACACTTCCTGTGCAAAATAGTGGATACATAGGATATCAACAAATGCTCAGAAATATGCCACCAGAACTACAAAAGGCTGATAATTTACAAACCCAATCTCAAATCATTAGTAGCATGCCAGCACAGTTTCTGAATCCAGGACAATATCAACAACATGGTACACTACCAGGACAGTACCAACTACCAGGTACTGTTGATGGAAAGTACCAACAAGTGGGTACTGTTACAGGACAGTACCAACAACCAGGCACTGCTATGGGGCAGTACCAGCAACCAGGCACTGCTATGGGACAGTACCAGCAACCAGGCACTGCTATGGGACAGTACCAACAACCAGGCACTGCTATGGGTCAGTACCAACAACAAGGTACTCTACCAGGACAGTACCAACAACCAGGCACTGCTATGGGGCAGTACCAGCAACCAGGCACTGCTATGGGACAGTACCAACAAACAGGCACTGCTATGGGTCAGTACCAGCAACAAGGTACTCTACCAGGACAGTACCAACAACCAGGCACTCTTACTAGAGAGTACCAACAGACAGGCAACCCTACACCTTATTATCAAGATCCAGGTACCTTAACATCCTACTACCAGGACCAAGGTTTATTTGCAGCACAATCAGAAGAGCCCAATGTCTTTTCTATTGGGGGACAGTTTCCTTCTAATTTTACACAGCTTCAACAAGTAAACGCTACACAACAGGTTGGTATCAATGTTTTTTTGTGACTTCAAAAGCTAAGGGATATTCCATAAATTGGTAGCTTGTTCCAAAAAGTTTTGTTACTCAAAGTTTTGTTACCACTACATTTCGTTACCTCAAAGTGTTGTTACCACTACATTTCGTTACCTCAAAGTTTTGTTACCAAATTTTTTTTAAACTCTATGTTTTGTTACCGCTAAGTTTTGCTACCACTATGTCTTTTTTTATCAAGCCTGTTGCACCATTTTTGGCTGTACTTGCATTTTAAAAAAAAGAAATAGTATAAAAGAAATATTTTTTTGCTTGAATAAGATATTATGGTTAATCTCGTATTGTGGTATGAGGAGGCTATGTGCTTATTTTTACATATTTGAAATAAGTAATTACTTCCTGCAGTTTTATTAAGCCACTTGTCACAACCCGTACTAAATTATATATTTGATAATATTTTTTAAAATGTAAAATATGCCTGTCAGTCTTTACATTTCGTACCAACTCATGGAGCCACTAAAGTACCAATACGTTAACTGTATGAGTGCTCAAGTTTATATTCGAGCCATGTTTATCAAATGAAATCAGCTTACAAGCATACATTTTGAGTCCAGTAAAGGAAGTGTGAATAATGTTGGGGATCAATTCATTGCCAGATATGAAATTTCAAAAAGTGTTCTTACCAGTTTCTTGATAATAAGTTTCCGTATCTCTTGTCTCCCCAGCTATAAATAATTATAACAAACAATAGTAATATTCATATTGTAGTAAAGGGTCTTGTTATTTAGGTCTCTGGGTCATGAATATTTCACCTATCCTAATCAGGCTTCTTTTTAAAGTATCTCATTGCACTGGTGTTCTTTCTAGCTGAAGGAATTTATGTGAAACTATAAACACCATTTTTTTTAGTGTACCCATTTTTTCAAATTGTTTTTTTTTTTTACATTGCTAAATGCCAACAGCATCACAACCAGAAATCTGGCAAAGGAGAGAAGAGGAATAAAAAATCAATTCATGGAGAACAAGGTCCAGAACCATATACATTCACACCTGTACTAGATAAGACAGTAATCTCAAAGGCAGTTTTAGACAATGTGTTAGATAAAGTAAATCAGGAAATGAAATTAGTAGAGAAAAAACAACAGGAACAAACAGAAAGAGAAAAAGCCCTTCAAGCCAAAATGGAAGAATTTCTAAAGGCACAAAGAGAAATGCAAGAGAAATTAATGGAAGAAACAGAACGGAAGAGAAGAGAGCAAATTCAAAAAGAGCATAAGGAACTAATGGAACAGAAAGAAATGTTGATAAAAGAAAAGGAACATGCCCAAAAACTGGAAAGAAAACAGAGAAAACTAGAGGAAGAATTAGTCAGAATACAAATGGAGGATAATATAAAAATGGAAAAAATGAAAAATGAGATCATGCAATTAAAAAAAAAGGAAGAAATTCAACAGAGAGAAGAAATAGAAAAGGTGCAAAGACATCTTAAACAAAAGAAAGAAAACCAAGAAAGGGAAGAAATTCAACAAAAAGAAGAGACCCAAGAAAGGGAACAAACACAATTGAAACTACTGGAAACAATGCGCAGAGAACAAATGGAGCAAAAGGAAATATTTGAACAAGTCCAAAAAGAACTGGAAAGATTAAAACATAAAGGAGAATCCAAACAAAGTGAAGTGATGGAACAGGAACAAAGGCAGCTTAAACCAAGGGAAGAAATCCAACAAAGAGAAGAAACACAAGAAAAAGAACAAGCTCAAAAGAAACTAGTGGCAACAATGCACAGAGAACAAATGGAGCATAATAAAAACTTTGAACTAATCCCAATTGAACTCAAAGAATTAAAACAAAACAAAGAATCCCAAGAGAGAGAGCAAATACAACAAAGGGAACTAATTAATCAAGAACAAGTCAAAGATGCAGACTGCTACATTCAAACACAAAAGAAAGAAACAAAGCAGAATATTTATAATGACTTCAAACAAAAACCCAATAGAGGAAGAAATGATACACCCAGTGGCAGGCCATTAATCAAAGCCACAAAATTAAAAAATCCCTCAAAAGGATCAACCAATGACCATCGATTCTCCAGGCCAAGTGGGGCATCAAACAATGCTTCATGGATAGGATTTGGAACGTCAGTGAAAAATGGTCATGCCATAGAAGTTATAAATAGAGATGACTCTTCACAAATGTGTCTGAAGACTCAACATACCCCCCTGGCAGTCTTCAAACCAGCTTTGGAGGTGCAGACTGCATCAAATGAACAGAAAATCCCAAAGGAATATACAAGACCTGATGAGACCGATGGTGGAAATACATTCAAAACATGTGATTTCAAGTCTGCAGAAGCGGTGAGTTACTTTTATTTAAAATTTTCAATTTCCTGTATATAAATAGTGGAACAAGATATGTTTAGTCCTGAAAAAAGAAAAACAAGACAACTAAATGGAAGTTTTGGCTAGATGTCATCTTCAGCAGACAATCAAAAGAATGCAATATGCTGAAAAGGCATTTAGCTTAAACATCAGTTTAATTATATTATCTTTTCTTTTCAAGCCAAAACATATCTTGTTCTACTATTTTATTTACTTCACATGGCCTAATATTTGATTTGTTTCCTGTAAAGATCAACTCCCTTTTTTCTATAAATTAGAATTTCTGGGTTAAACTCTATTTAAACTAATCCCAGGTAGCTTAAAGCCATATAAAGGGTGCATTGCCTTTAATATGATAAGAATAAAAAATTGCATTAACTTGACTAAACTTATTTATTTAAAATAGATCAATCAATGGAAATCTTCAAAGAAACCAACAGCAGCTCATGAAGAGAGTTGTCTGAACTGCTCAGAAAAAATAACAGGTAACTAATTTAATTTTCATGCAATATGTAATGAGTGGTTTGAACATTCACATTGAACTGAAAGTATCCCGCATGAAACATAAGAAAACAAACTGTACAGTAACAAATTATTTAAAGATAAATTTAATAAATATTTTTATCAATCTAAATTTAATTTAGCAATTTTCTGTCAAATTTTAATGAATATGTTTACACACAAAACTATCATGAAGCATTGTTATCAATTTGATGTTTAAAATGAAAAAATTATTTTATTTTGGTATTTTTTAAAATTCTGCCTCCAATTACATAATTTTTTAAATAAATGTGTGCACTATATAATAGCATCAATGACAGACCCATATTATCGACCATAAAAAAAAAATATCAATGTTGATCTAATTCTTTCCTTTTATTATGGTTTAGTCCCATTTTTTCCCCTTGACACTTTTTCTGTTAGGTCATAAATACAATTTTTAGTCACAGCTGAATAATAGTTTTCAAAAACACTGTGAAATATTTTATATTTAAACAGCATTACATCTAGTGCTCTTACTGTGGTTTATATATTTTTTTTACTCCTCCTATTTTAATTACAGTAGTACTTGCAGAGTTCTTTCCCATGTCCCACAAAAATAATTAATCACAAAAGTTTATAAACAAGATAATTTTAAATGGGTTTATAAGTTATTTATAAATATTATCAATTGTCAAATTTTGCACTGACCGTGTATACTGCTACAATGGTAAAAAGTTTGCAAATCTTCTTCAGGTAGCCTTTATTTGTTAATATTATTATATAGCACGGCAAATAAGAAATTTAGTTTTGGCATAAGAGTACCTAAATTAAACGTGTCAATATTTAAGGTTCCAAGATTAATGGTGGACGAAATGAAGAGTTCCGTCCTGAAATGAGTCAGATTATGAGGCAGACTTCATCACATAATTTAGATGAGCTTGAGACGAAAGCAAAGTTTGCACCGGTTATACCCCTCCCACCCCTGGCAGAACGTTTCAATGGAGAAGAGAGTGAAACTGAGGTATTGTGTTATAGGAATATCATTTAATGTATTGTTAAATACCAGGTTGTCATCCGTCTTTGAAATCAGTAATATTAGTTTCATACATAAATTATTCACCTCTAAAAATGTTTGTTTTTACTTTTTGTGTATGAAATATCATTTTATATGAGCCACACTAAGAAATTGCATGATCAACATCTTCCAACAAAATTATTTTAATGAAATGAGTTGTCTTTTGATTCAATGTTTAAAACATATTTAATTATTTTTTTTACAGCTGATTAAAGAGGCTTTAAAAAAGTAAATACAAATGATTAGAAATACAAATTTCCTTCACAGGTTATTGTTGAAACATGTTGTTGCATGTATAGATTTGATAAAGAATCCAAAGTTTGGAAAGAAAAAGGACATGGTACAATGAAGATTCTTCAAAATAATGTAAAAAATCAGTTTAGGATTGTTATGCGGAGAGACAAGGTGAGAGATATTTTCTTGTATATATCAGATGTTGGTACAACATTTTATATTAGTTGTTTACATTATTACAACATTTCAGAGTTTATGTGCAAAACTAAATAACTGAAATTTATTCAAATTTAAAAGCTAAATTTAACAAAATAATCATGCATATATGTTTGGTACCATTATATAGCAGGTTCAACAGTGCAAATGTGGATAATTCCAATCCCAAACAATTCAGTTTATATGACAACTTGTTGCTCTCACATATCTTCACAGACTGTTTGCTTTATTTTTAAGATAACTCTGCAAGAAGATTTTGAAAAAAACGTATTTTCGATTGAAAAAAATGTTAATGTCGGATCTGTTATGAAGCAAGTTAAATTATGACTCTGGTGAAACCAATTAAAAACCATGAAATATTTTTAAACGAAGTGTCCATAAAACTGTTTAATAAATATAAACTATTTCATAAAAGTGTTCAGATTTAATTCACAATCAACATTTTATGCTATCAAATACAAAGGGTGTGAGTTGGGTGGGGTGAGGGATTGGGAATTAAAAAGGATACAAATGAATATCTGACCGTAACAAATTATAAAATAACTTTTCATATTCATTATGAAGTGAAAGACTTTAAATGTTCTTATAAAAATTGTAACTGAAAAAATACATAAATTGCCATTTGTTTTTTTTTAAAATTACTTCAGGTCCTCACGTTATGTGCCAACCATTTGATGACAACTGACATGAGATTTAATCCCATTTCTAACTCTAATAAAAGTTTTTGTTACTGGGCATTGGATTACTCTGGAGAGGAAGAGAAAGTTGAGTTTTTGGCCATCGAGTTTATTAATCAGAAAAAGGCTGAACATTTCTTGGCAGTGGTTAAGGGCTGCCTGGAGAAAATTCAACATGATAAAGTTGATGATGATGCTTCTAGTAAATCAATTAAGGATTTATCCTGTGAAGATTTTAGTTTGAACAATGGCCCTTTACAAGAAGGAAAGTTGTACATAAGCAAAGCACTTTCCTCTTCACCTCGACAGAACACAAGAATGCTTGACATTTTCAGGCCAACTAAGGACACAAGATCATGTAGTTCAAAAAATATTCAAATCTTGACACCAGTTATGGGCACTACACCTCTAGCTGAAAGTTTCCCTGAGACAAAGGATGAACAGGAGGTATTGTGAAGTTGTAATTAATCTAATGTGTAGGGGAGAGATGAAGGGATCAGTTGATCCTTAGGTAAATGGAATGAAAAAGAAATATCAATTATTTTCAATTATTTGGTTTATTTTACTAATGATGGAAGAAAAGTAATTTATTTTTATTTTTAAGTTTAAATTAAGGGAATATATTTATAGCTCCACTGATTAAAAAAGAAAACATTTTTTGACAGTTGATATCCTCAAGGTGCCTGATGTTCCAATCTTCCAAAGAAACTGGAAAATGGCAACGAAAAGCCAATGGTAGCTTAAAGATTCTTCGGAACCTTTCTGAAAAGCAGTTCAGGATAATTATGATAGATGACCAGGTAAGGAATGTTTAGATCTTAATATCATTTGAATAAAGTTTAAACTGAAAATCATTATAATTTAATTACATTTCATCTGGATAAAATTTCTATTTCAAAAACTGGATTTAAAAAATATGTTTTATTATAGGCCTAAATACTTTTCTGTGATTAGAAAGTTGTGACAAGCATTTAAAATTTTCTGAATTTAATATGATCCTTAAGTTCAAATGTTCTTTATGTAAAACTATTTTGCTCAAAACCTAATATTCTTCAAAAGAAAATGTATCCCTAACAAACAAAATTTATTTTACACAGATCCCCACATTGTGTGCAAACCATATCATCACACCAGAATTGAGGCTGTTAGCTATGTCTCATTCTGATCACATGTTTTGTTATAAAGCACTCAGTGTTTCTGGAGAGAAGAAGGAAGTTGAGCTACTTGCCATCAAGTTTAAGAACAAGAAAATCGCAGAACAATTTCTGGGGGTGTTTGATATTTGCCACAGCCAAATCTGTGATGCAATATTTGATGATGATTCAACACTTGATTCCTCTAGAGAATGTTCGAGTGATGTATCCATTGAGAAAAAAAGACCTACAGCTGAAAACTATTTATATATGAGCAAAGCTGTCAGTGATTACAATAACATGAAAACATCTGAAAGCTTCTTGGAAGGTTTTACACAGGGTAAGACTTTAACATAAGTTAATATTTTATCTGTTTGAATTTATGTAGCTGCATAACAATTTGGCCAATAACTTCAGCTCGCTGCACACACATTTAATCTTCATTTCAATGCTGCTTATGGAAATCATTACCCTTTTTAAAATGTTCATTTTCTAATTGATTACTTAATAAATATTTGAAATTTCATTACCATCTACATTGAGATTTGTTGATATAAGTATAAGAGCTAAACAAATGATATAAAGTTGTTATGATGTGGTTGTAAAAACATGATATTTTTTAAAACGTTGTATCAGATGGAAGATCAAGACAAGCAGTGCAAAGAATGACTAGGGCACCAGGCAAGTTACGAAGTTTACTTATACACTAAAAATTAGCCCATAATTATATATATCTTTTAATTTGTCTTAATCGCTGTCTTCAATCTGTAATACAAGATAATTCGCAAAGTTTAACAATATAAAATTAATACTATTCCTATTTTAGTTTAAATTAATAATATGTTAGTACTACATTTCTAGTTTGTGTAACCTTGTTCAAAGATAAAGATAAAGGGAAAAAAGTCCATACACATTATAACATTAAAAATTAAACAAATACTTAATTTCACTGCAAAAATATGTTTTACATAATATGCTATAAAAATTAATCTTTATTTAAAACGCTGAATCTTGTATAGCTTTTTATATATCTATGTCAGATAAATTCTATCCATTAGAGTCACATAATAGTCACAAAAGAAATGTGACTGCTAAAGAAAATTATAGACCTAAAAATGTGATTGGAAACCATGGCATTATGCCAAATCAAATTAGCAATGTTCCATGAAGTATATCTTATCACGCAAATGCAGCCCATTTGAGGAAATCATTTCATTCCATAGGTGTCCATTGTCAAGATCAGTCACTTCACGGCCGTGATTATGCTCATGATGTTGGACGTGGTACCTTACACAATGGAACCAATACAAAAACGGGTTTAGAATTCCAAAGAACAAAATATAAGAGAGGAAATGTACAACAAAAATACAATTACCATAGAGCAGAAACTGAAAGCAAGGCAGAAGATTGTAAGTGCGCTGGGAATGGACCAGGCAGCATTAGAGCTACACAAGACCTTGATAAAGAGAACAGAGGGATTGTTTCAAATACATATATTGATGAACAAAGTGCTCCCCAAACCATGTGCACCAATGATCAAGACAGTGATCACAATTTTAAATGTGATATTTCATCCATTAAACCAGATACTTTAGATAATGGCCGAAGACCTTTGCCCAGTGAAAGAATTAACACAAGAGTTGTCCTTTCAGAGTATGAGAACGTTGAACAATTAAAAAAAACCAAGAAAACTGTAGCTATACATTCCTCTAACAAATTTGAGAGTCATGAGATGGAGACATGTACAAATGCAGATGTCAAAATTGACCCACAAGGGACTGAAACAGGTACAAATACAGATGTCGAAATTGACTCACACGTGACTGAAACAGGCACAAATACAGATGTCAAAATTGACACACGGGTAACTGAGACAGGTAGAAATACAGATGTCAAAATTGAATCAAAGGTAACTGAGTCAGGTACAAATACAAATACAGATGTCAAAATTGACACACAGGTAACTGAAACTTGTACAAATACAGATGTCAAAATTGACACCCAGGTAACTGAGACAGGTACAAATACAAATGTCAAATATGACACACAGGTGAACGAGACAGGTACAAATAGAAATGTAAAAATTTACAATGGGGATAATGAGACAGTTACCAATGCAGATTTCAAAATAGACACACATGTGACTCAGACAGGTACAAATACAAATGTCAAATATGACACACAGGTGAACGAGACAGGTACACATAAAAATTTAAAAATTTACAATGGGGATAATGAGACAGTTACCAATGCAGATTTCAAAATAGACACACATGTGACTCAGACAGGTACAAATACAAATGTTAAAATTGACACTAGTCAACTTAATGCAACTGACCACTTCAATTTTCAAGATCAAGATATAGATTATCAGCTTGATGGAAGTAAAGGTCAAGCTGATACAGGAAATGGCCCATTTGATGAAAGTCATAAGTGTGATGGACAAATGACGTTTCCAAATCCTAAACCTTCTAAAGAAAACAATCTATCAGATAGCATTGTTCCAAACAATCCAACAGATAGCATTGATCCAAACAATCCAACAGATAGCATTGATCCAAACAATCCAACAGATAGCATTGAGCCAAAAAATCCAACATATATTATTGATCCAAACAATCCAACAGATAGTATTGATCCAAACAATCCAACAGATAGCATTGATCCAAACAATCCAACAGATAGTATTGATCCAAACAATCCAACAGATAGTATTGATCCAAACAATCCAACAGATAGCATTGATCCAAACGATACAACAGATAGCATTGAGCCAAAAAATCCAACATATATTATTGATCCAAACAATCCAACAGATAGTATTGATCCAAACAATCCAACAGATAGTATTGATCCAAACAATCCAACAGATAGCATTGATCCAAACGATACAACAGATAGCATTGAGCCAATAAATCCAACATATATTATTGATCCAAACAATCCAACAGATAGTATTGATCCAAACAATCCAACAGATAGGATTGTTCCAAACAATCCAACAGATAGCATTGATCCAAACAATCCAACAGATAGGATTGATCCAAACAATCCAACAGATAGCATTGATCCAAACAATCCAACAGATAGCATTGATCCAAACAATCCAACAGATAGGATTGTTCCAAACAATCCAACAGATAGCATTGATCCAAACAATCCAACAGATAGCATTGATCCAAACAATCCAACAGATAGGATTGATCCAAACAATCCAACAGATAGGATTGTTCCAAACAATCCAACAGATAGGATTGATCCAAACAATCCAACAGATAGGATTGATCCAAACAATCCAACAGATAGGATTGTTCCAAACAATCCAACAGATAGCATTGATCCAAACAATCCAACAGATAGCATTGATCCAAACAATCCAACAGATAGCATTGATCCAAACAATCCAACAGATAGGATTGTTCCAAACAATCCAACAGATAGCATTGATCCAAACAATCCAACAGATAGCATTGATCCAAACAATCCAACAGATAGGATTGATCCAAACAATCCAACAGATAGGATTGTTCCAAACAATCCAACAGATATGATTGATCCAAACAATCCAACAGATAGGATTGTTCCAAACAATCCAACAGATAGCATTGATCCAAACAATCCAACAGATAGCATTGATCCAAACAATCCAACAGATAGCATTGATCCAAACAATCCAACAGATAGGATTGTTCCAAACAATCCAACAGATAGCATTGATCCAAACAATCCAACAGATAGCATTGATCCAAACAATCCAACAGATAGGATTGTTCCAAACAATCCAACAGATAGCATTGATCCAAACAATCCAACAGATAGCATTGATCCAAACAATCCAACAGATAGGATTGTTCCAAACAATCCAACAGATAGCATTGATCCAAACAATCCAACAGATAGCATTGATCCAAACAATCCAACAGATAGCATTGATCCAAACAATCCAACAGATAGGATTGATCCAACTGATCAAAAAAATTCACCGGATATCAATGCTTCAAACAATGTAAGAAATGAGACTAAACAAACCGATGTAGAAAATGGAACTGTCCCAACCAATCGAACGGTTTTTACTGACCCGATTAGTGTAACCGCTGAGACTGATCAGACCAATAAGACAGATGAGACTGATCAGACCAATGTGACAGATGAGACTGATCAGACCAAAAAGACAGATGAGACTGATCAGACCAATGAGACAGATGAGACTGATCAGACCAATCAGACATATGAGACTGATCAGAAGAATAAGTCAGATGAGACTTATCAGACTAATAAGACGGATAAGACTGATCAGAACAATAAGACAGATCAGACTGATCAGACCAATCAGACATATGAGACTGATCAGAAGAATAAGTCAGATGAGACTTATCAGACTAATAAGACGGATAAGACTGATCAGAACAATAAGACAGATCAGACTGATCAGACCAATAATCTGGATAAGACTAATCAGACGAATAAGACAGTTGAGACTGATCAGACCAATAAAAGAGATGAGACTGATCAGACCAATAAGCTGGATAAGACTGATCAAACCAATAAGACAGATGATACTGATCAGACCAGTAAGACAGATGAGACTGATCAGACCAATAAGCTGGACGAGACTGATCATACCAATCAGACAGATGAGACTTATCAGATCAATAAGCTGGATAAGACCGATCAGACCAATAAGACAGATGAGACTGATCAGACCAATCACACAGATGAGACTGATCAGACAAATAAGTTGGATAAGATTGATCAGACCAAAAATACAGATGAGACTGATCAGTCCTATAAGACAGATGAGACTGATCAGACCAATAAGCTGGATGAGATTGATAAGTCCAATAAGACAAATAAGACTGAGCAGACCAATAAGACAGATGAGACTGATCAGTCCTATAAGACAGATGAGACTGATCAGACCAATAAGCTGGATGAGACTGATAAGTCCAATAAGACAAATGAGACTGATCAGACGAATAAGACAGATGAGACTGATCAGACCAATAAGTTGGATAAGACTGATCAGACCAATAAGACAGATAAAACTGATCAGACCAATAAGACAGATAAGACTGATCAGACCAATAAGACAGATGATACTGATCAGACCAATAAGACAGATGAGACTGATCAGACCAATAAGACAGATAAGACTGATCAGACCAATAAGACAGATGAGACTGATCAGACCAATAAGACAGATCAGACTGATCAGACCAATAAGACAGATGATACTGATCAGACCAATAAGACAGATGAGACTGATCAGACCAATAAGACAGATGAGACTGATCAGACCAGTAAGACAGATGAGACTGATCAGACCAATGAGACAGATGAGACTGATCAGACCAATAAGACAGATAAGACTGATCAGACCAAAAAGACAGATGAGACTGATCAGACCAATAAGACAGATCAGACTGATCAGACCAATAAGACAGATGAGACTGATCAGACCAATAAGTTGAATAAGACTGATCAGACCAATAAGACAGATACGACTGATCAGACCAATCAAACAGATGAGACTGATCAGACCAATAAGTTTGATAAGACTGATCAGACCAATAAGACAGATAAGAATGATCAGACCAATAAGCTGGATGAGACTGATAATACCAATCAGACAGATGAGACTGATCAGACCAATAAGACAGATGAGACTGATCAGACCAATAAGACAGATAAGACTGATCAGACCAATAAGACAGATGAGACTGATCAGACCAATAAGACAGATGAGACTGATCAGACCAATAAGTTGAATAAGACTGATCAGACCAATAAGACAGATACGACTGATCAGACCAATCAAACAGATGAGACTGATCAGACCAATAAGTTGGATAAGACTGATCAGACCAATAAGACAGATAAGACTGATCAGACCAATAAGCTGGATGAGACTGATAATACCAATCAGACAGATGAGACTGATCAGACCAATAAAACAGATGAGACTGATCAGACCAATAAGTTGGATAAGACTGATCAGACCAATAAGACAGATGAGACTGATCAGACCAATAAGACAGATGAGACTGATCAGACCAATAAGTTGGATAAGACTGATCAGACCAATAAGACAGATGAGACTGATCAGACCAATAAGACAGATAAGACTTATCAGACCAATAAGACAGATGAGACTGATCAGCCCAATAAAACAGATGAGACTGATCAGACCAATAAGTTGGATAAGACTGATCAGACCAATAAGACAGATGAGACTGATCAGACCAATAGGACAGATGAGACTGATCAGAGCAATAAGACAAATGAGACTAACCCAAAGTATGTAACATATGGTCCTGAACCGAAACTTGTAAGAAATGAGACTGACTCAACAAAAATTAATGTAATCGATGTCAATGACCCAACCAATGTAATGGATGAGATTGACCCGACCAAAGTGACAGATTTTTTTGACCCAACCAATGTAACAAATGTGTTTGAATCAACGAATGTTACAAATTTATTTGACACAACCAATGTAACAAATTTGTTGGGCTTAACCAATGTAACAATTTTGACGAACCCAAGAAATTTAACTGATTGGGCTGACCCAAATAATATAGCCAATGGGGCTAACTCGACCAGTGTATCAGTTGAGACTGAACCAAATAATGTAACAGATGGGTGTAACGCAACTAATTTAACAGATGAGAATAACACAACCAGTGTTAAAAAAGAAAACAACACTAAAGTTAAAGTAAGTCGTAAACGGCGGGTCAAGTGGTCAAAATTTTCGTATCCTTAGAGTTATAGGCCTAAGAAATAATATAGTAAATTACCCTCAAATTTTTCGATTTCATTTTTTTATGTTCAGAATTCTTCAAAGTGATTATAAAATATACGAATTCTTCTTTTATTTCAAAATAGAGAGAAGAGAATTTGAAAACTGTATCTGGGTAATGTGCCATCATTTTGTTGTTTTTCAAGCAAATATTAAAATAACTGATATTATTATTATATCAGTGTGGGGCAATAGCTATATCATGTTGATTTTAAGAATTGTTTTTGTATAATTAGCTTTACATTACTGTGAAATATAAAAATGCTTAAAAAAATTAATTTAATAAATCAATTATCTATTATAATGTAAAGGAAGAGCTCAATTAAGTCTCAGCTTAGGGTGCAGCATGACAAGTTGTATAAGTATTGTTTAAACATTGTTTAAATATTGTTTAACATTGAATAAGTATTGTTTAAACATCGTTTAAGCTAAAGGATTTATTAAATATGTCTTTTATAATCTAATTAATAATTAATTTTCAAATAAAATGTAGCTTTTAAATTAAATTTTATTTTTAACAAAATACAAGACCTATGTGATGTTTCGATTCTCAAAACTTAAGTGCAAGTAAATTTAATCAGCCATAAGCCAACATGTTTTCTTAACTTATGTAATAGTTTAATTGTCTTAAATTTATTCATTAGACATAATTAGTGATAAGACTTAACGCCAGTGATGAGTAATAGTATATTAATCCATCAAATTCATAATTATCCATGAACAAAGAAAAATGAATAATATTTTATACTATTCGAATAAGCTTGTGAACTTAGAATTACTATATGTATTATAATCTGCAACAATATTCTTTTCTTTAAAACATGACCCGGTGAAATTACTATATGTATTATAATCTGCCACAATATTCTTTTCTTTAAAACATGACCCGCTGCTCTCCACGGATTGGTCTCCTACTATAAATGGTTTAATTTTCAGACGTACGAGGAAAAAAAGAGTTTGTAGGAACTTGAGACAAAAATATTGTTGCGCCAAGGCATGGGTGCCCTAGGCATGAAGTGGAGATAAGGGGCCCGTGGGGGGTGTGGTGCGGAGCTCCTCCGGAGCTGAGGAGAAAACACCACCCACCATGGCAGCACCTCCATTCTGCCTTCTTCAATGTTTCCTCTTTTCTCGCGTGTAGCCACTAACCATATTGATAATTCCGCCACTAGAGAAAATGTGTACTTCTGAAATATATGGACTTGCAAGTTGTAGGCTAAAAAACAAAGCGCCCGGCGGGGCCCCTTTTACAGTGGTGCCTAAGGCAGTTGCCTCATTTGCCTATGCCTAAGAATGGCTCTGCGTCAAGTAGGCTAACCGCTTTTGATCAGTATCCAATTTGAGTTACGTAAAATAACGGACTCCGGTCAGTGGAGAAACATAACCTAAGGCAGGGCCTTTCCACTGAGTTAAACCAGGTTGGGTTTCTTCTGCCATTAGACCAGAGTAACTGGATGCCCACATGATGGGGATTGATGTATCTAATTTATCAGTTGTTCTAATTATTAGGGCTACGCTGCGAACCATTTTGAAAAAATGTAATAGGGCTTGTAGAGCTCCAATAAGTGTGGTAAGTCTATTAAAAAATGTCTGCAAGTCACAGTCGATCGTCGTATAGTGAGTGAGTCAGAACCTAACATAACAGAAAGTCTAGAAATTTAATCCGCAACAGTGTTTCTTTCAATTTACCCCCAGGGAGGCGGGTGGGGAGGGGCATTTTAGATTTTTCTGGTGATGTCCGCGGGCGCCTGACAAAAACACTGACCGCCAACTTGGGGAGGGGGGGGGTATTGTTAGCTTATTGTACGCACAAAAAAGGGGTGTCCAAAAAAGTACGCGTGCAAATGCCGGAATGGGTTAAAGGGGGGGGGGAGGTTTAGAATATTTGACTTCTTTGAGTACCTACTAAATGGATAGCCCCCTTACTTAGACTCTCAACTTGTTAAGATTCATCTTTGAATTTCTTAAACTGCTCTTTTCTGTGTGTGATTCTCAATCCTAGCAGTAAGAATTTTCGTTTTGTTTTTACCGACTCTTTTAACAGTTCGTTACAAAATATAACATAAAACTGATTTCGTGAAATATGGGGACAATACAGGAATATAAATATTATAAATTAAGCTGCCAAAAGTTGCATATTAAAGAATATTTCAGAAAGAGATTTGAAAAAAAAAATCAAGCGTCAGCGTCAAAAGAGACCAACACTTAGTGAGGCCAGATCGCTGGTTCTCTTGAACTAAAGTTAGCCCCACTAAGTGTTTGATCAATTTGAGTTTGCTAAATGACCGCTTTGCCATTGCATCAGTTGCTTTTTTGTGGGATGTGGGGGTGGTTGGGTGTGGGGGGGGATATACACAATGCATCACATAATCACATTTCCAGAACTTTCACACTGCACTAAATTATGAATTAGTTTTCAGCAAATAAAATGGAGGAAGGGGCTTGGCTTCAAAGTTTAACATTGTGTTGTGACTGTTTAATCTCCATCACATTCACATGTTTCGGAAGCGTTGGATAATAACGGGAAATCAGCCCCAGAAATCCCACAAAAATTACCTATAATTGGGGGGAGGGGGTGGGGGGACGACGACTCAAATCATATCCGATTTTCAGTGACTAGCCAATCCAAGTTCACCAAGAGGCAAAATTACATCCGAAATACTCTGCAAAATGTGCCCCAATCTTACAGCTTCACTCAGCATGTGGCCAAGTAAAAGATTATCAACATCTAGTTTTTTTTATTCACTCAGATCTCCAAATAGTCACAATACTTGATTTAGAATTCTTTATGAGGCTTTTACTGCTCATGCTCTTGCCTGCAAATTCTGACAACGTCGCAGGTGCTAAAATTATGCCAGTTTGTTCAGAACATAAAAACCTACATGGCCAAAAAAAAACAATAATACCATGCTTTTTATTGGCTAAATGCAAGCCAATCCCATGAAATATATTCCTGAATCGGCCCTTAGACAAAATTTACACTGTGAAAGAACGTTTTTCGCCAAGTTTTTGTAGTTCTGATGGAAAAGTAATGTGTCATACCTTGACAAAAATCTCAAATTGGATCAAATCAGTGGTTCTCAAACTTTGGTTTCGGCAACCAACCCACCCACCCCCCTTGTCCTACCCCCACCCCAATATTTTTTTTTAAAATACAGGATGGTTCTGAGCACAACTCAGCAAAAAAAAAAAAAATACAAATACAATACAAAACAAAAATAATTATATAATAAGTTGTATATGATTATACATTTTTAATTACAATTTTTTTTTAAATCTTAAGTTATAATTTATTAACTTGATACATCAATTCAACAGCTTTTTTAAAAGTAGGATTAAGATTAGGCGTTTGGTATTTGTAATAACCAACATCTACACTGTTCAGTTATGCTTGCTGCATGATTTAGATGTACTTAGTCAAGTGATGCTATTTGTTTAAGGTGAGCTTTACGTTAACCTAACAACACTTTTAACTCAAAGCTTTCAGAAATATTGTTTTGTTTCATTTCTTTGCTTTAAGTGTAGAAGACATTAATTTTTTTAAACTTTCACATACGCACAAATAATGACATAAAAATATGCTTCTGAAGCCGAAACTTTCTAAGTACGTTTCATTAAACTTTGACTTGAGTTTTGAATTGGCTGTTCTTAAAAAAAAAAAAAAACTGTTGCATCTACAGCTGAAAATGGATTTGTCACCCAAAATAAAATTTCAATTTAAAAAAAATCTCAAAATCGCTCACACATGTACGATATTCAAATAGTCACAAGATATTAATGCAGTAGCGTCACTATGTCACAGAATGAGATCTTCTAAGGTACGGCCCTTCGCAGTACCAAGTAATATTGGTGTTGATTAATGCGGGGCTGTTCCTCTCTGTGAAAGTTCAGTATCCAGACGTTGAGGATTTTAACGAAGACAACACAGACGTTGATGAATAACCAAGGAATTCCTCATTAACAATTGTAAACAAGAGAATGTATTGATATATTAATATAGTCTAATGCTTTGATGACTTTGAAACTCTGTGACCCCACCTCCTTTGTACAAGCAATAGAAAAAAAGGGGGAAGACATGATCAAATTTCATGTCTCCTTATGTTCCTGAATTGTTGCTCTGCTGATTTGCTTAACATAGATTACTGCTAACTGTCAGGCCCCACTCTTTAGATTTTCTTACCTTTCCGCGTTTCCATATTACAACACCTACTGTTGTCTCACGCGATCTCCCGACACCACAGAATCATTGGGTATTTTAGACTTCTTTTCAATGATGGATCAAAAGTATTGGAGGGTGCTCTAAGATTTGTGTAGTCGTACTGTAATCAGTTTACATTCAACTATTTCATTTTTCTGGATGCTAAGCGGGTCTCGAGGGCACAAAAACAAATGACTGAGGCCTTAGAAGCTAAGAGAGCAAGAAGAGAGATGAAATTACAGTTAGAAGAGTCTAACATTGAAGCAGAAAGCCCTCTTTTACTTGCAGTGATAATTACGATTTGAGAATTTTTTGATGAACAACGCTGTTGATAAAATTTTGACGTTTAGTTCACATATTTGATGATTACTTTTTTTCAATATCAACACATTTATTTTAAATGTTGCGTGTTGCTAAATTATATAACTATCTAAAAATAACTTTACATTGATATGTACAGATTTTACAATCCTAAAAGTTTGAATTTAAAATGTCAAAATTAATATATATTTTAGGTGACTGTCTTCGGAAAGTTTCCAATATATTAAATTTTTCCTTGTCCAGGCTACAGCTAATCGATATTTCCGTGTGTTAAATAAAGCATATTAAATTGGAGCTTAAAATTTTCTAGAACAATTTTTTTCCGACCTGCCCATTCTTAGAATGACATTTTCTTTTTTGGATGGAACCAAACTGTTATAAGTATTATGTATCTCTTTTTAATGGCAATATCATGTTTTATTATGGTAGAATGACTATTCATCTAGCTTCGTTGAACATTTTACACTTGTAGCTTCAATACTTTTTGTGGGTACATAAACATAAGTGTACCCATAGTTCAAATAAATATATCAAAACCCAATCTTTAAAAAAAACATAATTTTTTTGAAAATGTTATTTTAAAAAATGGAGCCATACTTTTTTTTCTTCACAGTTCATTCGTGTGAACAAAGATGGCTTACAATTGTCTTTCAAAATATGAAAACATATCCTTGTTTTCACTTTGCATAATGTAAATTTTATAGAAAAGTGGGTGCGAATTTTTAAAAGATTAATACTAAGTCTTTTAAAAAAAATACACTCCAGGCTGTTACAGACTTAAAAATGGTTTTCTTTGGAAAAAGAATTCTTCGTCTTACCCTCTTCTGATAATATAGTCAGGGACATCATTTGGGTCGGGCTAGATGGGGCAAGACATCACACTAACAAATCATGTTCACAACACCCGTGATTAGAGAATAGAAACAAGGCAAAAGTTTTGTTACATTTTTTAATGCAGATAGCAATATATCAAATGTCCATTAATTAAAAACATATTTACAATGGTTAATAGAATTTTTTTTTTGTTGTCAATTTAAGATTATGTTTTTTACAATTTTTAGAAGAAAAAAAATATATTTCAGTGGCTGGAAAAGGGGGTAGTTAATATATTATGCAGCAGATAAATATTTCTAAAATCTAAATGATGTTAGAAATTGTATATATATTCATTATATGGATACTTCTTTTTAAAATAAAGCAAGTAGCAGGTAGAGGTTTCGCAAAATGCCTACCAGCATAATCCCGGTAAGATCGGTACATATTTTCTAGCATTATATGTTCTAGTAATTTACTAGAAACACAATCTATACATAAAACTGTGTCCAGCAAAAAAAGGGAGTCCCTTTTGAGAATGATCCGTCAGTGGAGAGCCCCTCTTGAAGACTGTGTTAAAGCTAATGGTAGACACTTCAAACACAAACTATGGTTTAATTAAATTTAACATTAGTTTATGATAAAAATGAATTTTGGAAATTAAATAATTGCTAAATATTAACCATTAGTTTTCAGCATTATAAAATTGTTTCCCAATATATATATATATATATATATATATATATATATATATATATATATTATATATATATATATATATATTATATATATATATATATATATATATATTAATTTAAATACTCCAAAAAAACATTCAACCAATCAGTTTCACTTATCAAGTTCCCTCGCACGAACATTGACTTTAACAGTGCTCACTTTCTCTAATTAATATTTAGCTCAAGGAATAAACAACATTGTTAATGGTACTCATTGTCTCTCAATATTAACTGAAAATTATGAAGACACCAAATATCCTAAGTAATTGTTCACGGTCACTTATACTTAACCCATCTTCCCCTTATTTTTTCTCTCTCATCTCGTTTAAAATAGAAAACACCTCACATTTCAACAACTATCCATTATAACATTGTTTTCAAATATATTTTTTTTAATGTTGCTATGATGTATCTATGTCCTCTCAACCAGAATGTTGCTATGATGTATCTATGTCATCCCAACCAGACATTTAGTAAAGTTGTGAAGCCTATTCAATATCTACAGGTACAGCAACACAGTCTTACAGATCCTTTATTGCCTGGCCTCAATAACCCAATGCATGGACCACAAAGTCAAGAACCAGAAACGTTCACACCCATGGTGGACAGGGCAGAGATCCCACAGGCATTGCTGGACAATGTGTTAGATAAAGTAAAACAGGAAATAAAACCATTAGAGAAAAAACAACATGAAGAAAAAGAAAGGTAAAAAGTACTTAAAGCTCAAATGGAAGAATTCTTTAAGGCAAGTAGAGAAATGCAAGAGAAATTGAAGGTACAAGCAGAGCAGAAGAGAAGAGAACAAATTTAAATGGGACATAAGGAACTAATGGATCAGAAGGAAATGTTGATAAAAGAAAGTGCACATGCCCAAAAATTGGAAAGGAAACAGAGAAAACTAGAGGAAGAATTAGTCAGAAAACAAATGGAGGATAACGTAAAGTTGGAAAAAATGCAAAATGAGATCATGCAATTAAAACAAAGACAACTTAAACACGGGGAAGAAACCCAACAAAGGGAAGAACGCCAAAGAAGAGAAGAAGTCCAACAAAGGGAGCAAGCTCAATTTAACCTATTGGAAACAATGCTCAGAGAACAAAAGGAGCAAATTGAAAAATTGGAAAAAGCTCATAAAGATTTAGAAGAGTTAAAATTGAATGAAGAATCCAAACAGAAGAAACTGATGGAACAGAAACGAAGGCAGCTTAAACAAAGGAAAGAAATCCAACAAATGGAAGAAGTCCAAGAAAGGGAACAAGCACAAATGAAACTACTGGAAATGATGCGCTTTGAACAAATGGAGCAAAATGAAAAATTTGAACAAATTAAAAATGAGCTCAAAGAATTAAAACAAAAGGAAAGAACACAACAAGGGGAACTAACACAACAAAGGGAGCTAATTCAACTAGAACAAATCAAGGCTGCGGAATGCTATATTCAAACACAAAGGAAAGAAACAGATACGAATGATTTGAATGACTACAACCAAAGATCCAAAGGACCAACGCCACTGTATACAACACCACGTGGTGGGCCTATCATCAGACCTACTTTGGAGGTGAAGGCTGCACTGCAATACGAACCCAAAGTGGAGGTAGAATCCGCAAGATCTGCGATGATCTGTAGTGGCACCACAGTCCACAACTGTGATCCCGATTCTTCAAAATCAGTGAGTTATGTAACTTAAAACTGTTATAATATTCTGAGACTGTTATGTTTTTATATTGCATTCGCTATACCTACTTCTTTAAGATATATTTATTACATTAAAACATATAAATTTAAAGCTGTGAGACCATGTGGTTTCTTTTATTTCTCTCTGTGCATGAAAAGGTTTCAGCAGGACAGTTTAAATATGACGTATGTTACAAAACAAGGAGTTTACCTTCCATAATTTTTTTTCTCTAAACAGATCAATCAATGTCAAGTCTCCAAGAAACCAACAGCAACACAATATGAAAATATTCTGAACCATTCAGATGATAAGATGGGTAACTTACCTGATTTATATTTATGTGCTATATTATAGCTAGGGGTGTAATCATCATTCACACTGCACTGAAGATCTCCAGCATCACATACCAGGAAAAAAAATGCAGTTTTGTAAAATTTAGCAATTTAATAAGGCAGTTTGTAAAATAATGTATGATTTACAAGTTCAGATTTGTTAATAATGCACACGGTTTTTTGGGGATTTTAAGAGCAAAAAAAAACAACATTTTCGCCAGATTTTATTATACAAATTCAGTATTACTAGTAAAAATGTATTTAATTCTTGGTGCTTTGTGTATACCAGTGCCGTCTTATGGCATGGCACACAGGGCAGTCGCCCAGTTCCTCGCACTTCTAGGAGCCTCATGCTTCAAGTAGTTCATACTTCTAGGGGCGTCATGCTTCTAGGGGCATCATGCATCTAGGATCATCATGCATCTAGGGGCATCATGCATCAAGGGGCATCATGCATCTAGGGGCATCATGCATCTAGGGGCATCATGCATCTAGGGGCATTATGCATCTAGGGGCATCATGCATCTAGGTGCATCATGCAACTAGGGACATCATGCATCTAGGGGCATTATGCATCTAGGGGCATCACGTTTCCTTTATTTTATAAAAGGAATAATGAAATATCTTGTGGCTATTCAATTTTCTTTAAAAGTGCAATGAGAAGCAATATTCAATTATTTTTTGTGCACACTTTATCATTTTGTTTGTTTGTGGTAGAATCTTGCTTTTCGAATTCGACGCACTTCCTGAAGTCTACTTGAGCTGAAACTTTGTACAATGACTCACCCCCAATAACAATAAAAACTTACATCTACATGATCAGTAGGTCATCATTCAGTTCCAGTTACCCTTAAAATAAAATTGATCTTGCATCTTAATTTTGACCCATTTCCTGATGTCCATTTAAGCTGAAACTTTTTACACTTAACCCCCTACAATAAAACCCTTCATGACCTAAGTTAACCCTTGAGTGGCCTTTTGCGGATGTCTCGGGAACGGAAATTGAAAGGGACATCAGGTTTTCGCCACAGCGTTTCTTTATACATGGTTACTAATTACATCTTCCAAGACTAAAAAATTACAAAATAAAAAAAGGTAAAACACACTTTGAAAATCCCCTTTTTTCCCCTAAAAACATAAAAAAAGTTATAAAATAAATGTCTCCAAAAGCTTCAGTTAGGATCATGCACAAAGCTTCAGTTACAATCATGTGCAAGTTCATTTTTTAAAGTAGATTGTATCTGTGTGTAGGCTGCTTCTGTTAATGCCCATTTTCAAAGACAATTGTTATTAAGTAGATCATATTGTCAGGCAAACTTCAACACGTTATTTTAATTCGTTTGAGCCGAATATAAATTTACTCTGTTAACAGGAGGATTTAGTGTGGAGGCAGATGAACATGTGTTATTTAGGAACGACGATTCCTCAAGTGACGATTCGGGTGAATTTTCAAGTGACTTTTCCAGTGAAGATTTCAGTATGAGTAATAGCCCTCCCTATGAAGGGATGGTGTGCATTAGCAAAGCACTAACCTTTTCACCACAAAGGGACACAGGGATATTAGACAATTCTTATCGGAATGAGGGCACAAGATCGCATTCTTCCCATGGTGTTTCGGTAACTGATGGGGAAACCTCAAATGGCCTTTCTTGAGACAACTGAAAGTGAACAGCAACAACCATTTCACATTGGTAAGTTTGTTTAAAAAAAGATGCGAATTAATTTTCTTTACATTTAAACATTTATGCACAGCTTAATTTTCTAAATTAATTAATGACTATTAAGCATTGCACAATTTTTCAATTCAGCTCAACCTTAAAATTTGATAGATACTGTAAATGAACAAAGCCGATTCTTCAACAACAGCTATTTAATTCAGATTACATTGTTTCAGATGACATATCAGAGGGAGGTGTGCATAGACAGACACGAACCCCAGGCAAGTTACAACAGTCTATTCACTAGAAACATTCATTATTATTAGCTTCTGATGCACTGAAACTGTTACATTAAAAATTAGTCTGAATTATTTGAGTTATTAATTCCATCTTCAGTTTTTCACTATAAAATCATTCGCAGAATGAATTTTGTTTGAAACATATACACGAAGTACTATTACTATTAAGTATATGTTTAAATAAAAACAATATTTTAACACAAACTTGGTGTAACTTTTTTTTCAATTGCTTTGTGAATAATATAGAATAATAAATGCAATATGTATTAATAATTACATCAGTAAAATATTTTCAATTAATGAAATGTGCATGATATATGCATTTAAAGCAATCAGATGTTAAACAAAATTGTCTTGTATATTTGTTTCAGATAAGGATTTTGCATTAGATTCATTTAATAGTTTCAAAAGTAATGGGACAGAAGAAGAAATCTATAGCCAAGAACATATGAATGGAAACCAAGGCAATACGCTAGATGACATAAATGCTGCTGAAGAAAGTATATTAATATATTATCATCCAAGTGGAGTCGATGGTAGTAAATCAGCAGTTCATGAAATAAGAGACCCATTTCAAGAACAGCTGTTTCCTGACCGTGATACTGTTGGAGATGAAGGAAGTGATACCTTAGACCGTGATACAGTTGGAGATCAAGGAAGTGGTACCTTAGACCGTGATACTGTTGGAGATAAAGGAAGTGGTACCTTAGACCGTGATACAGTTGGAGATAAAGGAAGTGGTACCTTAGACCGTGATACAGTTGGAGATGAAGATAGTGGTACCTTAGACCGTGATACTGTTGGAGATGAAGGAAGTGGTACCTTAGACCGTGATACTGTTGGAGATGAAGGTAGTGGTACCTTAGACCGTGATACTGTTGGAGATAAAGGTAGTGGTACCTTAGACCGTGATACTCTTGGAGATGAAGGAAGTGGTACCTTAGACCTTGATACTGTTGGAGATAAAGTAAGTGGTACCTTAGACCGTGATACTGTTGGAGATGAAAGAAGTGGTACCTTAGACCGTGATACTGTTGGAGATGAAGGTAGTGGTATCTTAGACCGTGATACAGTTGGAGATGAAGATAGTGGTACCTTAGACCGTGATACTGTTGGAGATGAAGGAAGTGGTACCTTAGACCGTGATACTGTTGGAGATGAAGGTAGTGGTACCTTAGACCGTGATACTGTTGGAGATAAAGGTAGTGGTACCTTAGACCGTGATACTCTTGGAGATGAAGGAAGTGGAGTCTTAGACCTTGATACTGTTGGAGATAAAGGAAGTGGTACCTTAGACCGTGATACTGTTGGAGATGAAAGAAGTGGTACCTTAGACCGTGATACTGTTGGAGATGAAGGTAGTGGTACCTTAGACCGTGATACTGTTGGAGATGAAGGTAGTGGTACCTTAGACCTTGATACTGTTGGAGATGAAGGTAGTGGTACCTTAGACCTTGATACAGTTGGAGATGAAGGTAGTGGTACCTTAGACCTTGATACTGTTGGAGATGAAGGACGTGGTACCTTAGACCTTGATACTGTTGGAGATGAAGGTAGTGGTACCTTAGACCTTGATACTGTTGGAGATGAAGGTAGTGGTACCTTAGACAGTGGAACAGACCAAAGACTCCATTTTGAAAGTGCAGACTCAGAAAAGAGAGGTAAAAATAGAAATTTACAAAACTAACAGCCACAGTGCCATAAAAGTGTTAATGAAGACAATGCCAATAATTATAACTGCAATCGTAATGAACATTGCAATATAAAAGTAACAGATTTTAATATAAAAATGATTGTAGATGAGGACAAAATGATACTTTCAGGTAATATTGATGACCTATCATTTTTAACAAGTAAATATAGTGGCAATCCAATTCAATGCTCACATTTCAAAAATAGATACTCGGTCCATCATACCAGATGCTTTAATGTAGTGTATATAGAACAGTACCCGTTTATAAAATAATCACTATAGAAAATCTATAAAATTTGAAAATGATTAAAAAGTACAAGTAGAGCATAGATAGAAAATGTATCAAATTCTAAAAATGATAAAAATTTTGCAACACCGAGATAAAAAACTTAACCACAAATGCCATTAAGATTAACACTGAGCCAGGTACAGATGTCACCATTGGCACATAGGTGAATGAGACAGTTAGATATAGAGACGGCACAATTGGCACACAGGGGAATGAGACAGTTACAAATAGAGTCATCACAATGGACACATAAGTGAATCAGACAGCCATAGATAAGATATTCCATAAAATAAGTTAGTTACTAATAGAGATGTGACAATTGACATACCAGAAAATATGACACTTACAAATATATAAGTTAAAAGTGACAAACCATGCAATGGTAAAATTATTTCACTATTTTTACATATAGTGCATTTTGTAATTACAGGGCAATGTAAAAATACAAGGCATTTCAGATCTCTGGGAAATTTAGTTTACATAGGATTTGGAGACAATACAAGTCTTAGGAGATCTACAGGAATTTTTAAACATATTGGATTTATAGAAAATTCTGCACAACATAGAGCCAGAGAATTTTGGATTCCAACAGATTTAAAAATTATTTTGTCCCCCAATCTGTACAACTTTACCAGCATGCTGCCCATGAAGTCACAAAACTTAATGAGAACTAATAAGTCCCTGATATGGCTAAGAGAATTCACTGAATGGCTGTTTTTTCCACTAGTGAAAAAATTTAATGTAGATGTCTTGTGTTCAAATTGTTTTATTTATGTGCTGAAAGTGTACAATACAATGAAAAAACATTTCCATATGTTTGGATCAATAAAAGAACATTATCTTATCTTATCAAGCAGGCATTATTGGACAAGAGGGACATGAAGAGCAAAGGGAAATCATATCACATTGTCACAGTACAGGGCAGAGTGAAAATGTGGCACAATCGGGAACTATAGGAGAATGTCAAAGTACTGGGCAAGTAGAAGCAGCACGTCTAGGGGCATTGAACGAAAATATGGGAGATTCGGAGCAGTTTGAAAATACAGCACAAAGTAAAAACACAGGACCATTTAGCAATGTAGGATCAGGGGAAATTCCATCACAATTTAGGACAGGACTATTTAGCAATACTGGACCAGGCGAAACCCAATCACAAATTAGGACAGGACTATTTAGCAATACAGGACCAGGGGAAACTCCATTAGTATTTAGTAGAGGACCATTTAGCAATACAGGACCAGGGGAAACCGAATCACCATTTATTATAGTACCATTTAGCAATACAGTACCAGGGGAAACCCAATCACAATTTAGTAGAGGACTATTTAGCAATACAGGACCAGGGGAAACCAAATCACCATTTAGTAGTGGACCATTTAGCAATGCGGGACCAGGGGAAACCCCATCACCATTTAGTATAGGACTGTTGACCAGAGCAGGACAGGCAGAAAATCGCAGGAAAAAGATTGTGAGAACGAAGAATGTAAATGCTTTGAAGAAGGAAAAATAGAGAATGGGAAACCTCATATGTTCATTTATGTGCGTGAAAATGACTATGAGGATTTTAAAACAAAATGTTCAAACAGAAAATATTAAATTGGCATGTGTGTGAAAGCCGATGTCTTAGAACAACAATACGGACGAAGGTTAAAGCCAACTTTGAAAAGTTAACAGAGGCTTTCTTTAAAAAAAAACTATTAATTGCTTCATAAATAATTATTATGAAAACTCGTTATTGTTATATTATTAACCTGTTACAGTGGAACCTCACAAAACGAGTACCTCTCATAACGAGTAATTCGCATAAAGAGCAAAATTTTTTTTGAAGAAGTTGCTCCCTTAACGAGCGACATTTCGCATAACGAGTGACGCAGATAAGGGAAATCCCCTTTTCTACGAAACGGTTACGTAATCTTGATGATGTTGAGAGGACCAGCAGGCTATTTCTAACTTTAAGAAACTCTACACTAAAACACTCTTCGAGCGTCGTTTTGAAGTTACTGAAGAGACAAATCTCACTCTTAGAGAGTTTTGGAAAGATCATTTTCCCATCGTTGCTTGCCTCAAGATGATTGACAAGGCTTGTGAAGGAAGTGCCAAGAGGACCCTCACTTCTGCTTGGAAAAAACTTTGGCCAGAGAGTGTTGTTGAATGTGATTTTGAAACAGTACCTGTGGAGTCTACAGTTAACGAGATTGTGTCATTGGCCAATATCATGGGACTCGAGGTGGACAACAACGATATTGAAGAGCTTGTGAAAGAGCACAGTCAAGAGTTGACCACCGAAGAGCTTGTGAAAGAGCACAGTCAAGAGTTGACCACAGAAGAGCTTGTGAAAGAGCACAGTCAAGAGTTGACCACAGAAGAGCTTGTGAAAGAGCACAGTCCAGAGTTGACCACCGAAGAGCTTATGGAGTTGCATCGTGTTTCACAGCAAGAAATTATGGAGGAGAGCTCATTAATGGAGCAGGAAGTAACAGAGCAACAATCTTCTAGCGCAATAAGAGAAATGCTGAAAGCATGGGAAACTGTTGCATCGTACATTGAGAAGCATCACCCTAATAAGGAGGTGGCTATTCGTGCTACAAATTTATTCAATGATAATGCTGTGACACATTTTCGTCAAATTTTGAAGCGTCGGCAAAAACAAATGTCTTTAGACAGTTTTCTAGTTAAAAAAGATTAATTATTTGTCATAATTTCATTTTTTTTTTACGTTTTTTGTTTCAAATCTAAATTGTATTCCAAGTTGTTACACTCCTTAACAATTCATAAGTAATTTTATTTTAATAAATGTTAATAAAAACTTTTGAAAATTAGTATTTTTTTCAGCATGGAACGCATTATCATATTTTACATTGATTTGTGTGGGAAAAATTGTTTCGTACAACGAGTTTTTCGCTTAACGAGTAAGACTCTGGAACGAATTATGCTCGTTATGAGAGGTTCCACTGTATATCATTATGTAATTTATATTGATATTAAAAAGGGTGTGCGTGTGTTTGTTCTCAAATGTTATAGGTCTAGGCCCAGAGGCATGTCGTGACTTTTGGAGGCTCCTTGTCATTGTTTTCTCTGCTCCTGATCATTAATACTTAAGTTTACATAACATCCAGATGTGTATTTTTGAGTATACATGAATTCGATGTTTCTGTTATACCTTTTGATGAACAGGGAAGGACATTTTAAAGTTTTGTGGGAGGCATTATTTAGCCCAGTGTCTTATATAAACGGAATTCACTCCGTTTATGGCGTGCCCAAGGCAGAGGCGTAGCTAGAGTGTTTGGCGCCCGGGGACAAGACTCGCTACCGGGGACAAGATTCGTGCCCGGGTACAAGATTCATTTTAAAGCGCCCTCTTTTCCTTTTTTCAACTCTAAAACCCATTATTTTCATCAATAAAATAATACCAAAGCACATTTTGGCGCCCCTAACTAGCTGGCGCCCGGGTACATCTGTACCCCCTGCCCCGCTACGCTACGCCTCTGGCCCCAGGGTAATCATTAGGCACAAGCTTATAATCAAATGTATACTGTAACCTTGATCAGCGTGATGGAAGGGTTGCAGAAATTTAGGGTGCTAAAGACAGTCGAGCAAACTCAAATTGAAGGGGTGCATTTTGGCGCATACTTGAATTTGTTGTTTCTGTCAGACAATTTGGAGTTGGCATTTAAAACTTGGGTGAAATATTGTAATAAATTGTTTTTAAAAATATTACTTACACGCTTAGAGAGCTACCGTACGGAAATTGATATGAAAGGAGTGAGACCGTGTCAGACAATAAAGATAGAGAGACACAAGTAGAGAGAGACAAAGAACAGAAGAGTGAACAGTTAGAGGTAGAGAGTACCGGTACGGTACAAAATAACACTTCTCGTGATTCTATAGAATTATCGCTAGTGATGCATGCACAATAAAGTTGTTGTTTTATAAATTAAGTGGTGAAGTTGTGTTGTCATTAGTAAAAGAAGGGTGAGACAATGTGAAAGGATAGTTGTCATTAGTAAAGCATGGTGAGACAGTGTGAAGAGCTAGTTGTCATTAGTAAAGCAGGGTGAGACAATGTGAAGAGTTAGTTGTCATCAGTAAAGCAGGGTGAGACAGTGTGAAGAGCTAGTTGTCATTAGTAAAGCATGGTGAGACAGTGTGAAGAGTTGGTTGTCATTAGTAAAAGCAGGGTGAGACAGTGTGAAGAGTTAGTTGTCATTAGTAAAGCATGGTGAGACAGTGTGAAAGGTTAGTTGTCATTAGTAAAGCATGATGAGACAGTGTGAAGAGCTAGTTGTCATTAATAAAGCAGTGGGAGACAGTTTGAAGAGTTTTAATGGTCTGAAAGCCAGTTTGTCTATACATTAATAATTTATTGTCAAGGTGTAAATTCGTTGTTGGCTCGCTACGGCTTAAAGATTCCGACGAAAGATATCCCTATAATTACATTTAAGCAGGGGCATTTCCAAGTTTTAACAGGAAAAAGGGGGGGGGGGACATATTCAAATTTAAAAGACACACAAAGCCACTAAAAAAGAGTTCCCACCACCAAACCACCCCCCCCCCAACTGTATATTCAACCATTAGGTTTGATTGAATGACCAAATTGTTGCGGCCATGCGAGGGAAAAGCTACGCCAATATTACTGGATTTCTCGGCAACACAAACTTAACGCCGAAGCAAGAGCAACTAGAATTTGTAAAGATATTTTAGAATTTGCTTATACATTTGACAATGTACAGAAATATGAAGGCGCCATGGGTTAAATTCTTCCCAGCGCACTACGAAATAGGAATAATTATATTTTTTATAAATGATAAAATAAAGTGTTGGGTTCACACAAAAAAAAACACAACAAAATAACAACAACAAAATAACAATGTAATGGACGTCACTTAGCGTCATTTAGAAACTGCTAACAGTTAATTGTTCTCGAGCGAGTTACTCTTGTCACAAGTAATATTTCGCGGTACCCCTGTGAGAAATCCGCGACATGTCAGGGCTGTGTCGAGGAAAATCGGAGCCGTAGGAAAATGCGGCATATGACGTCCCTCAATATATATAGAAAAATTTCGGCCAGCGGCGTTCAAGTAAAGATACAATTTTCAGCGTACCCTGTCTTTGGGAATTAAATGGGATTTTATAGTTTGATTACCTAAGTATGGTACTTACTTGAGACCAATTTGGGGCCACTTAATGTTAGTGCCTGGACGAGTAGGCCTACTCCCTTCGCCCCCTCCCTTATGGCCATACCCGTTGTCATTGCGGCACCCAAGGCTGACAATTTGCATATTCTGAGAACCACTGAGCTAGTGAAACAGTTGTGAAAACATGTGGCATATCTTTTTTTACTTTTACGTCATATTTATATATATATATATATATATTTATTTTTTTTTGCGCGGGATCTATAGTGTAGCTCTTTGCACGTACACATGTGGAGTGTCAAACAAATATGCACGTAACAGGAGGAGGTTCAAAATTTGACTACGTGCGTACTATGTTATGGTAATAAGGGGAGAGACTGCAATCAGGTGAGCAAGATTGGAAATGGGGGAAACAAAGTAGGGTCAAACCTAAAAAAAAAAAAAAGAAACGCAACAAAACAACGAACGTGTCGGAAGGAAGCCTTCTTCAGCGATAAAATAATGGAAAAAAATTAGAATAAAAGAAAGAAAATGTCTCTACGCCTACACCATGGTATAAATTAAGGTTGCTCAACACTAAATGAGTCACCAGGGCTTAAATATTCCGACGATCTCCTTACACTTCAACGGATGGCGAAGTATCTATTTATTGAATAACTTTATGGTGAGTCAAGTCTATATAGTGCTCCATTTATAATATAAAGACGTAGGTAATGTGTCAGTCATCGGCACAAAGCTTATTTGATGTAGATATTAACTGTGCAGCTGTTGCTATGCAGTTTATATTGGTGACGTTTTTTGGGGTAAGAGAGAGGATGTGTTTGCTGTAATGATATTCGCAGTTGGAATGAAGGGAGAGAGTTGAACGACGAAGGGACGGGGAGCAGCGCTGTGAATAAGTAACATTTTGAAGCATTCAAAGCGGTGTTGTTGATGTTTGATTTTAATTTTGACGAGAGTTTGTAGCAACTACACCTGAGCCATCCAACTGCCAATGCATAGTACGATCGCCAACATTTCTGACCTGGACAAGCTGCAACGGGACCTTTATCGGTTAGCTGAGTGGGAGATGAGCTGGGAGATGAGGTGGGACATGGAATTTCATCCTTTTAAGTGCCAGACACTGTCAGTCTCCATAAGTAGTAGCCCCAACACCACCCTTACGAACTGCATGGCAATATGCTTGAGCCAGTTTCCTTTGTAAGGTACCTCGGTGCTACCATTCAAAGAGAGGTCCGCTGCGACGAGCAGATTAGCAATGTGTCAACCAGGCGAACAAGACCCTTTGATTCCTAGGGCGACATCTAAAGATCGGCAACTCCAGTAAAGAAAAAGCCTATTTAACTTTTGTCCAGCCGCTTTCAGATTCCGCATCTTCAGTCTGGGACCCATTCACACAAAAGAGCATCGACAGGTTAGATGCGGTCCAGCGATGGGCAGTACGATTTTTCCTGAACCGACACAGGAATACCTCAAGTATTGACAGCATGCTGGAAACACTGGGCTGGTCACCATTGGAGCAACAACGGCAATTATCCAGGCTCTCCGTGATGTACACGATAAAAGAAATGGGCTGGTCCACTGCTAAGGCATTAGACAGAAACTATTACTCTCCCCACTAGAATGCGACGAGGCCATGACAGGCAGTTCCGGCTCATAACAGCAAGAACACAGTACAGGAAATGCTATTTCATGCCAAAGACTATCGGGGACTAGAACAAGCTTCCAAAAGTAACAGCTGATGGGACAATACTTGACACATTTGCGTCTATTGCCCCAGCCCTTACAACCCCAGTTTCTGATACCCTCGCTGTGGGACTTTGTAACCCCCTAGCCTACAACTGACCATCTAAAGGCCAATGCAAATTGGAGTTTGTAAATTTTTTTTTAACTAACCTCACTTTTTCGAAATGTCTTTGATAAATACTAAAATCTCAACATTTCTTTCAGAGACAGGAATGGGTTGTATGGCCCCATCCATATGTTAACCACTTTGGAATGAATATAATGTTGTCTAAAACTATATAGTAAGTCAAAGAACGTAGATTAAAATTACCAAGATGCTCAGGCCAGGATCAGGAAACATGGCCAACCAAGATGCTCAGGCCAGGATCAGAAAAAATGGCCAACCAAGATGCTCAGGCCATAATCAGAAAACAAGACCAACCTGACTTATTTGTAACAATCACGTGTAATTCTAAATGGCGATAAATCATGGAAAACAACTTTGCAACTGGACTGATTTAGAAACAAATGTTTTTGAGTGAAACTGAAATTGTTACTTGAAGACTTTACCAAACACCATAGGTTTCGACGTGTTAGAGGCTATGCTCAAAGATTTGGACGTGTTAGAGGCTATGCTCAAAGATTTGGACGTGTTAGAGGCTATGCTCAAAGATTAAGACATGTTAGAGGCTATGCTCAAAGATTAAGACATGTTAGAGGCTATGCTCAGAGATTAAGACATGTTAGAGGCTATGCTCAGAGATTAAGACATGTTAGAGGCTATGCTCAGAGATTAAGACATGTTATACGCTATGCTCAGAGATTTGGTCTTGTTAGAGGGTAGGCTTCACGCAATCAAGATAAAAAAATACGTGGTCTACTACATGGACACATATTGCTATGAATGGCACTGGAGGACAAAGCTTGTAAAAAAATGAAAGAATTGTCAAAAATATCTGCGAACAACTACCTGATAAAGAGACTAACCATATGGCTACATGAAATTTGTCAAATCCTGTAGGATGCTCTGCCCATGGGGTCCATTAAACCCCAACGCACCGTATTTGGAAAACTGCTGAGACACAAAAGAAATCCCAAAAGATTTCTGTAACGGAACCAACAGCAATGTAAATGGTTACTTAAGATATCAACACTAAGATGATGGTAAGTTTGTTGAGCTTGGGAGGGGGGGGGGGAAACAGTGGTTAACAGATGGTTAGTGCCATACAACCAATACCTGTCTCTGAAATACAACGTCCACATTAACGTAGCGATTTGTAACTCAATTCAAAGCGTTAAAAAATACCTATTCAAATACGTTTACATGGGGTTGACTGTGCAATTATTTAATTCGTTATTGTTCCCACAGAACAGAAAGCTACTATTAAATGGGACGAAGTACAAAATTACTGGGAGACCCGATAAGTAAGTGCACCTGAAGCATGCTGGAGGCTCAGCCAATACAAAATGCACCACCGAACTGATCGTATGGAAAGATTAAATGACAAACCTTGGGGACTAGCATTGAACATGTTTTATGCCAAGTAAGGAAACTGAAACTGTACTGCAAAAAGCCACCAAGTCCAACCTCCTGTCTTGGATTCCACCAAGTCCAAACTTCTGTCTTGGATTCCACCAAGTCCAAACTTCTGTCTTGGATTCCACCAAGTCCAAACTTCTGTCTTGGATTCCACCAAGTCCAAACTTCTGTCTTGGATTCCACCAAGTCCAAACTTCTGTCTTGGATTCCACCAAGTCCAAACTTCTGTCTTGGATTCCACCAAGTCCAAACTTCTGTCTTGGATTAAACTTATTCAGGAAGACACTTATGCCCGAGAATATTTATTAATTGAATTTCCCAATAACTACACCTGGGCTGAAATACCCAAACACTACACCTGGGCTGAAATACCCAAACACTACACCTGGGCTGAAATACCCAAACACTACACATGGGCTGAAATACCCAAACACTACACCTGGGCTGAAATACCCAAACACGAAACCTGGGCTGAAATACCCAAACACTAAACCTGGGCTGAAATACCCAAACATGAAACATGGGATGAAATACCCAAACACGAAACCTGGGATGAAATAGCGAAACAAGAAACCTGGGATGAAATACCCAAACACGAAACCTGGGCTGAAATACCCAAACACGAAACCTGGGCTGAAATACCCAAACACGAAACCTGGGCTGAAATACCCAAACACGAAACCTGGGATGAAATACCCAAACACGAAACCTGGGCTGAAATACCCAAACACGAAACCTGGGCTGAAATACCCAAACACGAAACCTGGGATGACGAAAACTCAAAAGGGAATCCAACTAACAGAATGTTTACTGTAAATCCCAGGGATAGAGAAAAATGTGTCACCCAATCTAAAATGTCAATTAAAAATTTTCCCAAAATCGCTCAGACATGCACAATATTCAAATGGTCACAAGATATTTTAAACAGTGGCGTCACTTGGTGGTGCGCACCCTGATAGCGGGTCGACACAAAATATAAATTGTAAATTTAGTGACGCCCTTGACAAGGGGTCGACACCAAATGGAAAAATTACAAATTTGACAGAATTTGCTCGAGTCCGCATTAGAACAGAACTCATTAAAATGCAACATCAGGGTGCAACAAAATAAGGCTGCCACCAGATCAAGATGTCGTCAGATTGAGCAGGTTGCTAGAAGAACATGGTGTCATCAGATTGAGCAGGTTGCTAGAAGAACGTGGTGTCATCAGATAGAGCAGGTTGCCACCAGAACAGGGTGTCATCCTATAAAAGAGTTTGCCACAAGAACATGGTGCATATAGCAGTTTGACAACAGAACAGGGTGTCATCATGGCAGATTGCCACCATAACATTGTGTCATCATGGCAGGTTGTCACTAGAACAGAGTATCATCCGAAAAAAGGAGGTTGCCACAAGAACAGGTTCTCACCATAGCAATATGCCCTTAGAACAGGGTATCATCAGTTAGAGGAGGTTGCCGAGGAGAACGGGGTCTCAGCGTAAGGGATTGCCACAAGAGCAAGTTGTCACAAGACAGGGTTAGGTGCGGCCACAATAGGTTGCAAACAGAACAGTTTGGGTACCAGAGCAGAGTTTCAGCCAAACAGACTTGCTTGATGAAATCCATGGGAACGTCTGAAAAGGGTGTGAGTTTACCGCACTTGATGTGGACGGGGGCAGTCCGTCCGCACCGGGTGGCACTTCTTTCTGTATGTTAATTATATGGAGGTACGGCATTTTCGAACACTTTAGAATTTTGTAGTAGCAGTGGGCGGAAAAAGTGGCCCCAGGTGGCACTAACCTTATCTACGCCAGTGCTAGTATCGTCACTGATTTTATCATCTTGTTAACAGCTTCTCTGACGTTCTTGGCTCTTGGCCAATATAGACTTTGAGCTTGAAATAGATATGAAAGTAGATTTTATTCATATGGTTTATATAAGATTAACTCAACCCACACCCCCCCCCCCCCAATCCAAGTCAAGGTAAATTGATTTCATTGAAACCTGCAAATATTTATGCCATAAGCTGAGACGTGTCCGATGACTTTGAAGTCAACACAGTGGCGTAGAAAGGGGGGTGCAGAGGGGATATCCACTCCGAGGAGGCACCTTTTTTTTCTTCATTTCAGAGACGGCATTTTATGCTATACACAAAAGTTTACTCTGTTAAAACAAAAGTCCTCTACTTATCTCATTAATTATAATTACGCTAATGCCAAAGGCACGTGAACTGCAATGTACCGGTTCGTGGACCACCATTCCGACAAGCACATCCTTACGATTACAAAATGTTATGAGCACTAAACAGTAACAACTGACAAATGCTTACAGAATAATCTGTTTACATTGCAGTCGATAACCCTAACAATTTTCCCTGGGTGTACTGCGCTATATAAGACAAATAATAATAATAATAAAAAACATCCCACACAGTTTAGAATTTTCCCACAACCTTTAAATAGCAAATGCCCCCTACAGCCACAGGGGTTTGCAGGACCAACGAGACGGCACTGCACGCTATTTTCGACTCCAGTACTGACTCACTAATTGAAGTTTACAAAACGCTTCTTAAAACATATCAGGAAAAACAAAACAAATGTATCACCAGGGGCATGAAAATACTAATGAATGTCACCCCCCCTCCCATTTAGACGCGGTCCCAGTGGAATAGTTGAATTTGTGATGCCCGAGAAAGTCCTTATTTTCGCCACCACTATTTAGGTCAACCCCAATGCAGTGTTACAGACGATACCGATCTTACCAATGTTGCTAATGGGACATACTCAACAAATGTTACAAATGAGACTGGCTTAATCAATGTAACAAATGGGACTGGCTCAACCGTTGTACCAAATAGGACTGACGTACCAATTGTATCAAATGAGACCGACCCAACCAAAGTAACAGTGAACAACGGAACCACTAAATGTATTTCCATACAGCTGAATACTATGGCCTATGAAATAATGTCAATAATGTACCCATACATTTTTTGAATTGATATATAACATTCAACGGTTGCTATAAAATATAAGAATTAAGTAGGCCTATGTACTTAAAAATAGAGAGGAGAGTATTTGATAGTTTTTTAGTCATGTGACTAGATACCATCACTTTGTTCACTTTCAAAAAAATATTAGCCTCACTATTATTATTATATCAGTTTGGAGGAAAAGTTAAAAATTATTTTGATTTCTAGAATAGTTCCGAATCAGCTTTACGATACTGTGAAATATAAACATGCTTTTATTAATTTGATTAATAAATTATCTACTACAAGGGAAAGGATAAGTATACATAAGACTCTGTTTACATAAGATGCAGCATGAAATGTTTGTCAAGAATTGTTAAAGTATTGTTTAAGTATTTTTTAAGTTAATGATGTATTAAGATTTTAAAAAGAATAATAATGATTCAACCCTAGGCCTAAATATGATGTTTTGATTCTCACTTGTTCAAGTGCAAATAAATTGAATGAGTCATGCCATTTGTTTTCGTATGTCAGAGTATGTCTTTACGTTATTCATTAGACTTCACGCCTTTTAATAAAAAAAAATAATTCATCAATTACAAGTTAAACAAAACAAATCTGTACAAAACAAATCTGCACCCAATTTGACGATATTTAACAAAGTATACTTAAAATTATAAAAATTTGTTCTAATCTGCAACTAAATTCTTTTGTTAAGACGGGTTGTTCCCCAAGGCTTAAACTCAAAGTAGTTGAATAACATCGGACAACTTTCGAATTTGATTTTTAATTTTGTTATAGAAATTTGAGACATAAAATTATTACGTCCAGTAAACGCTTTTTGATCATAGGATTGGCCGGGTCAACATCCCATAAGAATTATGTCAAAATAACGGACTCCGGTCAGTAGTGGCGAAACATAACCTAAGGCATGAATTGTTGTTTATGTTAGTTGTGGGGATTGATCGATAATTATGGGGGCTACACAAAAATTCTGTTAATACTTGCGGTTAACTATAGGCTAACTATAAATGTCTCTCTCTCTCTCTCTCTCTCTCTCTATTCTCGTCAATTTCAGTGGTGACGTGTCCTATCCAGCAGTTTCCAAATGTTCATTAGACATTATTTTTTTAAAAATTAAAACTAAACTCTAAAAGAAGAAAATGTAATTTATTATCTATTACCTTAGTCTGAATCATACCAAGCTTATATTTTAAATAAATTACAGGTCTCATTAGATGATATATGTATAGCACATGATTGTATAACTATTCACTTAATTCAGTACATTCCATTTCTTTCACTCATAAATCTATGTCTTGTGTGGCAGCCAGAAACGTATTTTTAAAAAAAAATCTCTTGCAAACGATCTACATATTAGTGCATCAGAAAAAAAATGATAAAACTACGATGCGCAGGCCGGTCGTCATTATTTTCACACGTGTGGGCAAGAGATTTGGGCTAATGTTGAGAGATATCACCGTGACTTCGTTAGGGATACATTCAGGGTTCAGGTTAGGTTTAGGGATAGATTTAGGGTTCAGGTTTAGGTTTATGGATACATTTAGGAAATGTTTTCATTATTTTTAAACAATTTATTCTTAATTTTACGGGTAACGGCAACCAAGTTTGCGGCCATAGTAAAATACGCGGTGCTATCTCTTCGCATTTACCGAGATTTGAAAGTTCCAACTTAGTTAATATAGAAGATATCTGGTGTCCAAACTACACCTTCCTGACGTCTAAAAATTGACCATGTTCTTGATTATTTAAAAATTCATAACTTTCTAAATTGGAGATAGAGAGTTAAATTTATGGGTTTTGTTCTGATGAAGACAAACTCTGTTTAGGGGCATAGTTGCATTTTATTTAAATTTCATTATGAAATTTTCATTTAGTATACCTAGTTATACTGAAAACACCGTACACTAACCAATAACCAAAAAATTAACACAAAAGGTGTTTATTTTAAAATTCATGTAATAACTAAAGGCCTAAGATTTTAAAATAAAAAGGCCTCTGCTCTAGTCATTCAGTAGAACAAAGACTAATGATGCAAGATAGTAGAATGGTACCCTTCATTGGTCTACATGTCTGACATGCACTGCCTATTGTAAACAATGACAATCTGAAATATCACATTAGGAAATGGCGTCAGCGGGCCATCGAGCTTTAAGCTCTTTATGCCCTCCCTGGCGCTCGCCAGAGCCAGCCCGGTGCCGGGTTTCCTCGACGCCGGATCGCGCAGGGGCACGCCAGAGACCTCACCGAGCGTTGACCGTCCACGCAATGGTGGTTACGTTTCCCGCGCTAACGTCGAGGGGGTCGATGGCCAACGCTTCAAAATCGCCAAGCCACCACAGACGTGTCGACAGGAACCCCTGGAAGACAATGACAATGATGGTACGAAGATACGAAGATACGATGATACCACGATACGACGATACGATGATACCTACAGCGTTATCTGTTCCTCTTGCACTCGATACCCCTTATAATGGGTCTAGAACTGCTGCAGTCCCCACAATTGTATCTCTATAGTATCTCTATTGTATCTATATTGTATCTCTATTGTAAATCTATTGTATCTACATTGTATCTCTATTGTATCTCTATTGTATCTCTATTGTAAATCTATTGTATCTACATTGTATCTCTATTGTATCTCTATTGTATCTCTATTGTAAATCTATTGTATCTACATTGTATCTCTATTGTATCTCTATTGTATCTCTATTGTAAATCTATTGTATCTACATTGTATCTCTATTGTATCTCTATTGTATCTCCATTGTATCTCCATTGTATCTCTATTGTCCGTTTTTTTGTGGATTGAGGCGGTCACGTGTCAGTATATTTTATAACGATACGATGATACGATGATACGACGATACGACGATACGATGATACGACGATACGATGATGCTACAATACGATGATGCGATGATACGACGATACGATGATGCGACGATACGATGATACGACGATACGACGATACGACGATACGATGATGCTACAATACGATGATGCGATGATACGACGATACGATGATACGACGATACGATGATACGACGATACGATGATACGACGATACGATGATACGATGATACGATGATAGGACGATACGACGATACGATGATACGACGATACTATGATGCTACAATACGACGATACGATGATGCGATGATCTCACGATACGATGATACCATGAAGCGATGATACGATGATGCGATGATACGATGATGCGACAGTAAGACGATACGATGATACGATGATACAGTGATACGATGCTACGACGATACGATGATACAATGATACGATGATGCGACGATGCGACGATGCGATGATACGATGATACGATGACGCGATGATTCGAGCCACTTGCTAATTAACATTTCCGAAGCCTCCCGAAAAACATACCCGGGATTTCGACACGGGCCTTTTATTTTTTCCAGAGAGTAATCTACTAATTTATTAACAAAAGCCTGAAAATTGGAGCGAATGTGACCTTTAGTTAGACTCGGGTGCCGTGGAGCAGAGGCGTCGCTAGAGTGGGATCGGTTGGGGGGGGGGTTATTCCCCGGGCGCAAGACTAGTTTGAGCCGCCGAAATGTGCTTTGATTTTATTGATGAAAATAATGGGTTTGAGAGTTTAAAAAAATAAAGGGAGGCACCTTAAAGTGAATCTTCACCCCGGGCTCCAATTGCTCGAGCTGCGCCTCTGCCGTGGAGCAGCAAAGGTGCGGTACGCTAAGGGCACACCTTTAATTTTTGCCACCCATAATTTACAAAAAAAAAACAAAACGCATACAGAAGAATTAGATATAGAAAGTATATTAAATGGAACGAGAAAGCGCTCTACCGAAATAAATGGCACCCGGGGCGGCGGCCTACACCCACCACCCCCTCCCTCTTCCTACACCCGATCTTGGACGCCACTGACGCAAATCGTCGCTTGTCGTGACACGCAGGCCCGCATACTTCCGAGAAATCAACTGAACCGTCAACAAACTATTTTCAGTTTTGATTTGCTCAGATATATAAACTTGACAGCGCTCTAGGGAACTTGACAGCGCTCTAGGAAACTTGACAGCGGTCTAGGGATCTTGTTGTAGTAGCATACTGGTAAAATGTCTGATAGGAAGAGGGAGGTTGACAAGACTGTCGCGTCAATTCTTGCCAGAAACAAGACACAGAGAGAGGTTGATATTATTATTTTTTTAAATAATTGTATTACTGTAGTTAATTTTCAATTGATCTTACGCTCTTGTGATTCTTATTGGAAGGAAAAACAAGGAACTAAATAGTGACTGTTACGTATCTATAGGTTTCATTCTTTGGCAGACCTTCAGTAGGATTATTTCCTACACACTGTAATTAAAACCGTGTGATATTTGTACTCTCTATATTTTATTTACGCATGGACATATTTTTTTAATCAATGGAAACGATTGGCCTGTATCAAGATCATATATCGATTCTCTAGTCAGTGGCGGATGTGAATGTGCTCTATAGAATTTTCAATGCAAAATTAACTTTTGTCTCAATTATTCCTACTTCCTCACTTTCCTTCTCAGTATCTCTCTCTCTCTCTCTGTCCGCCGTTTCTGCATCTTTGTATTTGTACAAAAGAGGAGAAATTCAACACTCATGACTCTAAAGACGCACTTCTTAAGTTGTGCTATTTGATCCTTGCTTTCTCTGTACATACACCACTGACTATATCTACACAACGTACATACACCACTGACTATATCTACACTACGTACATACACCACTGACTATACCTACACAACGTACATACACCACTGACTATACCTACACAACGTACATACACCACTGACTATATCTACACAACGCACATACACCACTGACTATATCTACACAACGCGCATACACCACTTACTATACCTACACAACGCACATACACCACTGACTATATCTACAAAACGTACATACACCACTGACTATATCTACACAACGTACATACACCACTGACTATATCTACACAACGTACATACACCACTGACTATATCTACACAACGTACATACACCACTGACTATATCTACACAACGCACATACACCACTGACTATATCTACACAACGTACATACACCACTGACTATATCTACACAACGCACATACACCACTGACTATATCTACACAACGCGCATACACCACTTACTATACCTACACAACGCACACACACCACTGACTATATCTACACAACGTACATACACCACTGACTATATCTACACAACGTACATACACCACTGACTATATCTACACAACGTGCATACACCACTGACTATATCTACACAACGTACATACACCACTGACTATATCTACACAACGTACATACACCACTGACTATATCTACACAACGTACATACACCACTGACTATACCTACACAACGTACATACACCACTGACTATATCTACACAACGTGGCAAAGATGGATCTAAATTATTGTTACCAATATAAAATAATTGATTATGACCAATGAATTGATTATAAAGGTGGTGCTAATTTTAAATACCTTCCTTGTGCATTGTCTTCGTATAATTATTTTAACCCCCCCCCCTTTTTCCACACACACGCCCACACAGAGAGAGAAACACACACATACACTGACAACCGCACACACACACTTCACACGAAAACCTGCATGTACGCCTAAACCAACTCTCCTTTCATTACACTTTATTCATTACTAGCGGATATACCCGGCATTCTGCCGGGATAGCATTCGAAAAGAGGGAATTTTTACAGTCTACAGCTTTATAATTATTCCAATTCCTGTGGGATCCCAATCAATTCGGTATCCCGCTCCCGCTATTAACCGTTTCCTGGTGGAATTATGATCCCCCTGGCTCCCTAATCCGGTATGATTCCAATCCCGTCGGTATTCCGATCCCGGTGGTATCTCGATACCAGTGGGATAACGATAGCTGTCAGATCCCGATACCGGTTGGGTACCGGTCTAAGCCTATTGATATTTCATCTATTCATGTAGGAGTAATAAGCCTATTGATATTTATTTAGCTTATATAAGGAAACATTAATGGGGCCCCCAGCCCCAGAGAAATTGATATTATGAGTTCAGTACCCTTCAGTATTTGAATATCAATAATAAAGTGTATGTGTACTAAGTTTGGTCAAGATCCATTTACTCATGTAGGAGTAAGTGTTGTTAATTTTATTTATAAAGCTCATATAGACAAAAACGACATTTTGTGTCCCCGGACCGAAACGGAATGTCATAAAAAGTTCAGAACCCCTTAAGAGATCATTTCGTATAATTATGGATATATGTGCAAAATGTGGCAAAGATCAATCCATTCATCTAGGAGTATTAAGCCTATTGACTTATAGAACTTTCTGGAACATTCTAGATAAAATGTATTATCCTCCTCGAACTGCGTAAAACAGTATTTTCTAAGTAATTACTCTTCGAATACGAAAGAATATACAACTAAATGCAATACTGTAACTATATTACATTTAAATTTAAAGTGGGGCCCCGGTGGGGGCCCATTTAATAAATTACCGTGTTAGTTATGTCTAAGATTGGGGGGTGGGGTGGGAGTTCTATAAAAATCATTCAGGTAAGTTATGAAGTTAAAATTTAAATTTTTTTCCCATTAAAATCTATTGAAAAATGCCATAGATATAGCGTTTTAAATTTATCGAACTTTCTGGAAAGTTCTAGATTGGATATCATTAGTTTTAAATCAACCGATATTTCAGTACGGACAGTGATGTGTATTGCGCTCACCCTAGGCATATATCCATCAATTCATATAGAACCTATACTGTTGTCTAAGCATATTAATATTTATATAGCTCATATTAGGAAATATGAAATGGGGCCCCCGGCCCCTGAAGAATGGATATTATGAGTTCAGTAACCCTCGGTATTTGAATATGGATAATCAAGTGTATGTGTACTAAGTTTGGTCAAGATCCATCCATTCATGTAGGAGTATTTGTTTTTATTTTTTTTATATAGCTCATATTAGAAAAAATCGAATTCGGGGCCCCCGGCCTACACGAAATGTTATTCAAAGTTCTCAACCCCTTAAGAGTTCCTTCTGGATAATGATGGATATATGTGCCAAGTTTGGTCAAGATCCATCAATCCGTGTAAAAGCCTTTGTGGAACAGACCCACAAACAAACCCATAAACAGATTTTCACTTTTATATATATACTAGCCGATATACCCGGCAAACTGCCGGGATAACATTCGGAACGAAGGAATTACAACAGTCTACAGCATTTTAATTATTCCGATCCCGGTGGGCCTCCAATCCCATCGGCATCCCGCTACCGTTAGTATACCGTTTCCCGGTGGGATTCTCATCCCTCTGGATCCCAATTCCGGTATGATCACAGTCACGTCGGTATTCCGATCCCGGTGTATCTCGATACCAGTGGGATAACGATAGCTGTCGGGTCCTGATACCGGTGGGGTACCGGTCAAAGCCTATTGATATCTTATTTAAGGAAAAATTAAATGGGGCCCCCAGCCCCCTAGGAATCGATATTATGAGTTCAGTACCCTTCGGTATTTGAATATGGATAATAAAGTGTATGTGTACCAAGTTTGGTCAAGATCCATCTACACGTGTAGGAGTATTTGTCGGTCATTGTATTTATATAGCTCATATAAGTAAAAATTAATTACGGGGCCCCCGGCCCCAAACGTAATGTCATAAAAATTTCATAACCCCGTAAGAGTTCCTTCAGGATAATGATGGATATATATGCCACATTTGGTCAAGATCCATCCATCCATGTAGGAGTATTAAGCATATTGACCTATAGAACTTTCAGGAACATTCTAGAATAAATGTATTATGTTCCTGGAACTGTGTAAAAACTGTCTTTTCTAAGTAATTAATCTTCGAATACGAAAAATTATACAACTAAATGCATTTTTACAACTATAGTATATTTAAGTTAAAAGATGGGCCCCGGGGGCCCATTCCATAATTGTACCGAATTATATGTACTAGCCGATATACCCGGCGTGGCCCGGGATTGCATTAGGACTCCGATCCCGGTGACCTACAGATCCCGTTAGTATACTGTTCTCTGTGGGATCCCGTTCCATCTAGGGTTCCTCCTTTCCAATGTTATCCCATTTCCCGGGAGGATCCCAATTTGATTGTGACATAGATATAGCATTTAAAGTTATGGAACTTTCTGGAACATTCTAGATTAAATGTATTATCGTCCTCGAACTGTGTAAAAACTGTCTTTTCTAAGTAATTATTCTTCGAATACGAAACATTATGCAACTAAATGGGTTGTTATAGCTATAATACATTAAGGCTAAAAGAGGGGGCCCCGGGGGCCCATTGCATAATTTAACCGAATTAGTTTTGCCTGAAAAGGGGCCCTATAAAAATCATTCAGGTAAGTTATGAAGTTAAAATTTTAAATTTGTCCCATTAAAATCTATTGAATGATGCCATAAATATAGCGTTTTAAAGTTATCGAACTTTCTAGAAAATTCTAGATTGGATATTATTAGTTTTAAATCCATCGATGTTTCAGTACGGACAGTTAAGTGCATTGCTACCACTCTAGGCCTATATCCATCAAATCACATAGAACCTAAAGTGTTTTAGAGCCTATTAATATTTATATAGCTTATATAAGGAAAAATAAAATGGGGCCCCCGGCCCCCCAGGAATGGATATTATGAGTTCGGTACCCTTTAGTATTTGAGTATGGATAATCAAGTGTATGTGAACTAAGTTCGGTCAAGATCCATCAACTCATATAGGAGTATTAAGCCCATCGCTATTTATATAGCTCATATAAGGAAAAATGAAATGGGGCCCCCGGCCCCAGAAGAATGAATATTATGAGTTCAGTACCCTTCGGTATTTGAATATGGATAATCAAGTGTACGTGCACTAAGTTTGATCGATATCCATCCATTCACATAGGAGTATTTGTTTGTAATTTTTTTATATAGCTCATATAAGAAAAAAACGAATTCGGGGCCCCCGGCCCCACACGAAATGTTATTAAAAGTTCTCAACCCCTTAAGAGTTCCTTCTGGATAATGATGGATATATGTGCCAAGTTTGGTCAAGATCCATCAATCCGTGTAAAAGCCTTTGTGGAACAGACAAACAAACAAATTTTCACTTTTATATATATATATGATATATATGATATGATATGATATGATTAGATAACACATTTCTTTTGATTTCATTGACACCAGAAGCGTTTGCAAGGTTTCAAAATAGCAAAGCTTTACATAGACGTCGGAGAATTTTCCAAAGCCCAGAGGTACGTTGTATTTAATTATTTTAAGAACTACACGAACGATGGGCTGAAATGTGGCTTGAGGGGCGGGTACATTGTCATTTTGGATTTATTGCCAGGCCAGGCAATACTGAAAGCAGGTGGTCGACCCCAGTCACATGACGCCTAATGCTAGCAGCGGTGAGAGATTCGGAACAGGATTATTGCCACGTCACCATTCCAGATACTTCAAAAATTTTAATCAAATACACTTCTTAGGCCTACATCGTAACTCTCTATATCTTGCGACGTTCCATCAGCACCAGTTCGATGTTCCTGTCTGACGCGCTTTCCTTTGCCGAAGTGGCTATTGGTACATTTGTACCAGAATTGAGAGGTTGGGATTAAAAAACGATTTAAAATATTTTTGTTGGGTTTGTAAGACAAAATCAGGTATCAAATGAAAGATAATTGAATGTACTATATGTTTGAAATCTTAATTCTTCATTTTAACTAAAATAAACTACCACAAATGACATTTGAATAGCATTGAGTTTAATGTGTCCCGGGTCCGAAAGGGGGCGCTGCGTGTCCGTGTACATTTTGACTAATGCTATTCGGATGTCATTTGTAGTAGTTTATTTTTAATATAAATTGGGCTACGCGCAAGCCCCCCCCCCCCCCCCACAAGTGCGAGTTCTTGGATGGTCACCCCGTTTGCCATCCCCTTAGCACCAGCCCTGTGTTAATGGAATACGATGAGTCACTTCCTTTTTTTGTCACGTGATACGTACCAGCCATTGGTAGGCTTTCTGCTACGCATAACAACACATAACAACAGATAACAGCTGATCAGCCATTGACATTATCATTAATTCTAATGCAAAATGTTTGTCTCCATCAGCGCTTCCCCAGTGTTAATTAAAAAAATTTATTTTTCAAAATATTCTTGAATACGCGCGTTTCTTTAAATGACATTCATTAAATGTGACAATAATTATAATTCAGTTATGATTAAAGGAAGAAAGTTGTTTGAAGAAAAATTTGTGAGCGACTAGTGTGTTGCAGACAGCCTCCCGGAAGTCTTACTTGTTTTTACACGTATCACGTGACAAAACAATCGACTCATCGTAGTCCATTGACCCAAACCTCACCCATTCATGCTTCCGAAATCTAGTGACCCATCTCTTAACATTCTACCTACACATCTCTGAACAATCTAAACCCAAAATTCAAAATGTGCTTATCCATAATCTTGATATCTACTCACAAATCTATTAACCGTGTACAAACACATTATCCAACCATCTATTTACACATTATATAAACATCTACTTACACGTTATATAAACATCTACTTACACATTAGATAAACATCTACTTACACATAACATAAACATCTACTTGCACATAAAATCTGCATACATATATAAACATGTGCTGATTTACTCATTATATAACATCTACTTACACATTAGCTAATCATATACTTACACATGATATAAACAACATCTACTTACACATTATGTAAACATCTACTTACACATATTAACATCTACTTACACATTATATAAACATCTACTTACACATTATATTAACATCTACTTACAATTACACATCTACTTACACACACTTTAAACCATATATCAAACACGATCTAAACATCTAGACACACATCCTCTACGTACAGACCAGTCTAATCTTTACACAAGTCACATAATCTAAACAATCTAGCCTACTCACAAGTTCTAATTAGCTACCCTCACACACACACACACACCAACCATCAAGCCCACACCATCTAACAGTAGCGGGGGGGGGGGGGTAATAAATGTTAAGCCAAGTTCTAATTAGCTACCCTCTCTCACACACACACACCAACCATCAAGCACACACCATCTAACAGTAGCGGGGGTAATAAACGTTAAGCCGTTGAACATGTTCTTGAAAAATGTTCAAAATGTTTGATATTACTGCAAACTAAAAAAAATGACATGAAAAATAATAAAATGTGAACCCAAAACGAAACAAACCATTTTAAAATGTTTACGCGGCAGTTTAAAAAAAAATAATTTCACTTTCATGATACGCTTCTGGGAAACAATTGTCAAATCAATGGCGTTCTATTTTAGTTTCAGTTTTCAGAGAGGTATAACAGTTTTGTGATATCTGCCGCCACGTTTCCCCCACCCTCTTTATGCTAGTGATATTACTTTGCAGACAGTACAAGGACACGCCCCCCAGTTTAGTCTACCGTGAACGTAACGTATTTTAACGTATTTAACTTCCAGGCCAGCAACAAAACTTGGGAGGCGGGGAGTGGGGGAAGAAGTGTGTGTAGTTGGGGGGGGGGGTGTGAACCTGTTGTGACATATTGATATATTATTATATTAAATTATACCACGAGGATAAGGATAATGTATTTTTAAGAATGAGGGCTTTAAACATGTTATATATTTTTAACAAAATTTAATATTTAGCAACACATCGTAAGGGCAACTGAAAACTTGTGTGGTATAGTTGAAAACGTTAATACTTAGAGACTCGTGGCTTAAATAATACAAATGTAAAAGTTAGATATTCTTTACACTAGGCCAGTCACAGATGGTAATGGTCATTTGAGGTTATGGCGACGGCCACCAACTAGTGATCATATCCCAATTGGTACGGTATTGATTTTGTTGTGACCAATACATGGCCGCCCCGTTCTCTGTGATAGTTCACTAATCGATGACGTTGAAGATGACAACGAAGTGAACACATGGTGCTAATCAATAATCAAACAACTCTGCAGCAGTTACATTGAAACGATGTATTTGATGGACATGGCATAACAAATAGAGTGATGGCTCTTTCCTAACTACATAACTTGATTTTTTTTTTCTAACTTTTCGGTGTCTACATGTGTCTCTATAGCTTGTAATTCTGGGTCCAAATCTCCGGACTTAAGATATACTATAAGGTCTCTGAAAACATTGCATTAAATACACCTTTATATTTCTGTCTACGTGAGTCAAGTCACTACTCGAAAACCGCGCCCCCCCCCCCCCACACACAAATAGTCGGGTGCCCAGTATACTTAAAATGTCGTATCCAACTCATATTTGCAAATAAAAATCCTTCTTTTTCTTCTTCTTCTATAATATATTTAGGGTCCACGATCAATTTATTGATCATTCTGGCTCCTACATCCATCTGTATCCACATAATTTCATTCGCCGACATGCTTGGTTCCATGTCATCACTATTAGGTACTCCGTCACTATCAGGTACTCCGTCATTATCAGGTAATCCATCACTATCAGGTACACCATCACTATCAGGTACACCATAACTATCAGGTACTCCGTCACTATCAGGCACGCCATCACTATCAGGTACTCCATTACTATCAGGTACTCCATTACTATCAGGTACTCGCCACTATCAGGTACTCCGTCACTATCACGTACTCCGTCACTATCAGATACTCAATCACTATCAGGTACTCCATCACTATCAGTTACTCTATCACTATCAGGTACTCCGTCACTATCAGTTACTCCATCCTTATCAGGTACTCCATCACTATCAGTTACCCCATCCCTATCAGGTACTCCATCACTATCAGGTACTCCGTCACTATCAGGGACTCATGGGAACTAACAGCGTAGGTCGTTACCCAGATACCTAACTTATCCCTTTACCTTACACCAGACACCTAACTGATTACTTGAGTGAAAGAAACAATGAGCCACTTGCACACGAACTAATGGGAGAGATCAACGAGGCTCTTGGACAACCAGCAGAAGCTCTGGACAGCTTTAAAAGGTCAGATTGTTTCGTTTTACTTGACTGTGTTAAATTAAAGTCAACAAAATGTATTGTTATTTCCATGCTATCTTTGTTTCTTTATTCACAGCCGAAATCACCGTTCCAATCTTTCTACAATGCGCTCATATCCCCTCTTCTGTTTTCGTCTGTGGGTCAAAGGTCGTCAAGGAACACGATCTCTATCTCTCTTTCTGATTTTTTGACACACACTGTCTCGCCAAGTGCCACCCATTCTTCTAGACTCATTAGTTTGGTTCCTTCTACGTGTGGCCCCCCCCCCACCCAGTGTTCACATAACTTGTCCTTTGTTGTTTCACACGTCAGCGCCTTTCTGAAATTCCCTAATCCCAGAGGATAGGCATTCAAGAGTTAATATTGAACTCCACTTCCTAGTTTTGTGTAGCCCTCTCCACATCTTCCTTCACACACGCACGCACCCACGCACACACACACACACACACACACATACACAAAAAGGTGAAATTCTAAAGAATAAAAATATAAAGAAAAGGAACAATACAAAGAGTTTATTTTATATATTATGAAATAACTATTTCAAATACAGTCATATCTTCTACATACTTTACTATGAACTAACGATTTACAAGTCGTGTACATTGTGTTTGATTGTTGAGTTTCCATCAGGTCTGTGGAATCCCTCTTTCACCAATCTGTCACCTGTATCCGTGAATACAGCCTGTGGAGTACCTTTCTGTGTTAGATTTTTGTAATGTGCTCCTTCGTGGCAACAGTTGAAGTCACCCGTGAAATTTGAACTAACAAATTCTAAGATTATGACTCTGCTGAACAAGGTCGATGAACATGGTAGAATGAACATAGTAACATGAACATTGTTGGCGAACACGGTCTGGTGAATACTCAAATGTCCAAGTGATTATCTACCGATGATTTTTTAAAAAGAGATTATTTGCGTGTTAAAAAAATTACTAATTTCTTTTACCTAATTTTTTTTTAAAATGATTATTGATAGTCCTACTTATATTTTCAAAAAATAAATGATTGTTCTTACTTATAATAAAAGGATATTTTGACATTTTTTCACAAACATAATATTATTTCAGGGCTTATGATTGTGGTGGTTCCCGTTTCCGCAAACTCGTAAAAAAAAGTAAGAAAATTACCTGCAGTAAAGATAATAAAGTTAAAGATAATATCTTAGTAACTAGACACCAGGTCACATGTCAGTTACCAGCACCAAGTTACATTTTAGTTACCTATAAGTCGCTAGATTAAAAAAAATTCAAAAATGTGCAATATCGTTTTTAACGATATTGCACATTTTTTTTTGAAAAAAAAAAAAAAAAAAAAAAAAAAAAAAAAAAAAAAATTCAAAAATGTGCAATATCGTTTTTAAAAAAAACAAAGCAATTAATGGATGCTCTGCATAAAGGGAAGCAGATTTGTATTTTAGAACTAATATCTAAATGATAAAACAAACTGTTTGGTGTGTACTAATGTAATAGTGTGTGTGTGTGTGTGGGGGAGGGGGGGGGGTCTGCTGTCAAGTTTCATTTTAGGAAATACAAGGTAATGAGAAGAAATGATCGAAGACAAGTGACATGCAGTTTTTCTCATAACTTATTGTTTCGTATTACTTGGTGTAGACAGTGTAGTGGTCTAGCTGGAAGTTGCAAAAGTAAATAAATTCATGCATCGCAGAAAGCTGAAAGATAACAATACATTTACTGCTTATTTGACTGTCTTTAAAGACGATAGTTTGAATAGGTAGAAAAAGGGAATTATTTCTTTTTTTTTTTTTTCATTTGATTAATTTTAAATAAGTGTAATTTTATTTTCTGGTTTAGTCGGCGATCTGTATTGTGACATTGGAACAGACGTTCAAACGTTAAAGGTAAATTTTGAATTAAAAATTGATTGTTTTGAAGAAGACACAAAAAAAATATATGAAAAATCGAAGCAGGCTAACTGTATTCTCTAGGTCTACTCTGCTAAATGGGTTTGGACATAAAAGAAATGACTTATTCTTAAATCAAAGATTCATTAATACCCCCCCCCCCCACAATAGGGTACACCTATTCATGAACATGTTAGAAATTGGAAAGTCCAAAATATTTCCACGTTATCGTATTTGAACACAATTTCCTTTAAAGCCATTCTTTCTCGACAGTCATAGAATTTAAGAATGTTGAAAAGTGCCTCTTGCCTTGGGGGTTTGAATCGGACCAACTGAAACAGACCTTCTTCAACTCTTGATCTTGTCTTTAGTAATTGTTTTACAGACATCTTTTCTTTCATATTCAGAAAAGCAACTAGTTCAAGTAGGGTGCAAGGATTCCTATTTTCATTACTTATTTCAAAATTTCCCTTTTAAGTTTCATTTTGTAAAAGATTATACTTTCACTTTCAATAGACCATTATTTGAAGCGTACCTTCCACAGGTAGGCCTATAGGATAGGGTTATGCAGGCTAGTCTGCACTTATTACACATAATTTCTTTTGTCACTTGTTTTTTTTTTTTTAATATTATTTCAAAAACAATATTTAAAAAGAATAGACATAATTCGAGCTGACCTAAAATTTTAGCTTTTCTATTTAATAAACTCAGTGTATAATTTTTGGGTTGTCTTTTTTTTTGGTTTTATTTTAGTTTTGGCTTGAGCAGTGTGACCGATTCTTCCCCAACAGTAGTACAGCAGTAAAAATCAAGGTAAAAATAAGTTTTCAAATAGTTGGAAACAGGGCCAACTTTATTAAACTTTATTAAACTTTATTAAACTTTATTTAGTGGGAAAAGAGCTTTAAAAATACAATTTATAGATTTTCAAATCATTTTCATGGAATAATGCCGTATTGCTAACGCTATTATAATAATAATACACGCGTATTCTGTCCGTTGCTAAGACACGTACTAAAACATATGGTGAACGATCTTTCTCTTTCTGCGCCCCCAAACAATGGAATTCTCTTCCACTAGACATCCGCAATATACCAACCACACAGGCCTTCAAAACACATCTCTTTAAACTCTATTACCCCGACTGATTCCCCAAATCTGACCGATAAACGATGCTGCTGGCCGACGTCAATGGCTTCACATGTAAAAGTTCTGGGGTGGGTGAGGTGAATATGCATCTGTCTTTGTTTTGTCTCTATACAGCTGTTCTTTATTACATAAATGTATTTTATTTTATAGTCACGATTATGTTTCTTTTGCTAATATTTTTATGTACAGTGCGGTGAGCCTAGCACTAGGCTGGGGTACCGCGCTATACAAGACAACATATAATAATAATAATAATTTAATAATTATTGTATCTTTCATGGAATAACGAATTTGTAGTCTCATTGATATTTGCAATATGTTAATATTTATAACAGACTACGGGACCTGATGATAATGATGAATATTTATATCAAAATTAACTTTTATTATCACTAGTATCAGTGTATCAGCTGCTAAAAAAATAATAAATGTATGGATGTTTGTAAGGCCAACAGATTTTTACATGCGCTGATCATAAAATAGGTTTGTTTCTGAAGATCAGTCTTAACAAAAATCCGTGAAGCACACCTATACAGAAAAATGATACATTACATGTTCACATCACCTCATATAAATAAATGTTGGTAGACCTAAATAATGAAGTCAGCACACACAAAAAAAATATAACATAACCCATAACCTGATTGTGTTTGTTTTTTCCTAGGCACATATCAACAATGACACCCGAGTTCGAGAAACCCAATCAACAAATGACCAGGTTTGTTTGTTTGCATTAGAATAATAAAAACTTGAAATTTTTGACAACATATTTTCTCTGAAACAAGTTCAAAAGTTTTATTTTAGCAATTACTCAGTATTAGGTCAAAGCCACTGTGAAACAAATCAAGAACCCCACTGGACAATACCGCCGTGAACTCGACAACGATCGAAAGCTTCAAGGCCGCCCTGGCATCTGCTAGGGGCCGTTAGATTGGCAACATCGCTTCCCCAACCGTTGCACATATGCCAGTATATGGATGCAGCAACGTACCGAACCAGAACCAGAACCAGACTAAGAGCAAGAGATATAACAGACTTATAAATAACACACCCATACAGCAAATAATGAAAGGCAAATTTTCATTCAAATAATCATCAAATTGTCAGAGTTAACATAAGATACAACAAAACTTATTTTGAAAATTTAAAGACAAACAGTTTCAATGCAATTTAATTTCAAACTGCTTTTTATTAGAATTAAAAAAAATAAGTATGGAAATGTCGCAGCTATAAATTCTTATCAATTTACAACAAAAAATTATTAAACCACTTATCCACTTCCTATACTATAAATATTAAATTTTTGTATCATATGACAATGACATTTCTTAATATTTAATTTTTAAATGGAGAATGCTTTTTTCCGAAAGAATTTACATCCACTGACCAGCCATTGTGACAGTTTTCTTCAATTTTTTAGTTGATAATTGAAATTGACTCAATTGTTATAAGATTTTTGCACAATATTTGTATGACATGATAAATAATTGAATTTTTAAAAAAAGCTTGTATAAATCTGATATTAATGACAAAATGGTTTTGTTAAATTAAGGGTCAGGATGATTTATCACTCCACATCAAGTTGTTAAATGACTTGACTGAAACAGGACGATGGGACAAGGCATATGAAGCAGCTCTCACTTGTAACTTTGAGACAAAGTTTGTTGAAGAGTTTCATTGGTTTGACTGTCTCCAATTAGTATTTAATGTAAGTTTTAAAAAAAAAAATGGAGTAGTAGTTAAAAAATAAAAATTATCTTAGTATTGAATTATTTTTAAAAGCCCTGTATAAAAAGTAATACAATTTAATATTATTTCATATTACCAGTTATCATGGGCGCCTGCAAGTAGTGACAAGGTGGGGCACTTGCCCTGCCCCCCTCCCCCCCCCCGGATTGATTGATTAAAAAAATTTTTTTAGACAAAAACAGACAACAAATTTATTAAAGTAAAGAGAAAATAAAGCGAAAGTATTTTCTGGGGGCCCCCAGAAAATATTTTGCCACCCCCTAGAAAATTTTCTGGGGGCACCCACGCCAGTTATGATTATAAATAATTAAACTTTTTATTTTGCGTATGCAAAATTTTCAGTCACTCTAATTAATAACATGCTTGAACAAAACTGAGAATAAAATGTAAGATATTATTTTTTCCTAGAATTAGCAACAAATTTGGTGCTGTTTAAGTTTTAATGATTTATGTCCTATAGTATAATGTTAGCCTTAAAATAATATTAGTAGCTAAAATTTAATAAATTGCTTACAAAGGATATTCTTTTACATTCTTTTACTATGTTTCAAATTTCTTAAAAGTAAATACTAATTTAATATTCATTAAATATTCATTCAAAATTGTGTAAATCTTGACATTTTTCCATACAGGAATATGGTTTCAAAAACCCAGACATTAGATTGACCTATGATTACAATCTTCATTACCTCTACATTCTTAGAAACTTCACGTTCGTTAGTTTGTGTACAAGACATGTTGACATTTGTGTCTATGCTTTGAAGAGGTAACATTCTGAAGAAAACTTAAATCTGTTTAATTCTTTAAAATTAAATTTAAAATAAAATTTATTTGTTTTGCATAATTTAATAAATATATGTATTTTATTTAGATATTTGCATAAGCTTTCAAAGAAGTCCTACATGCTGGCTATGGTGTACAAATAGATTACCCTATCCATGCATTTTTGGAACTCTCCAATCCCTGTGGGGCTAACTGCAGTAGTTATGAAGCAAAAGAAACTGACATTGAAGTAGCATTGAAACACCTGTCCACAATTTTTTTCACATTATCCAACAAAATATTTTTTTTCAACTCTTTCTATTGTACATAAATACTTCTTAGAATAAAAAAATATTTTTAAAAAATCTTCTGTCTTGAAATATATACAGTAAAGATAATGTTACAAACAATATAAATATAAAGCAATGTACAGTGAAATTAGTCAACATACAAAAGAGTAAAACAAGGAGCCTAAGTTATCCAACACACCCAAACAGATTATCAATATATAAAGAGAAGAGTGGTTAAGCGAATGGGCAGAGGGCTCAACAGGAAGATATGAGTTTACAAACATACTAATACACAATCTGAAAAAGGGCAAAATTGCCTCCAAAGACAGCAAACAGGTCTTAATCTTTTGCCTGCACAAAAAAAAGTGCACTTCAAATGGATAAAACCTCACATGCCCTGATCTCATCCAAATAAGATGGTACTACATCCACTTGATCACTGCCCATCACTCCAGGACTTTCACCTAACTATCTACCCTTTTCTTCTCACAATTTATGCAAACATAGAGGGGTGAAGGAGACCTGCACATTTTTCACAAAGGTCTCATGTCAAAGGAACTTGCCCAATGTCTACAGAAACAAGATGTTGTTGATACTAATATGACACTTTTAAAAAAATTTGCCATAAGCATCTTTGATAAAAATGTTCAGTACTTATGTGAAGAAATATTCTCAATTAAAAAACAAGTCTTAGATATTTTATAAATATTTATTTTGCGTGATCATTTTTTAAATTTAACACTTAAGAAAAGTGCATACTTTGCCAAATTTAGTTGTACCATGCTTGTAGTTTCTTCACTTTTGAATCATGCAGAAGTTGTTTTTTCATCAATTCTATTGTTAAAGAAACTCTAAAGCAAGTCCAAATGCAAAAAATTAGATATCTGTTGGACATGGGTGTTTTTACCATAAAAAGCATCAGCAATTTTTTATTTAAAAAGCAAGAATATGAACTAAAGATGTTATAGATTTCAATCATTACAGTCCTTATTCCTTTTAATACTGATATAAAATATAATTATGCTATTTCAAATCTATTTTATAATTTGTCAATATTTGTTTTCAAAGAGATGCACTTTTCCTATAATGATTGACTTAATTTTGATTTTGTTATTCTTAGCTTTGATCAGCAATTGAACCATGCCCTGTCCTTGGACATGACAGATAGCACTTGGCATGGTTTGATGAAAGAAATTAGAGGACAGTTTTTTTTCCTGGCTGGTGTTCTTTTGTTAAAGAAGGCTCAGGATGTGAGTAAATATTATGCATGTTCATGTATAATTTTAATGATTCTACATTTTCAATTCAGCTGTATAATTAATAATTGGCCTATGAAGCGTTTATATACAAACAATAATAAATACAGATGAATAAATGCATAAACAGCAATATGGTAAGAAAAATTGTTTGTGTTAATTTTTTAAAAATTATCTTTTCAAAGGAGAAAAGTAGTTTTCTCCAAAAATAATGATTTTTTTGTTTGTTTCCATAACAACACTATTAAAACATGTGTTAAACAAAATCTATTTTAAACATGTAAAACATGACTTTTTATGATCAATTAGGGTTTATTACCAGTGGAAACTGCAGTCAAGGCAGCAGGAGTTTGTTTCTTAACCAGTTATAAAGTTGATCCCATTGACAGCAATGAGCAATGGATTGCCAATCTACCCCAGCACGAAAGCAAATTTTACAGATGGTGGTATCTTCAAAGCTATGATCGTGTGTCTCAGATTGGTATGTTGGGTGACTTTAGAAATGAGCTATTTGTGATATAAAAGTTCTATGAAGATTTCACTCAGAATGGTATGTTGGGTGAATATTTGTGATATAAAAGTTCTATGAAGATTACACTCAGTGTGTTGAAACGTGACATCAGGGATTTATTAATATTCAAAATTGTTTAATTTTGTTAATGACAATGTTTGCCAGGTTTGCAATAAGGTGGTTGGTTGAGAAAAATGGATGGTAGACTGGAGTCAAGGGAAAAAGGCTGGGTGTTAGAAAGTTGGTATTTTGGTCAGGAAGTAAGAGAAAGTCCTGTTCCAAAAAAAACTTTGGGACACACATTTAATATGTGGCCCTATTGGAGATAACAGAGCATCAAGAACATGTGATATCTTTAAAAAGTTGCAGTAAGTTAAAGTAAATAGGATGACAAGATTTTTTTCACTGAAAATTAATGATCTTATTTAATTTTTGTTTCAATAATTATGATTATCAAATGCAAATAAAAATAAATTTACAATTTGTTTTGAAGAATCGGTATGTCTAGCTTCGGCTAAAATATCATAACTTATGAAATGTATTGCTTCAATTGCACCAGTTAAAGAATGATGCAGAAAAATGATTAATTATTTCTAAACCTTTCACTCGTGAAACTCAGAAACTATATATTATACTCTCCTACGTTTCTTAACTTTTGCATTTAAAATTGAAAACCCATGCAAGCAAAAGTATTTTCACAAATCAATTTTTTTCATATGCCATTAAGGCCTACACATTCTGCTGCATAAATTGTTTTTTAAAAAATAAATAAATAAATATTAAGGTTTATGCATGATGTGAATATTATCTTTTATGCAACCCCAGTTTGATTATATCTAATGACAGACAGAAAGGGATGTGTCAATGCATGCTATTAATTTAAGGCTGGCTTTTTTTACAAAATGTATGAGAATGTAATACATTGTTTGGTTTTCTTTAAAATTTAGGACACATGTTGAGCCAATGGACTAGTTCCAACATTCTGGAATTGACTAAAACACATCAGTTTATGACACCTGATGGTCAAAAATATCTATACAAGCTTCTGTTTGGTAATGAGGCTGAGACAGAAGAAATGAAACAATCTTTTTTCAACCAATCCAGGGAGCTGTTGGATAAATCAGCCCTCAGGACTCAATTGACAGACAGACAACTAGCAGAGATAGATAGAGGTTAGCACTAGAGACTAGAGAAAAAACTTTAAATTGTGTCTCAATTCTACTTTTATGATATGATGACTTAATCTGGAATTTATTTAAATTATTTCTAATGTCATTTTAGATTCAAGATCTTATATAGCCATGATATGTGATGATGGGTAGAAATGCAAAAAATACTAAGTTCTTTTTTGGGGTTGGTGGTCATTCAGAAGGATGCATGAGACTTTTATCATGCAACATGAGCCTTGGCCTTAATTACAAATAAAAGAAAGCCTGAACTTTGCAAGAATAAAAAGACATATTGTTATGTTGGTATAAACAGGCTAGTGTTAGGCAGCGTACTATTTATAATTATTAAAATACTGCAGATATTGCTTCCACTTTTGGGCGACTTTAGTGTTTCAAACTTTTAAAAGATAACTATAATCAAGATGAATTTAATCGGTTTAAATTATTTATTGTGCTTTTTTTAATACTCTTGCTTCTCATAATGCAATTGGAACCATGGTAAAATAATATCAAAATATGTATATTTATAATGACCTTGTGAAAGTGACAATCGATCTTTTCACAATGTCTGTGGTACCCAGTACAATGAATTACTTCTCTCCTGCACAGATACTCACTTTAAATCATTTTAATCTGTTATTTCTTTTATTATACTTTATATTTATAAATAAATACCTAGTATTTAAAATTTAAACAAGGATAAGCCTACAGGTATTACTTATATTGATACTTACAGTTGCATGTAAACTTCATCTGTGCAACCTGTCTCATTTGGTATGGTTGTGTCAACAGCACTACTCACCAGACATGGATGTACAACCTCACTGTGAGTACTCACATGTCTAAAATGGTGTGATTTTTATTCAGCTTGTTACTTTATAAAATATATTGGACATTTGTATAATTTCATTTATTCTGAAGGTAGTTAAATAATGTCTATATTAATTGATTAATTTTAAATGACTCATTCTGAGGGCAGATAACTGAAATTGCTTTGTTTTTATTAGTTCAAAAGAATTCATAATAAATTCCACAATTAAGGATCAATAATCCGTATTATTTTGATCACATAATAAGTAAAGGAGAAAGGTGTTTTTTAATGATACTTTGTGATCAGGTTTTAAAAAATTATGATTTTTGATACATAAAACTTTGTTATGTAAGGTATAAAGAGATTGTTAAACACGGGACATCTTTTTTTAATTCAGATAACAATGTAGAAAGAGTAATTTTTGAGTTATTATTTATATTACTAATTTTTTTCATAGATGAATAAGAATTGTGATAATCGTGACATGAGGTTCATGTATTCCATTTCTGAGAAGTATTTCTCAACAACATTTTATAAAAGCCATTAAACATTTTATTATTATCTCTACCTTCGGCAGATCCATTTTTTACCATAGAAGACTTTCATTATGATGTGAGGAGCATGGACAATGGAGTTATTGGCTCATTATGCCAAACTGACATTTTGGTAAATTGTCAATCAAATTTAACTTATTAAACTTTATTTATTAATAAAAGATTTTGTAAATGAACTTAGTTTTCAAACTACCGCTTAAATTTATTATAGTTTACTTCTAAAGAAACATTGATATCCTTAGCTGTTAGCATTAGGGCTATACAAAGGAATGTATTTTTTAATAAATTGGAACAAATTTATTATAGATTAAAATAAAATTATACCTATTATTTATTGCAGGTTTTCCTGTTAGCCACTGTGCGTTGCTCATCCCATGAGGTGAGTGATGTTAGTGCTTTGATTGATCCTTCATGGCACAGATTATCAATGCCAGTTTGTCTGACTCAGGATCTATGTACCCCAGAACAAGCTGAATGGTGGGCTGCAGCTTTTAGCTATTGTACTTCAAAATACAAGTAAGAGTTTTTTTTTAACTGATATATAATAAGAGGACTGCAATTATGTATTCTTTAAATGTTTCATAATTCAAAAGTTCTTCAGGTTTTATCAATTTTATTTTAAAAATTCTTATTTGAATAATTTACCCCAAAAAAAAATATTTTATCATAAGATATTTATTTTTACCTACAATATATTAAACAAATGAATTTGAGGATTGTTTTGCCGAAGGGAAAATTAAATAAAAGTTTTTATGTTTAAGCATTTTTACATCTATAAAAAATGTACTATTAACCACGCAGATCTAAATTTCTTGATATGAGGCAAATTCTGGTCAAAGGGATTGAAACTGTCCGGCTGGTTGGACCACACGGCATGTCTGTACAGATGATGGTCCACGTTGCGAGGTCACTGCGTGCAAAGGTTGGTGGATTTCTTAAGAATTAATTTAGCTGATTCATGTTTTAGCTCCCGTTATTTAAATATGCCTTTTTGACTTGTTCAGCAATAATTTGTTTCATTTGTAAATATTTCATTTTTATTTTTGGGAGAAATTTGTGAGCTTGACAATTAATTGATTGATTACTACATTTTTTTCAACTCCAACTTTTTAGTACTATTAGTCAAAGATTGACAGGCTACATTGAATTATAATTCAACTTATCAAATTTTTACACAGACATATTGCTTCTGTCTTCAGTCACCACACTTAACAACTGTTTGGTCTACAACTCATAGAATAGTGCATTTTCATCAAATAAAATAAGACAGTCATATTCCACAAATGAATAATAAACAAAATAAATTACGTCAGTTAAAAAGATATATTACATTGTCTCTCCATGTTAGAAGATTACCAGATTATAAGAAGTCATTAATAAAAGCTTTTACATGGGCTTCAACGTTTAGCCTAAGTAATGTTATAAAAAATGAAATTTTAACTATATAAAGTGCTACATTTAAAGACAAGTGTGACTACTTAAAATGATAGATTCATGGAAAATAACTTAAAATGATATTCATCCCTGTGGCTATACAGCCTATATAGGGGCTTTGGCCTGCCTCACTACTTCCTTCCACTCAGACCTAACTAACTTAAAATTCATAGAAAATATATCAGACGAAATGTATGCAAATTTCGAAAATCAATTTTCTCTCTAAATATGTAATTAGCTTTTGGGGTGTATTTTAAATTATAATTTAAATATTATAAGGACTCTAAATGTTTTTGGTAAAAATTGTTATCTACAGGTAAAAGCCTTGCAAGAAGTTGGAAGTGATTATAAATGTCCAGTAGCAGAGATTATAGCCATTGAAAAGAGAGCTGAACAGTACTGGGAAAAAATTAAATTTTATATGGAAAAGCTGCAGAGGTAGTCACTTCATCATCATCATCATAATTATCATGTCCCTTAGTCCTTGGACCGTTGGGGCGCCACAGATGACATGAAAACTATCCTCCATTTCTCTCGGTCTTCTGCACTACGCATAGCATCGCCTAGTTTAATCCCGTCCACTCTTTGGTGTTATCTTCCCATCTTTGTCTCTGTCTTCCTCTTCAACTCACTCCGCTAGTTGTGCCCTTGCATCATTTCTTTGGTGAGCCATTGTTTTCTTGTCACGTGGCCTTACCACTCATGTTTTCACTTTTTTACAAACACCAGGAGGTCATTGTAGTCACTTGCAGATTTTAAATTTAACTTAGCTATCTGTATAACAGAATATAACAATTTATAGCTTTAATCAGAGATGGAAATTGGAGCAGGTCTTTTTTGTCAACTCCAGCTCTGCTTTGAGCTCTGGCAAAATTAAAAAGGTGGAGTGGTGGTTGATGGGGGTTCTGAATAATTAAAATTTTTTTTATTTTTTTCATTTAAACCATCTTATTAAATAGTCGTTAGAGAGACATATACATTGTACAGCTAACATAACAGTTAGAAGAATAGTGTACCATAGCTGGTAGAAGAGTGGGGCACAATAGCTGGTAGAAGATGGGACAACATAGCTGTAAAAGAGTGGGCAACATAGCTGGTAGAAAAGACGGGGAAACAAAGCTGGTCAAACAACAGGGTATCAATTCAAATAAATTAATTTTTTTTTAAATTTCTTTTAAAATTTTTACAAATTATATTATGAAGAAATTTTAGAACCTTGGAGCAGAAATACATTTTACCAGCTCCACTCTAGCTCTGGGCAAAAAGACACTGCTCCAGAGCTTTGATCTCCATACCAATTCCTGAAACAAAGCATTCAAAAACATTTTAAAAAATAAAACTAAAGGCAAATTGAAAATAAAATTAAGTTAAGTTCTGTCAATTAGTTTATTTATTTCAATTTCTAAATTGATAAGAAAAGAATTAAATAAATAGTTTAAAAAAATATTTTTTTTCAATTTGTATTAGACCTCATTATAATTTCTTAAAAAGAGAATTTTCAATGATTAAAGGGATACAATCCAGATGCATCATTATTTAAGAATGTCAATTACTTTTGGGAGCAAAATATATAATGACTACTAAATGAAATATATAAGAAAAAAGATTTCTTCCAAATCCTTCAAACTCCATTTCATGGTAAATTTGGTATTCACAAGGTGTATGCCATTAATAATGATTTAAGGTTATTGAAATTAATATATTGTATGTTTTATGTTATGTTTATGTATTGCAACACTTAACTTACTAAAACAAAACTTACTTCATCAGGCTCATATATTTATTTTCATATGTTAGACAAATATAAGCAAATAACAACATAGGCATAAAGTCATTTTATCTTCTTAGGAATGAGAACCTTACAGCTCCAGATGAAAGATTATTTAAAAAACCTCAAGATATGGAAATTTCTCCTGAACAAATTGAGTCCTATTTGTCAGAATCCATCTTTTCTCTTGCTCTTACTTCAATGAGTAGGTCAGACTATGCCATGGCCATTGAAGGTTTCATGAAGATTGGATCTGCAGAAGCAAACCTGTACTGTGCAAAGGTAAACCCTTGAGTCTTTGGAATCCTACCATTTGATTTTTGATGTATCCGAATAAAATATCTAAATTATAATTTTATAGGTTACGTTTTTTTAGATACTAAGTAAAACATCACTTTAAAAAGAAAATATTTTTATCTTTTCATAAAATAACAGCTGACATCTTTTAAATTTAGTTCTATTGTTATTATATATATTTTTAAAAGTTAAATTAAATTTAAAGTAAAACAAATAATAAAAAATTTGTTACCATCTGTAACATAATGTAATTTTGTGTTTATACAACTAGTATACTTAGTTATATTTACTAAAAATACCTGTAGCATGAATGAGCATTACATTAAAAACTTATTATAATGAGATTTATTTATACCTAAAATAGAACAATAATAATTTATAATTAATTAGAAAATGACTAAAAATACACTTTAAATGAAATGTAACTAAACAATATTGTCACTTGTTAGAAATGGAAAGTTTGAAAAATTTTACTGTGAATATAAAATTATTTTTACTCTGACTTCTAATCTCAATTTTTTTTAAAAACAGTTAATCATGTATTTTTCATTTACACGGTTGCAATATTTGATTACTTCTCTAAATTATAAATGAAATTCAAACATGATTATTTAGTTCCTTGTTTAACATTTTTGAACTTTATATTTGTAGTAATTGAAGCTACCAATTTGTCATTGGTGTTTAGGGATCTAGAAAATAGAATGCTATTATTTCAGGCCTACAAACAATGGGCAGAGAAAGAAAAAATTGAAGATGATGGCTCAGAGGAAAAGCAGCGTTGGATAGAAGAACTTCTTCTCCACTCCAGGGCTATTCTCTATAATCTTGTTGAGACTGGGCAGGGTGACCTAGTAAGCTGCCTCATATTATTTTATCTTTTTATTAATACATTTTTCTGTGTTACTTCTTTTCAAACAAGTTTGGGATAATTTGATCATGGAATAATTCAGATTACTTTAAATTCTCTTAAATTTTTTTAATTTTTACAATGAACATCAGCCAAATAAAACTTTTCAAATGTTTTATTCATTTTTGTGCACTACACATCAAAAATCAGTGTCAAAGTATGATAAGTAGCAAACTTAAAAAGCAACAAAGCAGATTAAAGCTATAAATAACATAAAAATAACATTTAGTGGATGCCTTTGGGTGTTTTTTTTTTTATTTTTAAAAGGTGTGGTTTTTTTTTAAATTAGCAGTGTGAATCACAATATTTCTTAAAATGGTAACTTAATCAATGGTCGTTAAGATTACATCCTTTTTAAATATTGATCAATTATATAAATATTATATCATAAGGTGTAAATATTATAAAATTTATTTCCTCTAGTAAGTTTTACCATTTTAATGAAAAAAAGAATTGAAATAAAACACATGTTAGTTTGATAATTTATAGACAATGTTTAAAATTAATTATTATTATTTTAAATTAAGAGCCTAATGGGTGTTGAAAAAGAATTGGATGAAGTTGAGCTGATCATCCATAGAGAGAAATTCTGTAAGTGCCTATACATCCCATGTTTTTTAACAACTTAATATTTTGTTTCAAGAATTTTAAAGGTTTACTGGCCTTATCTCAATAATTTCATTTATTAATTGATATTAATTTTTATTTCTTAACTTAAAATTGTTTTATGGAGCAAAAAAATATATTTTTAATAATGTACAACACATACCATTATTCTAATTATCACAGCTAAATATATTACAATTCAATAGATTTACAGACTGGTTTAGATTTATTGCAATATATTTATTTCAGCTGAAATTCAAGACTCATTGTGTGACAGTGGCTATATCCAAACTCCATCAAAATCAGAATTTGATATCAAGTCTCCTTCGAGTGCAAGAAGACAGCTCATTAATAGTCCATCCTCAAGTCAGGTAGGCTAGCTGGAGCTGTCTAATAACTATTTACTTTTATATTTTAAAATATTTAAATTGATAGCAAATTACATTTTGTTAACATTCTTTTATTATATCTGGCCCTATTTGTCACATAAATCTGTGTATACATTTATTTTTTTTTATTTTCAACTCAATTCACTCAGCAAGACTCAAAGGCTGGTAGTGGATATAGGAGTCAAGTAGTTCAGGTGAACAGAGCTCCAACATCTCCTGAAAATGTACTACATGAAATAAGAAATCTACAAATGAGTCAGCAGCAACTGGAACGTTCAATTGTCATCAGAAACAATGAACAGCAGCAGAATACAGATGGCCTGATTAAAATTATAACAGAAAGAAATGACCAGATTATTGCTGTCAACAATCAGATGATAAAGGAAGTGTGTGACAGCAACAGTGCAATTAAGGAAACTGTGGAACAGAATTCAGAGCTGATAAGAAATCTACAGGTATGAAACATCCATTGACAAAGCAGAAATCTTTAATGAATTAAGTATAAGGTCATAATAATGTATAAGTTATGTATGGGAATGTAATGCTTTCTATTACTCTATATTGTTTTTACCATATAAATTATTATACGTTTAGATTAACTTCATTATCTGTCAAACCCCTTCATTCTCCAGAGTTTTGTGGGAGAGAGCAAAAATGTAGTGGTAGAGATACAGGTATGTGCTGGTATATTTTTCAACAGTCTTTGATTTAAAAAAACATGATCAAAATATATATTTGAAGAGCTGACTTTCAAAACGCTGTATCCGCCATTTTGAAAAAAAAATAGATAACCGTACATTCTTGTAGAGCAAACCAGGTTCCTTAAGGACATGTTAAAGTTTATTTACAAAACATATTTTATTCCTATATTATTCTATGTCTAAAAATGATTTTATTTTCTAAATGTGGTGTCTATTTTTTTTTAAATTATCAAAATGATGTGATTTGTAATTTATAAACACACTGAAACATTTGGTGCTGGGAAAATTGATATTTCAAAATGGATATACAGCATTTTGTCGCTAAGTGATAGTTGGATACACAGCATTTTGAAACAAAATAAGAAATTAAATCTGGTTATTAAATACATTTTAATTAACCCACATGTCAATTTTCATCATAATCTAACATATATATTGAATATACACCTACATCAACACCTACCTTTCCAAAAATTTGAGCCATCATTGCGTAGAAGAAAAAGTTGAATATCTCAAAACGACAAAAATGGAGAAACAGCATTTTGAAAATCAACTCTTCATTTGTTGAAATTTAAATATTTACATATTTAAATATAAATACTTTAGAAAAGGCCTATTTAAGAACATTTTTTAAATTTCATTTAATTCAACAAAACGTTTTGATATCCAAGGTCTTGACTGGTTTATTTCAAAATGAGTTTTTCCCCGATTGCTTGTGAACGTATAGATTTAAGAAACAACAATGAAAAAGTAGACATATAAGATACATCAGTATTTTAGTTAGAAGCATTGCAAAGCATTCTTGAACGTATTAAACTTTTGTTAAGTCTATTTCACAGGGCTAAGTCTGGTCAAATCAAAGCACATAGCTAAACATATTATCATTGCTACTGGCAAATTTCTAATACGTGACTCTAATTAATTTTTTTAAATAACAAAAACACTTTTTTCTTTAATCTTCATTCGGAATTCCATCACTCTCTAAAATCTCCCAAACCTTTCAGCCCACTTTGCAATCCCAAAGCCATGCTGGGGAGGTGCTAACACCTACTTTGAGAACACTTGATTAAAAAAAAATTGGAAGTTTTGATTTGAGAGATGAATACAAACCTTGTTTCTAACTGTTAGACAACAAATGTTATTCAGATTTCTTTTTACTGAATACATTTTTTAATGCGTTATATATGACATAATTTTCAGAAAGAAATTAAGGACTTGAAACAACAATCACCAGTTGTTCAAACTCCAACAAGTCATTCTGGCCTAATGCCAAATAATATGGCCACACAGTTTCCTGGAGAACAGTACCACCAACCAAGTATACTCACACCTATTTCCCAACAGCAAGGTCTCCCAACACATTTTTACCATGTGCCAGGTTTATGGGCAGCACAGCCACAAGAGCGACATTTCTTGTCTACGGAGGGACAACAATTTCCAGCAAATTTTTCACAGCCCCAACAATTGAACACTCCTCAGCAGGTTGGTGCTAACGATTTATTTAATTTGAAAACATGGGAGAGATTCATTGATGTACTGACCCTGCACAACTAACATTTTTTTTCTCCTATTTTAGGATTACTCTCCCAGTATTTGTAAACTATTGATTGATCTCAAATAATAATGTTCATTGCTTATATTATTATAGAATGCTAGAGGAATTCTCATTTCATAACCCACACATTTTTCAAAGCTCAAACCAGTGGGTTAAAAAAAAATTTCGATGTATGAATTGACCTTGTGTTAACTTCCAATACTTTTTTAAAACATATTTTTGTTAATTTCTTTATGTAGTCCTTTTTTTTAGCAAGGAATAAAAATAAAACTATATAATTATTATTATTATTATTATTATGGGTAGTATTCTATAGTGTGGTACCCCAGCCTAGGGCAGGGCTCACCACGCTGTACATGCAAATTAAAATGAACTTAAAAATATAAATATAAAACCAACCATTCCATAACAATTTACATGTGAAGCCATGGACGGCACTCAGCAGCATCGTTTAACTTTCAGAGGGGGGAATCAGTCAGGATAGTAAAGTTTAAAGAGGTGTGTTTTGAGTGCAGTTTTGAAGGCTGTGATGGTTGATATATTTCTGATGTGTAGTGGAAGAGAATTCCATTGTTTGGGGGCACAGTAAGAGAAAGATCTTTCACCGTATGTTTTTGTGCGAGTCTTAGGGACAGAAAGAATACGATCGTCTGCGGAGGAGCGAAGCTGTCGAAGGGGTGAATAGACAGAGAGAATTTCGGTTAGATATGAAGGGCAGGAATTCGAGAAAAAGTGGTGGCACAGAACAGAGAGTTTATAATCAATCCGTGCTTGTACAGGGAGCCAATGAAGTGAATGAAGTAGTGGTGTGACGTGATCACGTTTTTGTTGCCTTTAAAACTAGCCGAGCATGATTGTAATCCCTCAGTTTGCTAGTTATTTAACGTTATTCTCGTTAATGGAGTCATAAGTGTAGCCATAAGTTAAAAACGTTAATTAAAAAAAAAATATTTGATTATGTATGTCAAATAAATATGAATAAATCATTTGAGTACATGAACAGAAAAAAAAAACCCTCTGTAATAATTTATACTGATCAAAACAGGAGATTCGAAGGTGCCTTATAACCACCCCCTCCCCTTTCCCCCCAAGCCAAAAGTTGTAATTTTGTTTACCTGTCTGAATCAGGCTAATTACATAATGTATCATGCCGGTGCTATGCATGTGAGACCCAACAACCCCATATTTTTATCACATACATTTGTTTTCCTGTTTTTTTAAACATTGATGTAAAATATATTTCCAGCATCTGAACAAGAAATCTGGTAAAGGTGAGAGGAAGAATCAACACAGAGCTACTGATTCTTCCTTGTCTAGCATCAATAAACCAATGCATGGAGCACAAGGTCCAGATCCAGATACATTCACACCGGTGGTGGAAATCTCAGAGGCATTGTTAGACAGTGTGCTAGATAAAGTTAAACAGGAAGTGAAATCAGTGGAGAAAAAACAACAGGAACAAACAGAAAGGGGAAAAGTCCTTCAAGCACAAATTGAAGAATTCTTTAAGGCACATAGAGAAATGCAAGAGAAATTAAAGGAACAAACAGAGCAGAAAAGACTGGAACAAGTTCAAAGGGAACAGAAAGGACAAATGGAACAGTTGATAAAAGAAAGGGAACATGCCCAGAAACTGGAAAGGAAACAAAAAAAACTAGAGGAAGAAATAGTCAGAAAACAAATGGAGGATAATAGAAAGTTGGAACAAATGCAAAATGAGATCATGCAGTTAAAACAAAAGGAAGAAATCCAACAAAGGGCACTGATAGAACAGCAACAAAGGATGAATAAACAAAGGGAAGAAATCCAACAAAGGGAAAAAACCCAAAAAAGAGAAAAAGAACAAATGAAACTGTTAGAAACAATGTTAAAAGAACAAAATGAGCAAAAAGAAAAATTTGAAGAAATCCAAAAACAACTGGAAGAGTTTAAACTTAAAGAAGAATCCAAACAGAAAGAACTGATGGAACAGGAACAAATGGAGCTTAAACAAAGGGAAGAAGCCCAACAAAGTGAAGAAATGAAACAAAAGGAAGAAGCCCAACAAAGGGAAGAAATGAAGCAAAGGGAAGAAGCCCAACAAAGGGAAGAAATGAAGCAAAGGGAAGAAGCCCAACAAAGGGAACAAATGCTTAGATCAACTGGACAACAACCTTATTATACTACACCCATGGGCAGGCCAATTATTAAAGCCTCTAAATTCAAAATTTCCCCAAAAGGATCCTCTGCTGACAGCACGCTCTGCAGCAGTACCTCAAGCTTTGAAACACGTATGAAACGTGATCATGCCAAAGAAGTAACCAACAGACATGACTCATCTCAGACAAATCTGAAATCTCAGCAGTCTTCTCTGGCAGCCTTCAAGCCAGCTTTGCAAGACAAGACTGCAATACAAAAACCAAAAGTCACAATGGAATCTGCTAGATCTGATATGATCTATTGTGACTCCAGGGTCAACAAATCTGATCCTAAGTCTACAGAGTCTGTGAGTTATATTGGTTAATATTTTATCCTTATTTTGGTTAATATATTATCATTATGTTTTTGTTAATATGTTATCCTTATGTTGGTTTATATAATATCTCTATGTTGGTTAAACTTTATTTTCCTGTAAACATTGACTCCTTATATTCTATGAATTAAAAATGTTTGGTTAAATTATATATATACAAATGCACAGAAGCTTAAAGTGATGTAACAGGTGCCATTGACAATGATTGCTAATTTTTTTAGGAACATTGTTTAATTAAATAGCACACTTTAATTTACTTTAAAAGAAACTATTAATATAATTAGCTTTTTTTTTTTTTTTAATGATCATTTAACTTGAAATCTCATAGAAACCTACAGCTGCTCATGGTGAAGTTTTGCTGAACTACTCAGAGAAAATGACAGGTAGCTAATTTAATTTTCATACAATCTATAGTTCAACACTATGTACACCAACTATAGTAGAGATGGGCAAACCAAGGCTCATGAGCCGATTATGGCTCCTGCCTCAGTCTTGAATGGCTCCCGGGCCCCTTTAAAAAAAACATAATGAAAATAATCATAAACAGGAAAATTGACAAAAAAATTAACGTGTAATTTGAATTTTCCATTGCACATACCACTAATATTCAGATGATTTGGATAAAATGTGCCCCCCCCCCCATTTCCACTTTTACCATTTATGGCTCCCATGCCCCTGTTACCTCTTGAATTTAGCTCGCAGTTACAAAAGTTTGCCCACTATAGGATTGTCCTATTTTTAAAGTTAAAGAAGATCCTTTTAATATCCAAAAAAATCAAATTTCTTTTTATTTGTTAGGTAATAGGTATTGCTACTGTCACTTTGATCAGGGAGGGAGCAGAAATCAAGGGCATGAAGGCTCTCAAATTAAACTTGGTTTGGGGAGGGGCCTCAGTGATTTATTTTAACACATTTCACCCCCAAACCAAACACCTATTGTTATTTTTTTAAATTGACAGATTTTTTTCTATAACTTGTACCTAACAATAAAAAGGGATTTATTTTTAAAATTGAAAAATCTTGTTCACAAGGTGGGAAACCTGCTTCCCGCCGCACATTCAAAACAAATGAAATTGCCTAAATATGGACAGCTTGATTCAGTTAGAAGCATGATGCCCTGGCAAACTGTCCAGAGTGCCTATGCCTTAAGATGCCACTGGGGATACATTTTTTTATTTTCTTCAGGGGTTCTGGTTCTGTGTATAGGGTGTTTTTGTGGAATGGCAGTTCTTCAAAGATAGTTGAGGCAGAATAATAACCAATTCAAACTGTTCAATGTTTAAGGTTCTAAGACCAAGTGCGGACAAAAATAAGACTCACATTTGCATCAACAAACAAGTCAGAATAATATTAGCAAAACATCAGTACATAATTTAGACCATTTTGAGCTTGATGCAAATTTTACACGTCTGCATGAAGATTCCTCAAGTGATGATGATACTGATGGATCTTCAAGTGACATCTCCAGTGAAGATTCCAGTATTAGTAATGGTCCTCCATATGAAGGGATGGTATGCGTTAGCAAAGCAATTACATTTTCACCAACTGAGGACATGAGATCACATTGTTGGAATGGTGTTGAAAGTAAACGGAACCTACAATCTCAAGTGGGTAAGTTGTCAGATAAGATTTCAAAAATATATTTATCTGTGATAGCCCTATTTGTGTATAATATTTCAGCTATTCATCACAAGATAATTGTTGAAAAATTTTAACATTAATAAAAGTATTGAATTGAGCAGGAAGCATACAGTTAATATCACTAAAGTGCCAGATTCTTCAATCTGACACTGCAACTGGAAAATGGCAAAGGAAAGTGAAGGGCAGCATTAAGATTCAGCAAAACAAATTAGAGCAGCAGTTCAAACTGATCGTTACTGACAAGGTATTCATTTTTTTTAATGTCAGATTTCAATAGATAAAGCTACTACCTGATTGAACTTGTCTGCCTAAAATATAATGCTCTCAATAGTTAATTTTTTAAAAATGTAACTTTGATGATAAAAAATTTCCTCACTTTAAAAAGGGAAGAAAAGCAAGAGAAACTCCTAAGTTTATTATAATGTCTCTTTATTTTAAAGAAAATTTATTGTACAGAAGATACAAATGTTTTCAATGAAAAAGAATAGCTTAATTTTTTAAGAAATGAATTGTATAAATAAAACTCATTATGTTTTTTAAAATCTGTTTTCACAGACCAGTAAATGTTTAGCAGAATATGCCATCACATCCAACATGAAACTGTTGCCTTTTTCAAATTCTGATCGCACATTAGTGTGTACCTGGGATGTTGATAACTCTAGATTAATTAAAAAAGGGGGAAAGAGTTCTGGACTGAAGGTGAACCCTGAGCCATTCGCCATTAAAGTTGTGAATGCGACAAAAGCAAAACAACTTCTGATGGTGTTTAAAGAATCTATTCAGCAAGTAGGTCATGTGACAGTTGATGATTCCAGTGATGGCTCGAGTGATGTCACTAGTGAAGATCTCAGTGGGGATGAAACATCTCCACATGAAACATCTTCACATGAAACATCTCCACATGAGGCCACTGAGTCCCCTCAAGGAACAGCAGCATTCCCAGTACAGAATTTGAGAAACGTCTACATCTCAAATGCCACAAAGGGTAGGCCATGCAGAGATTTAAACTTTAGAATCATAATAAGTTTTAAGTCACTGTAATGAAACAGTAAAAAAAAGTTCTGATGGAGAAACCAATGCCCTGAATATACTTTTTAATAAATTCTGGATTTGATCATTATAAAATTTAGAAGGGAAAGCTTTCTTCAAATGCATTGATTAGCCTCACTCCCTCATTTAGCGGATGGGCATCAATTATAAAAAATATTAGCAAAATATATTTTGAATCTATGTTTCTCTCTTGAATCTGTGTTTCTCTCACTCTATTCAGAATAATGAAACAGGGCATTTCAAATTAATTTTTTTTTCCAATTAGAAATGATAATTTGTATATTAGGCCCATGGAAAAAATTAATCATTCACAATGCATTTTATGGTGGAGTTTCCATTTATTACAATTTTGATAATTTTTAAGCTAAGCTTCTGAATCTACAGAAGTACTGCTTTCAACAAGATTAAGTTTATATGTGATGAGCTTTCATCATCATGCTGATAACAAATTATATATTTATATTTAAACAACGTTTCAGATGGTAGAATACATCAGGGTGAGCACAGACCGAATAGGGGTCAAGGCAAGTGGTACCAGCAAAATACTTTTTAGCTTAGAATGTATGATTTACACCAGAGAGAGTGATGAGAATAGATTGATACAAGTTGTGGTACATGAGGGTGATGAGAATAGATTGATACAAGTTGTGGTACATGAGAGTGATGAGAATAGATTGATACAAGTTATGGTACATGAGAGTGATGAGAATAGATTAATACAAGTTATGGTACATGAGAGTGATGAGAATAGATTGATACAAGTTGTGGTACATGAGAGTGATGAGAATAGATTGATACAAGTTATGGTACATGAGAGTGATGAGAATAGATTAATACAAGTTATGGTACGTGAGAGTGATGAAAATAGATTGATACAAGTTGTGGTACGTGTGAGTGATGAGAATAGATTGATACAAGTTATGGTACATGAGAGTGATGAGAATAGATTGATACAAGTTGTGGTACGTGAGAGTGATGAGAATCGATTGATACAAGTTATGGTACATGAGAGTGATGAGAATAGATTGATACAAGTTGTGGTACGTGAGAGTGATGAGAATCGATTGATACAAGTTATGGTACATGAGAGTGATGAGAATAGATTGATACAAGTTGTGGTACATGAGAGTGATGAGAATAGATTGATACAAGTTGTGGTAAGTGAGAGTGATGAGAATAGATTGATACAAGTTATGGTACGTGAGAGTGATGAGAATAGATTGATACAAGTTGTGGTACGTGAAAGTGATAAGAATAGATTGATACAATTTATGGTACATTATCATCATATTGTGGTTTCAACCAAATACACTATCCCTTTTGATTTTTAGTTTCCCACACTTTTTAACATTTTATATTAGCAATAGCTTCTTGAAAATTCTTATTTAATCCTAATAATGTCACCAGTTTGAGATTTCTTTTCTGTCAGGCTACTTTTAAAGCTAAGTCTTTTTCTAATTCTTTGACTTTGTCATGTGCTGTGTGTTTGATCAAACCATTCAGCATAAATGGTTCCATTGTATTTTTTTTTGTTGTATTTCTTATTCTTATTATTCCCTTGAATTTGAAAAGGGCTATAATAGTGTACAATTGTTTGGCATCATGTGTCAGGTACTGAGACAACCTAATCAGAATGTTAAATTTTTTAAAACACTAACCGAATTTAGATTTTTATATGAGTTTCATTCTAAAATTAACTCTATTTAATTTAGAAAAATTTTCAACATTTAAGTTGCACTCTGTTCAACCAGAGTTAAACAGACACTGTAAGTTGTATGTCTGCCAAGACAGACACTGTAAGTTGTATGTCTGCCAAGACAGACACTGTAAGTTGTATGTCTGCCAAGACAGACACTGTAAGTTGTATGTCTGCCAAGACAGATACTGTAAGTTGTATGTCTGCTAAGACAGACTCTGTAAGTTGTATGTCTGCCAAGACAGACACTGTAAGATGTATGTCTGCAAAGACAGACTCTGTAAGTTGTATGTCTGCCAAAACAGACTCTGTAAGTTGTATGTCTGCCAAGACAGATACTGTAAGTTGTATGTCTGCCAAGACAGATACTGTAAGTTGTATGTCTGCCAAGACAGACACTGTAAGTTGTATGTCTGCCAAGACAGATACTGTAAGTTGTATGTCTGCCAAGACAGATACTGTAAGTTGTATGTCTGCCAAGACAGACTCTGTAAGTTGTATGTCTGCCAAGACAGACACTGTAAGTTGTATGTCTGCCAAGACAGACACTGTAAGTTGTATGTCTGCCAAGACAGATACTGTAAGTTGTATGTCTGCTAAGACAGACTCTGTAAGTTGTATGTCTGCTAAGACAGACTCTGTAAGATGTATGTCTGCCAAGACAGACACTGTAAGATGTATGTCTGCCAAGACAGACTCTGTAAGTTGTATGTCTGCCAAGACAGACACTGTAAGTTGTATGTCTGCCAAGACAGACACTGTAAGTTGTATGTCTGCCAAGACAGACACTGTAAGTTGTATGTCTGCCAAGACAGACACTGTAAGTTGTAAGTCTTCAAAGCTGTAATTCTATACATTTTTGTTTTCGCTTTCAGCTGGCATAGTAAGAGCACCACCTGAGCATGGACAGAGTAGGCCACCAGGCAAGTTACAAAAAATACAACTTTTCATCTTTTTTTTTTTTTTTGTACTTAAACTGACTAATGGAGAATTAGTCTCTGATTAATTTATTTCATCAAACCTTAAGCACACTGCATTAAATTGGTGTCATTGCTCAATGAATTAAATTATCATTTGGTGCTGTATTTAAGCTCTTATAACACAACCATATTTTTATTTCTTCAAATACACAGGTGAAGAATGAGAACAATATTTAAGAGTAATTAGGTCAGTAAATGCTTTCACTAAGAAATAACTCTATTTTGTAACTGTATAAGTTGTCCCCCACACACACAAAAAAAAAAATTTGATTTAAAAATTAATAAAATACAACATATGTAGAATTAATTTTTTTAAATTTTTATTTCAGATTCAAGCTTTAAATGTGATTTTCATAGAAGTAAAAGAAACGCAAATAATGTAGAAGATCAAAAGACCAATGGCTTAAACTATAAATTTAGAAACAGAGGCAAGAAAATACATCAAACTACTGCTGGTAAAGGCAGTTTATCTAATGATGGAGAACAAGACAATGAAACAACAGACAATGAAGAAGATGAAGAACAAGACAATGAAACAACAGACAAATTATGTGATGAGGAACAAGACAATGAAACAACAGACAAATTATGTGATGAGGAACAAGACAATGAAACAACAGACAAATTAGATGATGAGGAACAAGACAATGAAACAACAGACAAATTATGTGATGAGGAACAAGACAATGAAACAACAGACAATGAAGTTGATGAAGAACAAGACAATGAAACAACAGACAAATTAGATGATGAGGAACAAGACAATGAAACAACAGACAATGAAGATGATGAAGAACAAGACAATGAAACAACAGACAAATTAGATGATGAAGAACAAGACAATGAAACAACAGACAAATTAGATGATGAGGAACAAGACAATGAAACAACAGACAAATTATGTGATGAGGAACAAGACAATGAAACAACAGACAATGAAGATGATGAAGAACAAGACAATGAAACAACAGACAAATTAGATGATGAATAACAAGACAATGAAACAACAGACAAATTAGATGATGAGGAACAAGTTAATGAAACAACAGACAATGAAGATGATGAAGAACAAGACAATGAAACAACAGACAATGAAGATGATGAAGAACAAGACAATGAAACAACAGACAAATTATGTGATGATGAACAAGACAATGAAAAAACAGACAATGCACATGATGAAGAACAAGATGATGAAACAACATGCAAAAAAGATGATGATGAAAAATATGATAGAAAAGAAGACACAAAATATGATGAGGAAACAGACAACGACATAGGAACAGAAAACACAGATGATCCTAAAGAACAAAACAATGAAACAGAATTCAATGAAAATGCTAAGAAACAAGACATTGAAGCAATATCAGGAAGCAATGAAGATCAAAAGAAACAGGATATTTAAACAGTATCAGAACAAAATGAAGCTCATAAGAAACAGGGCATTGAAACATTATCAGAACAAATTGAAGATCCTAAGAAACAGAAAAGTGAAACATTATCAGAACAAAACGAAGGTCAAAAGGAAAAGGAAATTGAAACAATATCAGAAAACAGTGAAGATCCTAAAAAAACAAGACATTGAAACAGTATCAGAAAAAAAAAAGATTATAAGAAACAGGACATTTAAAAAAAACAGAAAAGAAACAAGGTCGCAGGGAACACGGGGATGAAATAGGAAAAGAAGAAGAAAAACAGAGAAAACTTCAGAAAAGATGTTAAGGAAAAACACAGTGAAGCAAACAAACAAAAGATTAAAAAAGATAAAAAGAAACAAGGAACACATTAGAAACAGACAACACATTAGAAACAGAAAACACATTAGAAACAGGAAACACATTAGAAACAGAAAACACATTAGAAACAGGAAACACATTAGAAACAGACAACACATTAGAAACAGAAAACACATTAGAAACAGGAAACACATTAGAAACAGAAAACACATTAGAAACAGAAAACACATTAGAAACAGAAAACACATTAGAAACAGAAAACACATTAGAAACAGGAAACACATTAGAAACAGGAAACACATTAGAAACAGAAAACACATTAGAAACAGAAAACACATTAGAAACAGAAAACACATTAGAAACAGAAAACACATTAGAAACAGAAAACACATTAGAAACAGGAAACAAAGACAATCATAAAAAACAAAACATTGAACCAGAAACAAAGTAGGTTATAAGAAAAAAGACAATGAACACCAGAAGACTGTAAATAAAAATTATAGAGAACAATATATGAATGCTTTAGAAGGGGAACCACAAACATTGAATACCGATGAATAAAAATGTAGGGAATCCATGAGAGAATCATCATCAGTGGATTCGTTTACACAGCAAAGGTATAATACTGAACGTTTAGAAAATATAGGGGAGAACTTGAACAATGTTCACAGGGATACTTTTGGACGAGTGGCTTATTCAAGGCAATCAGTCAATATTGGACAAAGTGCCAATAAAAGCCAACCAGATCATAATTGACAATGTGCAAATCCGGAGCTCATTTCACTGTGTAAGTTTGGTGCAATGAGCAACACATGTAATGTCTTAACCTCTGTCATATACAATTAAAATAAGTTCTTCATATCACTATGACGCATGTGTGGAACGAAGCATTGTGAAAAATACTGATTGAAACACTTAGTGATGTGCTTAGGAATATTTAAACATTGTGAAAATTCAAACCTGCTTTAGATATTAAATAACACTGACATTTTATTTTATTTATACACAAATGTAATTTATTTTATGTAAATGTCCATATTCCTAATGTGATATTTATGTTTTATGTAGAAATTCTATTTAAAGGACTTTTACAAGATTTCTTTATTTCCTGTTTAATAGTTTATTAATATTGACAGTAAAAATGTGTTATTGTTTAAGTTTATGAAATTCAACCAAATGTTTTGTAAACCTGTACCTCAGTCACTATGTGTAGGCATGCATTTAAATGAAATGGCAGACTGTCATGCTTTCTTGTACTCTGTATTAGCTAATTCTAAATAGTTAAATCCTTTATTTATTTAATGTAAATGTTTGTTCAAGTTTATTCATATAAAAATAAAATAAAATTTCACTTGCTTATTTGTTTGTTACCTTTAAACTACCTGTACTGTTATTCTGTTTTGTTGTTTAAGTTTAGAGAATATTTGGTCTGCTGAAAACAGAATAAAACTTTCAAATATTTGACTAGAAATCACTGGTTTAATTATATTTCCTCAATTAATTTTTTTTTTAAATTGACAAAAAACGTACCATATTAGACATGTTTCTGCAAAAAAGGCTATACTTTTATATGTAAGAGCCTGTTTTTAAAAAAAATAGTTTTCTTTTCTATTAAGCTTTAATGGCATAAACCTTTCTCCCATAATTCTTTTGCAATTTTTGTTGTTGAAAGTTTTATAAATAGTTTCATAAGGGTTTATTGAAGTTTCATATACCGGTACATATCTTACATCAAGCGATTTTTCAGCGCTCTTACCAATATGTTGAGACAGGCAACATGCGACAGTGAATGAAAAAATGCGCCTCTTTTCTTTACAACTGACAAAAAAGATTTTGTTACTGAAAGTAATACATGTGGGCTCATAAAAAGTTGATGTAAAAGTGTTAATACCAAAACATGAATTCAGAATCTGCACAACAAGTTAAAATGTTAATTTATGCACGCTGGGTACATTATATATATAAGAGCCAGCTTTGCAGGTGCTCGAAAAAGCATTTGATGACCTTGCTGATGGGAAGGCACTAAGGATTGACGGCATTCCCCCGGAAGTCCTCAAAAAATGGACGAAGGCTTCTTGCCGACACGTTGTTTTGTTGTGTTCCTTTTTTCGGGTTTAACCCTACTTTGTTTCACTCATTTCCTATTTTGCTACGCCGATTGCTGCCTCTCCCCTTATTGCCCGTGAAACATTTTGCAGTGGCAATGGATATTAAATTGTAATGTACAAGGCTACCAGAATCTGAAAGAGAAATTTGGAGCAATCAAAACTGATGCTAAGCTGAAATCTGGAACTTTCATTGGGCAAGAAATACGCCCGTTTCCTTGATATTGTATTTATTAGAACCAAGCTGAACCCACTTGAACTTTCCGCTTGGGATGCATGTACGTTGGTGGTGCATGTATTTCTAGGGACTCACTGAGTGGAGAACTATGTAGAGCTCGTCAGAAACATGCTAGTTAAATTTCCTAAAAGCAACTCCCTGCCAGGATGTCGCTAAAATACCTTGTGACATTCTCATCTTGTTCCTACCAAACGTGGGTGATGTAAGAGGTGACCATTGAGAGCGATGTCATCAAGACATCTTCACCTTGCAAACAAGGTGTCAAGGCGACTGCAATTCAAACATGGTCGGAGATTTCTGCTGGTTTATGCGGTGAGAACCACCGGTAACTCATAAGCGCAAGACCAGTTGTCTGAAGCTCTTTTGCGCAAGATCAAGTGTCTAAGGGCCATTTGAACTCGCATAGACATTAGATGGAGACGAAGTTTTAAAATGTTTTCTTTCATCTGTGTAACGAAGACTTACGTACATTTATAGTAGAATTAAAAACATTATCATAATTAAATTTTCTTTTTAAATTTTAGGGGATTTTTTTTTATAGATTTCGGTATTATTTTCAAATTTAGACTTTATTTTTAACATCCCCCCCCCCCCAGGGCCTGAAAAATAAAGATAACATTTCTAATTGGAAAGCAATGGAAGTAGATTAAATTATAACTTCAAGCTATAAAAGAATAGCTTTGGAATTTGTTATTAGGATTACACTAATACTGAATATAGTCACACCGTTATAAGCAATTACTAGTTCTGTAAAGAGTTTGTATAATATGCATAATTCATAATTTAATTTAGCATATGTTTGTTGCATTACTTAAAAGGCTCTGACGTCAGCACACTCAATTTTTGTATACAACAGGAAAGGTGCCCGGTAACAGATGATTGATTTCGGGCCCAGGTCAGTGGTCGGCAAACTCATCAGTCAAAATAGGTAAAAATTAGCAGCAGGACGATTAAAAGATTTTTGAGAGCCAAATTTCTTTTCAAGAACCTGACAAGAACCATGTTTTTCAGAGTCAAAACCTATTTGTGGCCGACTGGCCGAGCCGCACTCAGGTCGTTAAAGAGCCGCATGCGGCTCGCGATCCACGATTTGCCGACCACTGGTGTAGTTGATCCCGCCTCGTCTGTTGCTCTTTAAATATCATCTCAAAATGTCGAACCACTCCAAAAAAAAAAGTGGCCGACCCATCGGTTTAGAGAGTTTAGACAATGTCAAACTTGTGCAGTTGACTTCAATTAATTTTGGTACAATTCGTTGCTATTAAATTAAATAAAATGGCTTGTGCAATAAGCCATTATAATATAATAGTAACTTATGGGAAATGCCTGTCTCAAAATCCAGTGTATACTAGATTGGTTTAATTCATCAAGTTATTTCACACGTTGTAACACGTCGTACAAGCACTGAATCAATTCAAGTGCTTTTCCATAGTAAATGCAACTTTAAGATATAATTATATTCACAGACTGGTAATTCGTTAAACACATGTACAGCGCAGCTCACTATCAGAGAGAAATAAAACACATCCTTCTTCTACGAAATTCCTTTCATGATTGCCCGCTTACCAACATGTTGGTAAAAAAAACAGACTAGACATTACGTCACCAAGTAAACGGGGGGGAAAGCTTTCACTTACTAATTAATCTCTCAAAACCACACTGCACGTAAACAAACACAATATCAAGTGCGCAACAATTATTAGATAACTCCCACACTTGACACCTGTTATAGCATTTAAAATAATTTACATACTTCGCACTACATTTCCTTCCAGCATTAATATACTTGGCACTATATTTACTACGAGCATTTACATAATTGGTTCTACATTTCCTTTTAGCATTTACATACTACATTTCTGCTGGAACAAGCCGGAAACTAGAATATGGTGCAATCATCTGGGACCCATACCTCAAGCAAGACGTGGACAAATTGGAGCGAATCCAACGTAACGCAATGCGCTTCATAGCACGTGACTTTAAAACCACCACGCCTGGCTACGTCACTGGCCTTTTAAACAGATTTGACATCCCCACTCTCAAGGACAGACGAGAAAAGATCCGCCTAACATTCTTATATAAAATGGCCATGGGGCTAATTCCGGCCATCCCAGCAAACAATTATCTTACCCCACAGAAGCCAGGCCGATTAATTAGAGCCAAACAGTCACTTAACACTGACTTAACATCTGACAACCCCATGAGAAATTACACCCGAAACAATAACAAATGCTTCACTGTGCCTCGGAGTAACACAGTGCAACATAAGCAGTCATTCTTTCCACGCACCATAATTGCTTGGAACAACCTGGACAATACCGCCGTGAACTCGACAACGATCGAAAGCTTCAAGGCCGCCCTGGCATCTGCTAGGGGCCGTTAGATTGGCAATATCGCTTCCCCAACCGTTGCACATATGCCAGTATATGGATGCAGCAACGTACCGAACCAGAACCAGAACTAAACAATGCAACTCTCATTTTTCAATGAGAGATTACCCTAAGAAAAAAGTCAGAAACCTATAAAACACATGGGAGAGAGAAGTTTTCCGGAAAATATAAGGACCAACAAAGGATGACTATGGCTTGAAAATACGAACCAACCAGGAATTGTACAGACTGTATCAGGATCCCACGCTAGTAGCAGAAATAAACAAGGGGGTAGGCTACGCTGGGCTGGACACTTAGACAGAGGAGTGAAGAGGGTGCATCATCAAAACATCCAGAGGAAAGCGGCTCAAAACAGACCTACGCTTAGATGGATGGATGATGACCTAGGCTTAGATGGATGGATGATGACCCAGACTTAGATGGATGGATCATGTGGAAAACGATCTATAGCAGCTGGGAATCCAAGCATAGAAAAGAAAAGCATAAACTGCACAAAAACTTTTCCAGAATAATTTGCCTTATATGCATATTTCATATTAAATTTTTGTTCGGGCTAATGACAAAAATATAGCATTGGAATCAGTTTAAAACATGTCGAAATGTCAAATTTTTTTATAAGACTTGTAAATTTAAAGACAAAGTTTGCAGCCAGAAAAATCTTAGTTTATGAATCCTATTTTGAATTTGAATGATAGTTAAAAGAATTTGAATGATAGTTAAAATAATTTTGTTTAAATATCTGCTAAAATTAATTTTAAGCCCATGAGTAGGTAATTGAGAGTAATTGTCTTTTCTAACTAATACGTATAAACACACGAAATATACATTTGAACGTAAATAGAATAACTGCATCCATTTAGTGTATGTGTCGTCCAATTAAGAATAACTTATTGGTGCTTAGATTAATTCAAGCCATCATTTAAACTCAAACTTATCAAAGTATATGGAAGCATTACAGTTTTATTCTACATTATATGTAATTATAAGCTCCACATTCGTTGTGTGGTGATATTTTAATAGCCAACGGCACACGGTGCAAATATATTGTTTGAACATTGAGCTGACGATCAATGATTTTGGCAAACATGTATCGTTGTGACAAAGAGCAACTAGCTGTCATCTTGTAGGGATGTGTTTGACTTGTCAAGCTTTAAACACGGGAAAAGCTTGTTTTAAAAAGGTTAATGCGTTTTGAAATCTCCTGGGAGATTGAAAACAAATACATTTTTAAGCATCATATTCTCCAAATCGTTTTTGTATTCGCTAACTATTTTAACATTTCTACAACACAGAATTACACGCACAGTCAATCTATGCGTTTTTTTAAAAAGAATATCAGTGTCTTTACAGAAATAACAAAATACACATTAACAATTATAAGGTAAATAGAACAATTAGCATTTTTTTAAAAATATGGTTGCAAGTCTCTCGTGAATTAATGTTTGTTAAAACTCAATCAATTTAAGAACAGAATTATTACTAAGAGCTCGGAGACTTCATTACCATTTAATAAACCGTTCTAACGACAGTTCTGTACGTGAGCTCCAAACCCGCGATGAATCTATTCAACACGAGCCTCACAAGTTTACCCATCCTTGACGACTTTACCACAGAGATCGCCACTCTAGTCAACTACTTCGTAATTCTTGGGAGTATTTCTACACTAGGCATCGTTGCCAACATCCTTAACATGGCGGTGTTCTGGAAGCAAGGCTTTCGAGATCGGGTCAATATCAGTCTGTTCGGGCTGGCCGTGTCTGACCTCTTGTCCCTGGCGGCTTTCCTGGTCATATCGCTCTGGAGTAGCCCTCTTCGCGCGCACACCGACATGAGCAGGCTGTCTAGAGAATTTCTGTATCTGTCCAGCGGTGTACCGCACATCGCGTTTGCCCGGGTGACCGGCTGGTTGACGGCGTTCGTGGCATTTGAACGCTGCCTGTGCATTGCCCTGCCTTTAGAGATCAAACTAATACTGACCAACAGACGGGTGACGCTGTTCGTCGTCTGCAGCTTCTGTCTAACAATAGCGTTGTTTGCACCAGTTTTCTACACCAATCGTTTCGCGTGGAAATTTTTCCCAGAATTCAAACAAACACTTCTCGGAATTGTCTACGCAGAGGATCGATACCCATTAGAACATATAATGTTTATTATCGATAATTTAATTCCGGCCTTCTTCTCCTTCGTCTCTGTGCTCATCTGCACGATCATCCTCGTGGCAGTACTCACTAGAAAAACGATTCTGAACAACGATGAAAATAATGTCTCAAAGGATACTTCTATTAACAGGATATCGAGAAAGAGGTTGAAAGTCACGAAAATGGTATCGATCCTGTCCGTGGTCTACGTCGTCACTTACACTCCATCCGTTGCAGCAAGTATAATGAGCCTCTGTGAGCCAGAGTTCACTCTAGTGGGCCGCTATCAAAACACGTTCAGCTTCTTTTACTCCTTCGCTTTCATATTCGAAGCCGTCAACTCGAGCATAACTGTCTGCGTGTACTACATGATGAGTACGAAATTCCGCACGACTTTTCTTATGATGTTTTGTGCGGAGTTCAAATTTTAAGGCCAAGAAAAGTTTGTCACCGAGTTGAATATAAAACCGGAAACAGTCGAAACAGAATATGACTTTTTTGTAATTATAACATGATGAGGTGCAAGGTATTAATAATATAAGGTTTAAATTTAATTGTTACATCACTTAATTCATGTGTGTAATTTTTTTTATTTCTTATTGTTTTTTAACGTACTTTTGTATATTTTTTTAGTCACCTAAGGATTCTTGTAGCTTAAGTTCTCAACTCGTTGTTCATAACCGTGAAATTTTCATCTCTGGCTTGAGATTGGTCTTGACAAAACAAAATTATAAAAAATATTGACATTTATTTCTCTTCTTCAGGATTAGTTCTTATTATTTCGTTAATTTTTCACAAATTTGACACTTTTTCCAGGATAAATTTCGTCTTTAGAAGATTCCAGTGGCGTAGCTAGGGTAAGTACCACCCGGGGTGGGTCAAGGTTTTGTATGCTTCCCCTCTGAACTAAATTCTGCATGCAGTTTTCCGGAAATGCGGCCCAGCTATATAAAGAAAAAGTTCCGCCCCTGGCGCACCGCCCCTGGCGCACCGCCCCTGGCGCACTGCAGCACCACCAAAACCCTTCCCATCAATGAGATTAGGTAAACGTTTAAGATGGCTTTGAGGTTAAGATTAACGTCAGCGACTAGACAACTTTCAGGTGAATTATCTATTACTTTTGACAAAGTTACACCGCAATTGTATGCACATACTTTGACAACAATTGCATGACTTTATGTTTTGTAAAGATTGCCTTGGAGATTGTCAGTACAGGTGAGACGTAGGAGTACATAACTACTGAAGGCTTACATTACACACATTGTTTAAATAGAGTGCATAACTACTGAATGCTTAGTTTAAAAACGGTGTTTAAATAGATATCTGCGCTAAAATACTTTAGGAGCATTTAATACATTACAACAGACGTCATAATTTTCCTCTCGTTATGTAATTCATTGGGAATTACAGACATTACAGATGCTGTCTACCATCTTTTCCAGCTGGCTATTTTCTCCTAGATGTATTCTGGCTTGTGCAAGGTGATGTAATACTTTGAATGGGTATGCTCGTATGTAGTTTTGTAATGTTGCGATTTGTATTTCAATGTGGTAAAATATACATTGTTTTCATTTCTCTTTTAATGTGGTTGACTTTGCACCGCGCTTCGAGCCTTTGGGGATGAAGCGTGATTTTCAAATAAACTTTATTATTACTACTCCGAAAGTGCAATTGTTGTTGTTTGGTTTTTTTTAATCGCGGATAAGGTCGGATTTCTCGTGAGGTTGTTAGATATAAATCTGCGATCTGTTCACGTTGACCATGATTAACCAGAAGAAGGAGATCTGATACCGATATATAAATTATAGAGCCTTACAAGAGCATACGCCCAACACGAAAAGTTGTGAAATTCACGCATCTTGAAGGCGTACTTGGGGTTTGTCAACGGCGCATGGCTCTACACGCCACGGGACCATAAACGTGAAAAGGATTATTTTATGTTGGAAATGTGTCCCTCCACATAAAAGAATTAATAGTATAGCTTTAGGAACGTTCATGGTGACTAAATGGTGACGTAAATTGATGACTAATAAATTTTAATGGTGACCGTTTATGAAAAAGGGTGGAAGGGCGATTCTGAGAGAAATAAAATTTTACAAAATGTAAAAGACAGCGCTATGTAACATGGTTCTTGTAACACTTCTTTGACGACATGCAAAGTCTGATCGTTTTGTCTGATCGTTCTGACTGATCGTTCTGTAAACGAACGTAACTTTAGTCGCAGAAACACTCATTCCTATGAACGTTTGGATCCTCGTACGTCATAGCCAGAAATTTTCACAACATTTCATCCTGGTTCTCAAATCTGACTCCGCCAAACTTTGTCTAACCTGTATATGGTACGAAAAAACATCTATATCCTTAACCCATTGAACAGACGTATGGCTCGTGTTCAGTCTGAAAGAAGGTCCTCGTAGACTTCGTAAAGGGTGGTTGGGGGGGGGGGCGAACTGCAGTATCTTCGAGAGAACACGGACATGATTCTCATTACATATCGAAAAACTGGTCGACCATACATCTCCTTCAGTTGACGCAGTACACTTCCACATAACGGCGAAATTTCGCAACAATAGTCAGTATAACCGTGTTAACTGGTGCCTTATTATTCAATCATTCTTTGATTAATTATTGCTCTATCACCTTTTTTTTTTCAAACACTCCCCATCACAATCATATAATCACTAACTGCACTAACAAGAATGGTGGTCAGCTATGAAGACATTTTCCTCGGTTTGAAAAAAAAACACAACAACAAATGCCCAAAATATCTTTTTTTTTCACGACCGAGGTCACGTGGCGGAGCTATGAACAGCTAATTGATGCCCGACGTGCTCAAGATGAGGGAGTTTCAGCACTGTTAGTCTACTTTTTGGTGCACACTGTGTTGTCTTTGTGGAATATTGACGCTTGATAAAATTGACTCAATAAATACTACATCCTGTGAGTTTTTGATCAGAAAAGAATGTAACATTGTAAAGTGTTTTGATGAAATGTAACAACCCAAAAATAAGCTTTTCTTGATACGGAAGAGCTTGATTTATAAAATGGAAAGCGTTCAAAATGTCATGTTACGTACCGTTACATGGTGTTACAAATTTAATCTGTTTTAAGGTTTGAATCATAATAATAAAATTTTGTAACAATGGACTTAAAAACCAGTGTACAAAGAAAAACGGCAACAAATCTAGGGATATTAACAACTATCAATTTAATTAAACTGTTCCGTCGATATACAAATACAAAATCAAATATACAGAAAGAAAAACTATATTTACTTGCAGAACTGCACGTGAAGTAGTATAATAAAAAAAAGGTATATATATTAATCCACACATATAGTGAGACTTTTGCGTCTTGTAGGGCTTCTGTAAGTTTGGTAAGTCTGCCGGTCACAGTCGACCTACGTATTTATAATGAGATATTCAGAAACCTCCAGAACAGAAAATCTAGAATTTCTCTCTCTATGTAGACCCTTCTTGAAACGTAGACAAAGTTTCCCAAGCAAGGGCAGTGAACTGAAAGGAGGGGAGTGTGAAGTAGTGGCAGCACGTGTCACAAAGTTAATTGGTGACGTCAGAAACTAAAAAAACAAAAAGCAGGAACGGAATGCGCGCCACGACTCGACACAAGGCAGGGTGAGCAAAGACTGGGTCAACACACAGGCTATGACAATCGTAAAAATATAACCGAACGTTAAAGTTCAATTAATGGCGTGTAGCTGCATCACGTTCAATTTAGAGCTGTGTGGCTTGAATGATTCTTCCTGAGGTGAGATTGACTACAGTGAAATAAGCTACTACATTCCATTTAAAGTGTTAAAGTTACAGTGTTCATTTATATAAAAGTATAATGTTTTGGAATGAGTGAATTAAAAGATACAACTAATTTTTTATGATGTTTTGAGTCATCAAGAAAACATGAATTGTTCAACAGAAATGACATAAACAAAAAAACAATAACACGAATAAAGAACAATAATATAAACAACAAAAAAAATATTTAATAAATAACGTTCAAATACAGCAATCATATAACAAACTATTTGCCCTTTGACCTAGAATAAATAAAAGAGACAATTAGCGATTAGTGCCCAGCTCAAATTTAAGAAAATAAACTAGACCTAGAAACAAATCTAATTAAACCAAAAACACAAAGCGCTGCCATTGTTTCCTCTCACAAGTTAGTCACAAAGTGCTGCCATTGTTTCCTCTCACAAGTTAGTCACAAAGTGCTGCCATTGTTTCCTCTCACAAGTTAGTCACAAAGCGCTGCCATTGTTTACTCCCACATCCAAACACACAAAGCGCTGCCATTGTTTCCTCTCACAAGTTAGTCACAAAGCGCTGCCATTGTTTACTCCCACATCCAAACACACAAAGCGCTGCCATTGTTTCCTCTCACAAGTTAGCCACAAAGTGCTGCCATTGTTTACCCCCACAAGTTAGCCACAAAGCCCTGCCATTGTTTTCTCTCAACAGTTAGCCGGCGTAGCCCTCGAAAGATTCCGAGAATGTCTTGGGCAAAAACAATTGACCGAGTGTGAACTTTTCTCCGATGACAGTTCCTTAATCACAATGACATTTTTACATACAATGAACGTAAGGCACTGCCTTTTAAACGTGTCATGATTTTTATGTAGGTCACCGGGATGTGGCTGCATTTAATCTGTGAAACTGATTTTGTTATTTTATTTAACTCGTGACAAATAAGTTAAAAAGACTAGGCCCTGAATAGATAATATCGTTGTTGTTGTTGTTGTTGACCGCTGTAACTTAATAGAATGCTGAATGGGGCCAAAAAGGCGGGCATGTTGATGAAGATATCAACAGTTTTGACAGAATGAAGCCGTTAGGATAATGAAGTCTCTTGGTAAATTTGCCCTTGAGGAGGTGAGCTACAAACCATTGACTATATTCGTACACGCTTTTCGTTTTCTTTTTTGTGTGTGGTTATTTCAAAACTATTTGTGTTCACATGTGGACCGGAAATGGAATAAAATCAATCAAACTTGTCCAACTTCACATCCTGGGGTATTTCAATTTATGACGTCATTCTTTGATCAGTTGTTCAAAATTTCGTACGCAAGTCTTTTTGTAACGGACTGTTATGGAGAATTTAATCTTTATTTTCGTGTATGGCTCGTTCCAAAACAGTACATAACAAAAGACGATACCAAATTTTAAATACAATAACCAGGGCTAATTACAATTAATAAGTTTTTTAATGTGTTAATTATAATAAATTGCACAAATCAAAAGAATATGATTAAAACTATTGACTTACAGTTTGGCTGGTACCGGTACTATGTCAATAAAAATACAATGTGCAAAAGTTGTACAATGACGAAAAGAAATTTACAATACACACAGTAAACAAAGTACTGTCTAGTAGCACAACAATAACACACACTCCAAGTCTCGTGATAAAGGATCTGCCTGCCTTTCGTTCAATCTTTGGCCTTTTATAGTCTACTTCCGGTAGATCATTCCAGAAATAGAATACACATTGTAACTGCTTCCGGCATACTCTAGATTATTCGACAATATTCGACAGGAACAGGCTATACTAAACTTGTTGAAAACAGGGTTAATGGGAGACTATTATTTCGTTAGCACCACACCAAAGCGGCCTCGAGTGTGTTTACTGTAAGAGGTCATGCACCGGTAAAGCGTGCAGCAAAACACATCACCTACATACCACTTTTTAAAAAATCATTGCCTGTAATGTCAATACATCTTATAACTGCCTAGCAGTAACTCGTCTAATTTTTTATCAAATAAAACCGACGTTTCACACGATATATAAATCGATTGAATCATCACAGAGGATACAAGCTGCGAAGCTTGTTCTTTAACATGTAAGTTAAATCAATTAATTTCACTTTAAGATTTTATGCTTATTTTTATCGGAACACAAATAAATTCCTATAATTTTGAAAAACATTAGTTTAAAATCGACAGTCTCACTAACCTCCACACAACACATGTTCAGTTTTGATAGGATGGCGTCAAAGACGTTGGAAAACGACCATGTTGATAGTGACGCCAAATATCATAGTGAAGTCGTTCACGACGCTGAGTCAGAAGATTGCCGTAATGATGAAGATGGTATTTGCGACAGCCAGAGTTTGACGCCAGCTGTCCAAGATAAGTTCTCTGTCAACGGTAATGGTCAACATAAGTACTTCGTCGACGGTGAAGAGGATGACTGGATGCGGGATGGACTCATGGTGTTAGGTACCTGTATTGTTTTTAAACAGTGAAATTTATATTTATAGTTTTGATATTGGATCCCGTACAAATAAATCTAACCATTTCTTTGAACGACAGCTTTATTAATTTGCTTTTTAGTTGTTGGGGTAGGTTGCATGCAACATGCCTCCCCACCCTAAATGAACATAAAATAAAAATATATGAATATGTTGAACGACTATATATAAATGTTATTTAAAATAATGCTTTATGTTTTAGTCCACTGCTTTTGGACTATTGAAAGCTATTTCAGCATCGGGCCAGATAATAAGCTTTTAGTCTTTGACATGATAACCCATTAAAATTCCAACCAGGATGTTTCTCTATTTACGTCCTCAACATGAGCCACCTGAATGTGGTGTCCGTTCTGTTCCTAGACCTACTGGACAGGTTCAACACGAAGGCGTCCACGCTGACGGCCATGCTGTCCGTCATGGGCTTCGCTTACTGCTTGTCATGTGAGTAACAAAACCAAAAATAAGTGGGTTTAAATTTACGATAAAGAGTCCCTAGTATTGTCAGTGATACACAGACTCAATTTCCGTGACTAAAAATGCAGGTCAAATGTGATGTCACTCATATGATAATTTCACAAGAGGCTCAAAAAGTACGGACTGGGGATTTTTTTACACCTCTTACTTTTTCGTCGTTCTACATGTAAGCCAACACATGTATTTATACCTGCAGTGACTAATTAATGTGATGCACATTATTCTGAACTTAGAATTTGTGCGCAGCACTTTGAATTAATAATAAAGTCCGCATCAAACCAATTTGGTCTGCACCACACCAAATTAAAAATGTAGTATGCACCAAAATAAACGTTCAATATATTGAATTACCGATTTTGGTGCGCACAAAACCATTGTTGGCTGCTCTAGATATATGACTGTATGGCATTGTATCTCCTAGCCCAGGTAATTGTCAACGTGGTGATGCCCCGTGTATCTATAAGATCACTTCTACTGACGTCGTCCTGTGTCCTGTCCATGTCCACACTCGCCATAGTTGTCTCCCCAAGCTTGCCAGTCTTTATCGTCATCAGCATCATCAAGTGTAAGTTGCTTTCGGAATAAAACTCTACAAAATCTCCCCCAACCTCTTAATTTCTAGACCACCCACACACCTGAAAGCTCTACCATTTCCCCTTTAATTCTTCAATTAACTAATTATAAAAGTGTGTTTCTTGCCCTGATGAAGGCATGTGCCGAAACGTCTACTTGTGTATAATGTAAAATTATTATTAAAGCTTATCATATGTTGTTATATTGTGACAGATTGTTGTGTCACATGAATTAACTTCTTCAAACCTGACCTCTCCCCCCACACTGTCCCCACTTTGCCATCTTACCAGCTTCCCTTGTACACCCACTCTCTTCCCCAATAACTATACATTTCACGTGTGTATATTTTGTTTAATAACTTCTATTCAGTGAAAACTTAACATATATAAGAATGTTTTTTTTTTTTAAACGAAAGAATGAAATGACGGTACTAAATAAGAATTAAATAACGTCAGAAACTGTATTCATCAACATTTACGAATCAAATAATATTTTACTGAAAATGTGAGGGGGTGGGGTGGGGTTAGGGGGGTAATAGAAAACAGAAAAACAGCCATTTACCAAATTGATCGAAGCCAATTTGTATGAACGGATGTTGTTCGAACAGAACCTTGTTCAAAAATGAACTATGTTCGAAAGGGATTTTTTTAAAAAAAAATGTTTTTAAAAGGGAATATGCGAGTAAGAAATACATTTTGGACCGTTAGCTCTGGGTGTCACTTTATCAACAGTCATAGCCCAGGGCGGCGCCTTCGTTCCTGCAGTGACAGTGGTGGGCCGTTCATTTACCAGGAGAAAAACGCTGGCAGTGGCGCTGTCGGTGTTGGGGTCCAGCGTGGCCTCCATCGTAATCCCGCCCATGGCCAGATTTCTAAACAATGAATACGGCTTTACGGGTTGTTTCCTGATACTGTCCGGACTTGAGGTGAACGTGATTGTAGTTTTGTATGAACACATTTATTATCATCGTTATGTTACGCTAGCAAGCTCGTGCCATGACCACTTATCGGGAAAAAACTTCAATGTTATTTATATATTTGTTTTAAGAAAGTAACATCGACCTATCTGAAATATTGCAATGAAACTTTACTACAGATTTTCTTTACAATTTCAATTTAAGGTACTATGAAACCTTATGAAAATAATCGGATTTCATGAATAATGTCCCAGTTAACCCCTAAAATAAATTAAAAATAAAGAAAAAATGTATTAGAGGAAACAGCACTAATAATAAAAAAAAAATGTTTCTATCTTAGCTTGAGAGAAAAAATGAGTTGTCCTTTTTATTGTTATTGTTTTTCGATGTTATCTTAGCAAACTTTTAAAAGCGAAAATCGTCTAAAGATAAATGACTTAAATTTCAGCAATGCTCCGTAACTTAGAAGAAATTGTCGTAGCATGACTGGTTTGCGAACTAAAGTTTTAATTTAACATACATATATTGAGAAGAATATATCAATAAGAAACAAATATTAATAAGAATAAGATAAAAACCAAACTACAACCAGTTCTGGGTTTTAAAAAGTGATGAAAACTACAAAATTGTTTTTTTTTTAAAATATTTTGCAACATTCCAGATGAATGCAATCGTAGCTTCATTACTTGTTCAGCCACGCCTATCGAGCCGCGATCCCAAGCCATCACACGACCTCTCAACTCCCTGTCTAAAAAAGCCAACAGAACAAAAGCACAGAAAGAGATCATCTTGTTTACATGTACTGAAAGAAGTTGTTGACGTGTCGCTGCTCAAAAACTATCTCGTGATTCTACAACTGGTCAGCTTTTCCCTCAACAACATGTGCCTGTTCATGCCCGTCTACCTCGCGGCTCACGCCGAGAAAACGGGAATTTCCCCGACGGACGCCGCCAATCTGATGACGATTGCCGGCCTCTGTGACACTTCCGCTCGTATCCTCTTCGGATTTTTGGGCGATCTAAAACTAGCTCTTCCCAGTCGCGTCATAGCGTTTGCCAGCCTCTACATGGGGTTGGTGTGCCATTTTGTAGCGATGTTCACCGATTTCGGATCCCTGGTCTTCATGGCGGTATCGATCGGTCTGCTGGGACTTTCGTCAGTGAGCTACAATCCGAATTTGGCGGTGGAGCTCGTGGGCGTCGACCACATGGGGAAGATGCTGGCGTTGTCGCAGCTGGTGTCAACTGGTTGGTTCTCTATACAGTATCCTATACACGGTGAGTGAAGTGCCGATGTTTGGTTCTCTATACAGTATCCTATACACGGTGAGTGAAATGCCGATGTTTGGTTCTCTATACAGTATCCTTTACACGGTGAGTGAAATGCCGATGTTTGGTTCTCTATACAGTATCCTATACACGGTGAGTGAAGTGCCGATGTTTGGTTCTCTATACAGTATCCTATACACGGTGAGTGAAATGCCGATGTTTGGTTCTCTATACAGTATCCTATACACTGTGAGTGAAATGCCGATGTTTGGTTCTCTATACAGTATCCTATACACGGTGAGTGAAGTGCCGATGTTTGGTTCTCTATACAGTATCCTATACACGGTGAGTGAAATGCCGATGTTTGGTTCTCTATACAGTATCCTATACACGGTGAGTGAAATGCCGATGTTTGGTTCTCTATACAGTATCCTATACACGGTGAGTGAAGTGCCGATGTTTGGTTCTCTATACAGTATCCTATACACGGTGAGTGAAGTGCCGATGTTTGGTTCTCTATACAGTATCCTATACACGGTGAGTGAAGTGCCGATGTTTGGTTCTCTATACAGTATCCTATACACGGTGAGTGAAGTGCCGATGTTTGGTTCTCTATACAGTATCCTATACACGGTGAGTGAAATGCCGATGTTTGGTTCTCTATACAGTATCCTATACACGGTGAGTGAAGTGCCGATGTTTGGTTCTCTATACAGTATCCTATACACGGTGAGTGAAGTGCCGATGTTTGGTTCTCTATACAGTATCCTATACACGGTGAGTGAAGTGCCGATGTTTGGTTCTCTATACAGTATCCTATACACGGTGAGTGAAGTGCCGATGTTTGGTTCTCTATACAGTATCTTATACACGGTGAGTGAAGTGCCGATGTTTGGTTCTCTATACAGTATCCTATACACGGTGAGTGAAGTGCCGATGTTTGGTTCTCTATACAGTATCCTATACACGGTGAGTGAAGTGCCGATGTTTGGTTCTCTATACAGTATTGTGTATACATGCTTAATGACATGTGGGTTTTTGGTTTAAAATACGGCAGCCTATGCACGGTGAGTGAAGTGTCAATGTTTTAACTATTAAAAAAATATATTTGACGTAGCTTGTTAGTATGCCATCATGGCAATGTAAGTTTTAAGCACTGTTAATTTTTAAATTAGAAAAATTCTATGTCTTCCAAAAAAAAAAAACAAGCACACACAAAAAAAAACCTGAAATCTGTAATATGAAATTTGCCCTACTTCTCCATTTCCCATTTACTTGGACAAATATTCGTTTCAACGAATTCCAAATTAGTCTGTTTTAATTTTCGGATCGGAAATCGAGACGTTGGTTTCAAGGCATCATGGCTCAGCATGAAGGATTAATAAGACGTTAACTGTTTGTGTAAATAAAACAAAATATTGTGTTAAGCTTTAATTAGGGTTATACACAATACAAATTCAAACGTTTGGGCAAATGACTTCATCAGTCCAGCAAAAAAAAAAAAAAGGGAAAAACAAATCCATGTAAGTAATAAATTAATGTGCGTAATACTTAATAAATTATTTTATTTACACAAATTGTGTGTTCCTTATTAATGTATTTAAAAGCTTTATCACAAATCTGCAAAACTTTTATATTCAGTATATAATATAACCTACTCAGTATGTAAGATAACCTACTCAGTATGTAAGATAACCTACTCAGTATGTAAGATAACCTACTCAGTATATAAGATAACCTACTAAGTATGTAAGATAACCTACTCAGTATGTAATATAACCTACCTAATGCATAGTTTGGCTCTTATGTGTAAAAAAAAAATTCCTTTTGTCCGACTACAATAGCTATAAATAAACTTGAATGTCAAGGGCTGAAATCTGTTTTATAACACAATGTCTTTGAATCATTCAAATTACATTTTTTTTGTAAGTGTTTCTTATGTACCCACTTGGCGAAAACCCCCGCATGTTAGCGTTTCTCTTTTGCTATGATTGCAATGGTGACGGGTGGTTAGAAAATCTTTTATTAACACTTGAATTAAATTCCCCTGAATGAGCAATGAGTTTTTATTTTTTTTATTTTTTTGTTTTTGTTTTTGTTTTGTTTTTTGGGGGGTGGGGGTTAAATTCAATTTGAAATATTGTTTGCTATGATAATTTAAATTGAAAGCTTTGCTTTACATCAATTTATAGATTTTTATTTGTATTTCCCAAACACCAGGAGTAATGATTGAAGCCACGGGATCATTTGTCCTGTCCTACCATTATGTGGGGGCCAGCCTCATCCTGGGGTCACTGTGTCTGGCATGTGAGCCGCTGGTCAGGAGGTTACAGCGACAAAACGAGATTAGAGCTAAGCAGAAGTTTTAGTATTTAAGTTTACGAGTATCAATATGTCATGATACAAATTTGTAATAGATATATCCATAGTATAAAGACCCAGCCATAGAAGCAACCATATCAAAAGGCAGACTGCCCTGGACAGGACATATTGAAAGAATGCTGGAGTGTAGAGCAGCAAAAATGATCTACAAGCAGAAACCTGGGGGCTGAGGGCTCACCGGTCGACTAATACTGAGATGGATCGACGATGTTGAGAAGGACAAACACCAGTTGAGGATTCACGCATGGAGGCGGAAAGCGATTAGTGGATCCAAATCGAAGGATGTGGTGGAGCAGGCCAGGGACCTACATGGGCTGCAGCGCCACTGATGATGATGTCTGAATGGAATGATGTGATGGAGCAGGCCAGGGACCTACATGGGCTGTAGCGTCACTGATGATGATGTCCGAATGGAATGATGTGGTGGAGCAGGCCAGGGACCTACATGGGCTGTAGCGTCACTGATGATGATGTCCGAATGGAATGATGTGGTGGAGCAGGCCAGGGACCTACATGGGCTGCAGCGCCACTGATGATGATGTCTGAATGGGAGGATGAGTTGGAGCAGGCCAGGGACCTACATGGGCTGCGTCGCCACTGATGATGATGTCTGAATGGAAGGATATGGTGGAGCAGGCGAGGGCCCTACATGGGCTGCAGCGCCACTGATGATGATGTCCGAATGGGAGGATGTGGTGGAGCAGGCGAGGGCCCTACATGGGCTGTAGCGTCACCGAGGATGGTGATGACATATGTGTAATTTATACGTTGAGCAATTCAGAAATGTGTTAAATAAAAATGTAATAGGCAAGAATTTTTCATTTTTTACCTCATTTATTCTCTTTCATTGAAACTATATTTTTATTGTCTGTGTGAGATAATGCGTGGGCCTTTATTTTCATCGTTCGTTTTCATCAATTTTTATGGCATCGAACATTATAACGTGAGTCGTATTGAATGGTTTCTATGAATCTGTGGGTCAACGTTTTTACGCAATGACATAGTGTCAGTAAAATAGCTAGGGCTAGTGCCAACCGGGGTGGGCAGATAATTTTCACGCCCCCTTCCACGTAAAAACCACCCACTGCCGTTTGCCGAAAAGTCGTCCCTGTAAATAAAGAAAGAATGCTCCCCCCCCCCCCGCGCGGGGGAAGGAGTGCCCCCTCCGTATAGAGTAGACTTAGTAACGAGCGTGAATGAACTCAGTATAGCCAATCAATAGCAGGGTCTACTTTAACCAATGTAGTAAAGCAAGGTAAAGTATTTGAATCAAGGTGGGGACTTTGTTTGAAAATTTGCGTTTGGTATTTAATAAATTTTGAATCCCTTAAGTTGAATCTAGGAGTTGATCTTTTTATGAATGATTTGAAATATTTTTCTCTCTTTTTATATGTTTCTCTCTCTCTCTCTCTCTCTCTCTCCCTCTCTCTATCTCTCTCTCTTTCTCTCTTTCACTGTATCCCCGTTTCCCTATCTCTCTCTATATCCCATCTCTTGCTCTCTCTTACATGCTATCTCTCTTTCTCTCACTTTCTCTCTATTTCTCTCTCTCTCTCTCTATATATATATATATATATATATATATATATCTTTCCCTCTCTTTCTTTCTCTCTCTATATCATCGTCCTCCCTCCGCCTCTCTCTCTATATATATATAACATATATATTAATATATCTCTCTCTCTCGCTCTTTCTCTGTCTTTCACTCCTTCTCTATCTATATCTACACCCCCCTCTCTATTTCTCTCTATTTATTTCTCTCTCTCCTTTCCTTATCTGCATGTACCTAAACGCAATTAATTTTAATTATTCTATTGCATTTCACACAAAAAATCCTTTCACTAAACTCCGTTCACCGCCCACTTACCTGCGACAACACAGTCTCCATTGTACCAATATCCTCTGACACGCTTTTAGAATCATGGCACCGTTTGTACCTATTGTACCAACAAGCACGAAGCCATTGACAGGAATCGTGCCTAGAATTCAATCTCTCGCATTAATTGTCTTTGTTGTCATATGGCCATAAGATATGGTGACTCGAAGCAAATTCTAGCACGCTGGTGATACCCTACACGGTTGTTAATAAAAATTGACATAAAACCATATGTATGATACAGTGAGAAAACCAAAAATAAAAAACAAAAATGAAATAAAAGTGGCCGGATTAGTTTTTTTTAAATGTTATACATTTAGGCCTTGTTTTAAAAAAATAATTCTTTAATTAAATACTTTGCGTATAAAGTGTGGTTTGTCATAAGGTCAAGGAATTTCTTTGGAAATTTGATTAAATCAAACATTAACCTAACTTTATAAAGTTAAATTGACCTGTAGGATAAATATGTAACATGATAGCAGCGTTTTTCTGTGTTGAGTGAGCATCGTGTGGCCGAGTAGCTTCGTCAAGTTGATGTGGAAACGAGGCAGGACATCCAACACCGGGAAAAAAGGGGGGTGGGTGGGATGCGATCAAATGTTATACAAGAAGGGTGAAGGTCGTGACTTCTTTTGGAGAAATCGTACCATTCTGAACGACACGGAGTCGAGGTGATTTGATTTCACAATGTGGTGACTCTGAAATGAAAGCAACGAATCCACACAAGGGATAGATGAATGCAGTTTTGTGAGGCACGCCAGGGAAGCCGTGGAAGTCATGCACAAAAACCAGAGAGGGGGCGTGCCTGTTGACAGAGGGGGCGCAACTGTTGACAGTGGGGGCGCGCCTGTTGACAGAGGGGGCGCCCCTATTGACAGAGGCTGGGCGTGGATGGTCGTGTTAGGTAATTCTGTACTATTCTCTGTAACTATATATTTTTTTTTTGTTTAAAAAGACGTAATTTTTTTTATTTACAATTTTTAAAATTCCAAAAGATAAAAATCATTATTTTTGGAACAATGTCATAAAATGATGTGAAGAAAACATATATAATAATAATAATAATAATGTAAATTTTCTCTGATGATTACTATTGAAAAAAAGGCAAAAACCTTTACGCTTAAATGACTACAACTACAATACGATGTCCTAAAAGTGTAAAACCAAAATGGCTTTGATTAAACAAACAACGCCTTAGAGATTTCAAAGTTATATGCTTCAAATGTGTCTGTGTGTTTAAACACATTAAAACGCTGAATGTTATCAGCATCGAACCTTGACTATGAAGTCAAATTAAAGTACCCATGTTTTAATGTTAAAGCTGACAAGTTTCAATTTATCCACATAACGCTGAATGTAGATAAGATAAGATTCTTTATTGATCCAAATAGATAGAAATGTTTTTTTTTTATTACATTGTACATACATATTCATTTTCAGCACATAAATAAGTACATATTTTAACCAAGACGACATTGCACAATTATAACAATTTAAACACCAGACATCAAACGTGTTTCTCTAGCCTAGAAATCAGCCATCGATGAACTCCTGTAGAGACAATAATGACTTGATTAGTGATCATTTAGATTTTGTAACCGCTGGGGGAGCACCATGGTAAATGCGTACAGACTTGGGAACAAAATATTTGTTACATTTTTCTGGCCTAACTTTAAGAGGAAGATTTCACCCTGATCGAGCTGAACTTAGGTATCTGTGATGGAGAGGTTGGGATGTAGAGTGGGATGGTGGGTGGAATGTAAGGTGGGATGTAGGGTTGGGATTATCATTAAAGCAGGGCAGAGAGGTTAGCAATGTGCAAGTATGAAATCTCCCTGTAGACTTCAGTTAAATTATTCAGTACACAGGAAACGCATGATATTATCAATACATATGTAAGCTTCACTGACTTCTTCCAGGCACTTTCCTCATCTACCTGATACACCCCAGCTACTTCTACTTCACGTCCGTCCTGTTCCTCGACTTCATGGACGTATTTGACACGTCAGCCACCATGGTGACCTTGATCTTGGCCATGACAAACGTGTCGTACTGCATCTCTAGTAAGTGATGTAAACGCCTGTCATTGGAACCAGAACCTCGAAAGCCAGCTTTTATTTAATCCTTGTTATAGTCATGCAACTATTTAATTCTTTTATCCACCTATTCAACGCCCGACTATCCATCTACCCATTCGTCAACCCATCTATCAATTCGTCAATCCATTACTCAATCTATCCATTCACCACTCTATTCATTTATCTACCCATTCGTCAATCCATACATTCTTATATCCATTCGTCAATCCATTACTCAATCCATCCATTCGCCAATCCATCCATTTATCTATCCATTCGCCAATCCATCCATTTATCTATCCATTCGCCAATCCATCCATTTATCTATCCATTCGTCAATCCATCTATCAATTCGTCAATCCATTAATCAACTATAAATTCGCCAATCCGTCCATTTATCTATCCATTCTTCAATCCACATATCCATATATCCATTCGTCAATCCATCCACCTATCCATTCGTAAATCCATCCATCTATCCAGTCGTCAATCCATCCATCCACATAGCCATTCGTCAAACCATCAGTCTATCCATTCGTCAATCCATCCAGCCATCTTTCTATTCTTCAATCCATCCATCCATTCATTCAATCATTCATACGTCCAAACCATTACTGCACCCGCTTACCCAAGCGTGAAATCAATCCTCTCAAAAAAAAAATGTTAACTCTTTCGTTTAACTCTTATTGAAAAACATATCGACCCTTCGTAACGTCATCTCCGTGGCATCGCATTCATTGATGACTTGCAGTATGCATCGACTTCCACAGCTCTTGTGCTGGTCAACTTCGTGATGCCCATCACATCCGTGAGGAAACTGACCACCATCTCCTGCCTTGTTTACTCTGTGGCCAACTGGGCAGTGGTCGTCGCTCCGAATCTTCCCGTGTTCTTTGTCGTCTGCGTCATAAAATGTAGGTAGCAAGTCCGTTGTGTTGAGATAATAAGAGATAAGAGATTCGGGAATGAACAAAAAAATTAAACTGTAATATTAAAAACGAAGAATTTTTTTTTTCTATAATACCTTGAAAACTGAAGCGCAAACCATTATGTATCATTTGGAATTGCAATTTCTAGACTTTTGGCAAAACTTGAACTGTGTTATCATTTTAAATAACTTATTTAAAAAATCCTTATACGTTGGTCGTACTGAATTTTTTAGAGTCCCGCCTGTTGGAAACTATTTAAATTGGAAATTTGGGGTGTGGGATAAAAAAAAAAAAGGGTGGGAGTTGTGATGTAAAAATAATTTCAGCCCTTGATTTACTCAAATACTCATTTTTTAAATTTTTTTTTTAAGTGAAAATATAAAGTAGTTCGAACTCAACTGATAAAAAAAACCTTGCTGTCAAGCGACAATATTTTTTTGATAATCTTACCATGAGCGCGACGATTGAGAAACGGGGAGTAAATAATAAATATTGGGATAAGTAAATCATTTTTTATAGCAATACTCACGCCCTTCAGTTGTATACTGCGTGCACCCTCATCCAGTGATCGGCCCTTAAGGAAAGCGCGTGATTTTTATAAATTGATTTCCCCACTAGCAGGACCTACTTCCTATCAAATGTATGTATTGGGTTTTCAGGTGGTGACTTCCTTGGGATCAAGTTCCCTTTTCCCAAATGGGGCGACATTGATAGTTATCAATAATGGAGTTTGGTGGATGGGGGTTAGATTTTGCCACTGGTTTTCATAAAATTAACTTCATGGTAAATAATTGTAGCATAATATTTTCTAGACACAGCACAGGGCGGAGTCCTAGTGCCGCCCCTGACCCTTGTGGGCCACTATTTTGAAAGGAGGAGGGCCCTAGCAACATCGCTGTCTCTCCTGGGTATTAGCGTGGCCTCCATCACGGTGCCGCCTCTGACCAGATACATAAGAAATGAATACGGCTTCAGGGGCTGTTTTCTTTTGCTGTCTGCATATGAGGTAATATGTCATGTCTGCATATGAGGTAATATGTCATGTCTGCATATGAGGTAATATGTCATGTCTGCATATGAGGTAATATGTCATGTCTGCATATGAGGCAATATGTCATGTCTGCATATGAGGTAATATGTCATGTCTGCATATGAGGTAATATGTCATGTCTGCATATGAGGTAATATGTCATATCTGCATATGAGGTAAAATGTCTTGTCTGCATATGAGGTAATATGTCATGTCTGCATATGAGGTAATATTCACGTCTGCATATGAGGTAATATGTCATGTCTACATATGAGGTAATATGTCACGTCTGCATATGAGGTAATATGTCATTTCTGCATATGAGGTAATATGTCATATCTGCATATGAGGTAATATGTCATGTCTACATATGAGGTAATATGTCATGTCTTAATATGAGGTACTAAAGATGTCTGCATATGACGTAATAGACATGTCTGCATATGAGTTAAAATGCCATGTCTGCATTTGAAGTAATATATTATGTCTCTACCTAAAGTCTCACAGTATGTCGTCTGCATTTAAAGTAATGTATCATGTCTGCATTTGAGGTAACATATCATGTCTGCATTTGAAGTAATACAATTGAGCATATGGATTAAAGGGATTTTCAATTCAATAAACAGCCCAGGTTTTCGTGATACATTTAAAAAGCAGTATATTTATCTCTATAACTGAATCCTCATTTTTTTTTTACATAACCCATGTGGAGGATTCTATGAGAATTGTCTTTTCCTTGTCACGTGATAATCATTTCAGATTTATTACAAACTTAAATAACAGTGAGTTTTTAAACAATAGGGGGTATGCGTTTTTCCATTATGCTATCGTGCAGGGCCGGCCTTAGGCCATTGCAAACAATGCGGCCGCAATGGGCCCCGCACTTTCATAGGCCCCGCGCTAATTTATTTTCTAATACAAAATCTTAATTTTCACTTATTATCCTTATCCCTACCCATAGGGCCCCGCAATTGTTCGGGCTGGCCCTGCTATCATGCAACATTATTTTAATTATTGGCAACACATAAAATATTAATTTTAAGCGTATAATATATTAATGACAAAGGACTTTAATCATTAATATATATATATACAAATTGAATACTTTTCTTTTGAGACCAAAATATTTTAATTGAGTTTTAGAAGCGGCTAAAGAAAGAGATTCCCTCGAAAATGTAAAAAAAACCAAAAAGCACAAAAGAATGCTCATAAAAATAACAGCCAATGACTGGGAAACTCTAGCTTGAGGTTTTAAATATTTTTTGAGCCAAAATTTAAAAAATAATAATAAATTTCACCAGATGCAGGCAATCATAGCTGCCATGTTGCTTCGTCCACTCTCGTGCTACTCACAGAAACCAGAACCAACCAAAGCCCAACAAGGCACGGTCAGAGAACAAGTAGAAGTTGAGACTGATGAGGATGAGCAGCGGACCATGTTTCTGGAAACAACAAGTCGGAATTCTCAACACTCAAACAAGCCGGGAGAATTTTTTGAACCAGGGGAAAGCGCAGAAGAGGGAAACATTTATAATCTCGAGTTCCAAATTACCGTTTCTGAGAAATTCGAAGCTTGTGTTTTGTTTAAAGAGTATGCAACGTCAGACGTGACCAATCTGTCTGATGAAGGCGAGAAGAATAATGACGTAGCTTGTATCACCAATGGCCATTCTCCTGACATTGAGAAGCCATTTGACGAAGAGAACTCGTACAGACGTACAGACAATTCACAAACTTATAAATACAAACCACGTCCACTTGCAGTCGCTGATAAGAAGATTAATGAGACGACGATTTTAAATAGCAATAGTGGTGTGGAGAATATAGTAGAAGACTTTAGTGAATTAAAGTTAATTGAAATAAATCGATCGAGTACCTGTCGGTCTAGGGTAGATCATGAAGAGTTTCATCTATGTCAAAGGAAAGATTCCTGGAACCAAGCTGAGCTTCTTGAAATGACTGACAGATATGAACTGAAGACAGGCCAGACAAAGACTTCTTCTGTAACCTTCTGTGATGTCGATGCTCCTTTGCATCAGGAAAGAACATTCAACCTCGACGGAGAAACACATTTTCGCTCGAAATTGTCTGTTGATGACCGAGCTGAGCTGGATTCTCTCATCAAATCAAAAGAAGATGCCAAAATAGTCTGTGATAAACACGCGACTAAGAAGTCATTTTTCGCTAAAGGTCTGAAGGTGACAAGTTCGGCTTTGGATTTCTCACTGCTGAGAAACTATCTGGCAATCTTGTACTTACTTACATTCGGTCTGCATCACTCCTCCGTCTTCCTGGCCACCTACGTGCCCTCGTACGCCGTCAAAGTGGGGGTGTCGCAGGCAAACGCCGCCACCCTGCTGACCATCGTCGGAACATGCGACGGGGTGTCTCGCGTGGCCTACGGGTTTTTCGCAGACCTCCACCTTGTGAGACCCGGTCGGGTCCTGGCCGGCCTGTACATGTTTCTGGGTCTCGTCTGCCAGTTCGCGTCACGGTTCACCACGCTGGAGGGCCTCGTCTTTCTAGCCGTGTCGTACGGCTGTTGTGGGTTGTCCCACCTGAGTCTCAACGCCCCACTCATCGTTGACCTTCTGGGCGTGGAACACCTTGGCAAGGTCTTCGCCATCGGTGCGCTGACGTCATCAGTGTTTATTTCAGTACAGTTTCCCGTGCATGGTGAGTGATTATGTTATACAAATCAACGGGAAACATTTTAAAAAAAAATAAAAGCTTGTGTTATTTTTAGACTCATAAATCGGTAATTCCCGAAAATTCTCCATTTCTTTAAAGGCTTATTCTGTTTTGTTTCTAAATACATATGTGCAGGTGTCGAGTTCTGGGGGGCAAAAGTGACGAAAAAGCATTTTAAAAAAAGGTATTTTTCCCATGCGTTCCTGCAGGACTTGACCCCTTCATATATGTATACTGAAAGGCGGGGAGTGATCTACAAAAACTGACTACATCCTAAAAAGACTCGCTGCCTCTAAATAGTCAACTTCATTCTCATCATTCAGACCAAGATGGGGATGTGACCATTTGCCGACGCCATTTTGCCACCGGGCGCTTCTTGTTCTTGTTTATATAGATAGATGTTCTAGTTTATATAGATAGATGTTCTAGTTTATATAGATATATATTCTTGTTTGTATAGATAGATGCTTTTGTTTATATAGATATATGTTCTTGTTTATATAGATAGATGTTCTAGTTTATATAGATAGATGTTCTTGTTTTTAAGGATAGATGTTCTTGTTTATATAGATAGATGTTCTTGTTTATATAGATATATATTCTTGTTTGTATAGATAGATGCTTTTGTTTATATAGATATATGTTCTTGTTTTTAAGGATAGATGTTCTTGTTTATATAGATATATGTTCTTGTTTATATAGATATATGTTCTTGTTTTTAAGGATAGATGTTCTTGTTTACACAGATGGATGTTCTTGTTTACATAGATAAATGTTCTTGTTTTTAAGGATAGATGTTCTTGTTTACACAGATGGATGTTCTTGTTTACATAGATAAATGTTCTTGTTTTTAAGGATAGATGTTCTTGTTTACACAGATGGATGTTCTTGTTTACATAGATAAATGTTCTTGTTCAAATAACTTCAAGCCTTTTTTTCTAATCACTTGTGCATCATCATTTTTTTTCAAAACTAATTTCTGCATCAAAGTCGGCAAAGCGGCCACGGGCGAAATTAACGGTCGGTGAAATTGCCATGGGGCGCAATGTCCCAGGGGCGGAATGAACCAGGGAGTTAAATTGCCGGATGGGGGAGGGGGCAAAATGGCCTGGATTGAAGTGGCCCCCGGGTGGGGTGGAATGGCCCGGGGGTTGAATGGACCCGAATCATCATAGAACCTCTCGAAATAAAACCACAACTGATCATGTCTCATAGCAAACAAGTCCAACCATGCAAAAAATAAAATAAAACAAACAACAAACCCACAATCACGACAAACAAACAAACACACTGTAGTCAAGTTACATGATAAGTGGTATAATGACGGTCTCTAAATGCGGTTGTCTTTAAAAAAAAAAATTCATCATTCTGAGTTCTTACCAATAAAAATGAATTATAAGTAAAGTAATAAATACTCCATTCCTATTTCGGGAAAACCCGAAAATGCTTTACAGTTCAACGGATAACCGCCATGATTTTGAACATCTTGGGAATACCGCTGAAGATTTGATGCTTTAAAAGCTAAAATAAATTTTTTAAACATTTATGAATATCCCCAGGTGTGCTGATTGAGGCCACGGACAGCTTTGTCGCATCTTTCCACTGGATTGGTGCGACGTTCATGCTGAGCGCCTTGTGCTTGCTGTCAGAGCCAGTGGTCAGACGGCTGGAGCATAAGAGGACGAAGTAGGGGGAAAGATGAACGGCGTGCTATGGGAACGCCGTCAAGGTTTGAAGCTCTGGACACGGTGTAAAGCACTGGACAAGGTGTAAAACACTGGACAAGGTGTAAAGTACTGGACAAGGTGTAAAGTACTGGACAAGGTGTAAAGTACTGGACAAGGTGTAAAGTACTGGACAAGGTGTAAATCATTGGACAAGGTGTAAAGCACTGGACAAGGTGTAAAGCACTGGACAAGGTGTAAAGTACTGGACAAGGTGTGACCCACTAGACCTGGTGCGAACCACTGGCCTTGGTGTTAACTTCTGGCCTTGGTGTTAACCTCTGGCCTTGATGTTAACCTCTGGCCTTGATGTTAACCTCTGGCTTAAGTGTTAACCTCTGGTCTTGGTGTTAACCTCTGGCCTTGATGTTAACCTCTGGCCTTAGTGTTAACCTCTGGACTTAGTGTTAACCTCTGGACTTGGTGTTAACCTCTGGCCTTTGTGTGAACCACTGGTCTTGCATGGTGTTAACGTCTGATCTTGGTGTGACCCACCACTAGCCATGGTGTGACCCACCACTAGCCATGGTGTGACCCAATATCCATGTTGTGACCCTCTGATCTTGTTGTGGTGACAAGGTACCCGGGAAGCACCCAAACATTGGGTCTACGATAGGATGCGTTATTATTAAAATACTGAAATTTCTTGATTTTTGTCCTATTCTGACGGAATCTGGCCAATGGGATTAACAGATATAACAGGACAAACATGTGCATGTTAGTCTTATATATACATGTCAGCTCAGTCGACGTGGCCATATTGTAGTGTCGGTGAATTCACAGTTCACTTTTGAAAATATCAATATGTACTAATAGTTAACACATTTTAATGCTTAAATGGAAATGTTACAATGTATATGCAAGTGTTTGTGTTTTTTTCCCTCTTTTTTCTTACAGTTATACTAACCAATGCATAGTCGCAATCAGTGTTTTTAATTTTTTTTAAAGTATGATAAGATAAATTGAAACGTCTTAATAAAATTCCATAATACAATTAATAGCACTTTCTTCTGCTTCCTTGAGAAGTGTTATCAAAGTAAATTAATATTTTAATACAATTATAATAAAGGAAATTTATATTACATCCCATCATACTTTAAATTACTTATGTGTAAGAGGAACTAAAAAAAATACATCTTTTTTAACGATTTGTATTTTTTTTTACTAACAAATAACCGTATAAATGAGTATGGAGTAAATGGAAAAGACAAACCGGGACTGGGGCAAGCTTTCAAAAGGAACTGTTGAGGCGACAACACTAGACACATTTGCTTCTATTGGCTCAGGCATTCCAACCCTCAGTGCATGATACCCTCACTAAGTAACTCTTGCAACCAGTGAAATATCCTCATCAACACCAGGCACAGAAACATTTCAAATCCCATCTACATTCATAGGAGCCAGAATGATCAATAAATTGATCGTGGGCCCTTAATATATAGAAGAAGAAGCAGGATTTTAAGCCAAGTTAATTTGAATTATTTCCCATGGATTGATTGCTTTCTTTAACTATTTAACATGGCTGGTAATTTACTAATGTATATGTAAGATTTATTTGACGTTTGTAAATGACTGTTTTTATCTCATAAACTGAGAAATGTATATTCATCAAATGAAAAGTAATTGCATTCTACACACAAATGTGGCATCTCTAGCTATAAGGGTATAAGTAGGACAAGATAAGGAAAACCCTATTCTATTTGGGGGGGGGGGGGGGGTGGAAGGAAGCAGCTAAACAAAACAAAAACAAACAGCGGACGTTTTGGTCAAAAAGCTTTCGTCGGCAAAGAAACACAGAGCGTAACACTCTTTTGGCTTATGGTAATGTTATGTTGTTGACATGGGAAATGGTAAATATCAAAGAGTAACATGGGGCAAAACACAAATACAGCTGAACTGCTAGTATCACAGAAGGCAGCAAGAGGTATGTATAACCCGTCCAAAAATGAGGGACCTTCCCATTAATTTTATTGAAGATTTAACAACTTCCACAAAACTGAACTAATTTCCAAAAAGGTCAAGGTTCACTGCCCCCCTAAAACAAAAAAAACAACAAAATATGTCACAATTGTTGACGGACTACTTCGTACAAATCCTTCAGATAGCATTGTGAATTCGAAGTCGTCTGTTCTAGAATCAATGCCAGGTAAGATAACAGTGACAACCCCCACCCACTACCTAGCTCCCACCACTACCCCCTACCCCCTATAAAAAAATGTCGTGGCGTGCGCTATCCCACGTCCCCTATTTTATTAATCTTAGTACGTTCCTTTTAATTCCAGGTACGCAATAACTAAAATCGGGGATTTCCAATCGATTATGAACTTTGCTATGGTGTCTAGTGTGTAGGCAGGTCCCCGTCGTGTCAACTCCATGTACAATTCTTCATATTTTGGTGTGGTGTGTGGGTCAATCATGGCCCTTAATTGCTTATGCTGGTAACTATTTCCTCGTACATATAAGGTTCCCTTAATTTAGTCACCTCGCGTCCGTCCAGAGATTTTTGTAAGTATTTCATTAACTATAATATTACATTATTTGTAAATGGTAATTTTCGAAGTAATTAATTATTTTCGATGTGACATATTCCATTACTCCATCTAATTGTGTAGACGACATAAAAAAATTAACAGTAATTAATTAATTACTTTTTAAAAAAGAAAATTAAATAATCTTTAATGTAAACAAGATATTGTTGTTTTTAGCTAACGTTTTGCTATTTGAACATTTATTTGGCAAGTATTTTACACCCCTCATATCTATGTAACCCTAAACACACCCTCTTATGTTACCTTTAAAAAAACGCATACATATATCAACCTAAACCACCCATCATATCTGCCCTATCTGTCTGACCTTTAACACCATCTCCCAATGTTCGTCTTAAACAACATTCCTGTGCATATCCCCCAAAACAACACTTCTTTTATTGTCACCTAAAACACCGTAACATCCATCCAATCTGTATCACTTGTAACACCCCTCCTAATTTTGTCACCCGTATCACCCTGTCTTTCTATGTTTCCTTAAACACACCTCCTTGTCTATGTCCTGTTTTACCCTACCCCCCCCCCCCCTAAAAAAATCGAACACACATGTCTGAAATGCCCTTCCATGAAGGCGATAATAGTTGACTGACATGGACACATTACGAACTTGCCAGGTAACACACCAGTTGGAGGTCGTTCAATAATGTTGTATTAGGGTCAGCGTTGGAAACTTGGATGTGCGCGATAAGATATAGAACGATGACGTCTGCTGATCTGTACGTTTGGTTGTGTACAGTAGTTTGTACGTTTGTGTGTACAGTGGTGTGTATGTTCGTGTGTACAGTGGTGTGTACATTGGTGTTTACAGTGGTGTGTACAGTAGTGTGTACATTAGTGTGTGCATTGGTATGTACAGTGGTGTGTACCGTGGTATGTACATGGGTGTGTACAGTTGTGTGTACAGTCATGTGTACAGTGTTGTGTACGTTCGTGTGTACAGTGGTATGTACGTTAGTGTGTATAGCCTTGTGCCCAGCGGGACAACGGAGAATAGTTCTTTTAGAAAGTCACAGAAAAAATTCCCTTAATTAGTCTAAATGTCTTAGAAAGTGTCCAATTTAAATATATTGTCGGTGTCTCACCACGCCATTGATCCACCAATAATCTTAATCTCACCACGCCAATGATTCCCCAGTAATCTTAGCCTCACCACGCCAATGATTCCCCAGTAATCTTAGCCTCACCACTGCAATGATTCCCCCAGTAATCTTAGCCTCACCACGCCAATGATTCCCCAGTAATCTTAGCCTCACCACGCCAATGATTCCCCAGTAATCTTAGCCTCACCACAACGATGAACCACATGTTGTTTAAAAAACAATTATATACATTTTTTTAACCTTAAGCTCAAATAGTTTTTTTTTCATATCAACCCGTCCAGGTATTAGAGAGCTAACATTATTTAAACAGCTTAATCTTGTCACACATATGATGGTTTTCCCAATTACATATTCGTTCAAAAGTAGTTGTAATTTAATATTTTTTAAAAATCTAAGGATAGTGACCGCCTCTATTTTGAATCTCAATTTTTTTAAAGTTATTTTTAAAAAAATAATAAAATACATTTAAATTTATTTTTGACATTTCAACCAAAGTTGCTGATACACGGACAGACCTGCCATCTGTTATCGGACCTTTTCGAAAAAATGTCCCCTGCATAAACAAATGGCGACCGCTCTTAAAAGTAAGACTAGCGAGGTGCAGAATTACGGGAAACTCCGAAGTCATTGTAGGAGAAAGAAAGAGTTATTTACAGATCCCCAGTTTCCAAACAACGGGTCGTCTCTCTACTACAGCCGCTCTGCCCCTGGAGATATCATTTGGAAACGACCCAAGGTAGACATATGTCAATTTTAATATTATTTAAAGAAGACTTTCAAATTTATGAACACAGAAATAAAGCCAAAGAACGAACTGGAGTGATTACTCAAATAGTTCATTAATTTCATTTTTGCTGAATATACATATTATTTATTTATCTTTATTTTTTTTTCCAATCCGTCGGTTTGGTACCAAATTGTTCAGATGAGGGTACATTTTTTAAATTAATTAATATTATTCTTGTGTTTTCAGAAGATTTTTTTCGTAATCGGTTTTTGTTTCTTTGTTTTGTGAAGTTTTATTTTAAAAATTCCTTTCTCACCACGGCTTTCCAAAAATTGAGAAGCGTTGGAGAAGAAGTGGTCGTGAAGTGGATCAACTATCGTTTTTGAAAGTACGAAACTTGTATGCGCAAGAAATCAGGCACGCAAAGTCTGAGCATGTTCAATCTCTTCTTAAGGCGGCAGGTACTGATTCTCGCAAGATGTTCTCTGTGGTAAATGACCTTCTTGGGAAGAAATCAGCACCCATTGTTTTGCCAGACATGAGTAGCGAGCATGCAGCAGTTAAACTGAGTGATTTTGTCACTGAAAAAATTGAAACAATCAGAGAAAGCTTTGGGGAACGTTGTGAAAACAATTTTTCTGCTATGGAGAATATCTTTGAAGGCAATCATCTAGTGGAATTTTCACCAGTTTCCTCTGAACAGTTAAGACATATAATAATGGTATCTAAACCTACATCTTCTATTGTCGATTCTATCCCAACCAAGATAGTTTTGGAGTGTCTGGAAATTTTGCTTCCTGGACTGGTCAACATCGTGAATATTAGCCTTCAGTCTGCTACAGTTCCACATCTCTTCAAGACAGCGGTCGTTAAAGCCTCTACGTAAAAAAAAGTGGCCTTGACCCAAATGACTGCAAGAATTTTCGCCTGGTCTCCAACCTCCCCTTTGTATCTAAGATTCTTGAGAGAGTTGTGTCACAGCAGCTTATGCAGCATCTAAACATTTATGACTTGCTTGATAAGTTTCAATTTGCCTATCGACCTGGGCACAGCTATGAGACTGCACTGCTCCGTGTCATGAATGATGTTCTTTGTGGTGCTGACCGTGGCGATGTGACAATATTGGTCCTGTTGGACCTCAGTGCTGCTTTTGATGTTATTGACCATGAGCTTCTTCTGTCAAGACTTCAGAACGAAGTAGGCATCTCTGGAACTGCTCTTCGCTGGGTTTTTTTTATCTGACTGACAGGACTCAGCGTATTGTAGTGAAGCATGCATCTTCCATGGACACTTCCGTTACCTGCGGTGTGCCACAGGGCTCGGTTTTAGGACCTATGCTGTTCTCCATATACACTAGTCAGCTAGGCAAAATTATTGAACGTCATGATATTTCGCGCAAAATATTTGCTGATGACACAGAACTGTACAAGTGTTTCCGCCCTAATCCCTTGGAGTGTGCTGCTGCTGTTCGGGCTGTCGAGGACTGCTGTCTTGCTGTAAAAGAATAGATGTCATCAAACAGACTAAAACTAAATGATGACAAGACTGAGGCAATTGTTTGTGGTTCAAACGCAAATCTTGGGAAAGTTGCTTTCACATCAATAAAAGATGGTGACTCAGAGATCCCGTTGTCCTCCACTGCCCGAGACCTTGGTTTTTATAATGATAGTAAACTCAGTATGATTCCACATATCAGTTCTGTGGTCAGAGCATGCTTCTGTCATCTACGCGCCCTGGGTCAGCTGCGTCCTCAACTCAATAAGAGAACAGCAAATGCTGTAGCGGTAACTCTAATACAGTCAAGATTAGATTATTGTAACAGTTGTTTGTGGGGTTGCCTCAGAATCAAATTCAGAGACTCCAGAGGGTGCAAAATTCTGCAACACGCATTGTGTCGCGGAAAAAGATATCCGACCACATCACCCCAGTTCTACGAGTTCTCCATTGGGTTCCTATTAGTAGGCGCATTGATCACAAGATTCTGTCCTTGGCGTATAGCTGCATAGAAGGCTCTGCACCAGAATATCTGAAAGAACTGCTTTATCAACATGTTACCATAAAGAACCTGCGGTCCTCAATTCAGTCCTTACTGAAAATTCCCCGTGTGGATGAACACAGAAAAAAGTCGTACCGAGTGCGCTCTTTTGAAGCGGTAGCGCCAAAGTTATGGAATATTTTACCTCCATCTCTGAGTACTGACAAGGACAGAAAATCATTTAGGAAGCATTTAAAGACTTTTTTGTTTAATAGATTTGATGACACCAGAGCGCAGTGAGCATGCTAAAGTAGCATGGATACCAGCGCTGTAGAAGTATCCAATCAATCAATCCATAAACATGACCTGACCCACAGCCAAACAAATGACCCATAGTATATAAATGACCCATACGAATGACCCACTTCCATACAAATGCTCCAGTCTTTTCTCTTTTCCCCAGGACATTGTCGAGGACCCGAAGTTCTTCGTCGACACCAAAATTATTGGTGATTTTTCTCAAGGCGAGCTGGGCAACTGTAGCTTTGTTGCCGCCTGCGTTTGTCTGGTAAAGAACAAATCATTATGGTGTAAGGTAATGAGACTGGTCTATTTGAAAATAAGATAGATTTTTAAAAAAATGACATTTAATGTATTGTGTTACTTTTTAGTATAAAAAGTAGTAACACTGAATTTTTTTCAATGTTTTTAGAGCGATACAGAGATGTTATGTCAAAGTGATATTTATAATAGCTGACACTTTATTTGTTTGATTTTTAAGACCATTTTGTCCCCATTGGAATAAAGCTAGGCTTAACTAATCTCACTGTCACTCACCGAGATTAGTTTCAAGTTTGATCTCAAAGCGGGGGTATTGATGACGAACTTAAATTATGTGTAGGAAATATTCATAGAGAAGCCTTATTTGCCCACTAGACAACTCCGATCATCCGATAGTGGCAAACTCTGTTCGCCTTGAGACTTACGGAAGGCGCACGTTCACATTTGATGGCCCAACCATTTGGAACACCCTACCTGACGCTCACAGAAACAGCCAGACACTGGAGTCCTTCAAAAAAATTTTAAAACTCATCTATTTCGCAAACACCTGCTAGTGTGAAGTTGTCTACCATCTTTTCCAGCTAGTTATTATCTCCCAGCCTTGTTTTTGTACCGCGCTTCGAGCCTTTGGGGATGAAGCGTGATTTTTCAAATGAACTTTATTATTATTAATATATTATTTCTTTTTCACATCAAATTGAAGTACGCTTGCTTGACAGTAGAAACATACACTTTTGGTATATAATACAGTGCTAAATGTAATATTATTGACAAGCAGGTTGTTCCTGATCACGGGTGCCAAGTTTTCTCTCCGTCATCAAAATATGCAGGTGAGTAGCTCAGGTGTTTATTTGCTATGCTGTGCACTACAGGAGAAAATGAATTGTGAAGTTAATATTAATTTTTTCCATGTGCACAATTTTTATCATATGGATTTATATGTTCTTTCGCTATCAGTGTATTTGAAGAACTAATACCAGACACATCCACTTACAATTATGTATTGTTTATATGTGATAATCTACTTTACCTTTACTTAAGTTCCATTTAAATTAAGGCACCACTTTTGTTCAGCAGAAATCTATATGCTTTAAACATATGTTATCATGCAATAAAAACAAGTCTATGTCTAGAAATGCAATATTTGTCTTCCACTAGGTATCTTCCATTTTAAGTTCTGGAGTTGTGGGTCCTGGGTGGATGTTGTCATTGATGATTATCTCCCCACAAAAGACGGGCGGCTCATATACACGCATTCCAATTCCAGAAACGAGTTTTGGCCGGCGTTGCTGGAGAAAGCTTACGCCAAGTGAGTGGTTCTTTTATTAGTGAGTGGTTCATTCATAGCCAATTATTAAAATGAACAGATGAACTGTTCCTTCACAGCCTTTGCATCAAACTAGCACAGTGGTTCTCAACGTTCCTAATGCCACGACTCTTTTATACAGTTCCTCGTGTTATGGTTTACCCCCCAAAAATAAAATTATTTTCTTTGCTACTTCATAACTTTGTCTTTTCCGATGGTCTTAGGCGACCCCTGTGTAAGGGTCGTTTCACCCCTACCAGGGATCGCGACCCACAGGTTGAGAACCACTGAATTAGCAGATGAGCTGTTCCCTCACAGTCCTGAAATCAAACTAGCATATGTTTAAAATTTTACTAGCTGTGTGTTACGTTGAAATGTAAGTAGTAATTACAATTATTATTATTTGTTGTCTTATATAGCGTGGTACCCCAGCCTAGGGCTAGGCTCACCGCGCTGTACATAAAAATATTAAAAAAAGAGACATAATGGTGGTATTAACATAAAATACATATATATAATAAAGAACAGATGTATAGAGACAAAATAAAATCTAATGCATATTCACCTCATCCACACCAGAAATTTTACATGACAAGCCATGGACGGCGGCCAGCAGCAGCGTTTATCGGTCAGATATGGGGAATCAGTCGGGGTAGTAGAGTTTAAAGAGATGTGTTTTGAGTGCATTTTTGAAGGCTGTGATAGTTGATATATTGCGGATGTGTAGTGGAAGAGAATTCCATTGTTTGGGGGCACAGTAAGAGAAAGATCTTTCACCGTATGTTTTTGTGCGAGTCTTGGGGACAGAAAGAATACGCCCGTCTGCGGAGGAGCGAAGCTGTCGAAGGGGTGAATAGACAGAGAGAAGTTCGGTTAGATAGGAAGGGCAGGAATTCGAGAAAAAGTTGTGGCAGAGAACAAAGAGTTTATAGTCAATCCGTGGTTGTACAGGGAGCCAATGAAGTGAATGAAGTAGTGGTGTGACGTGATCACGTTTTTTTTTGCCTTGAAAACTAGCCTAGCAGCTGAGTTTTGAACCTTTTGTAGTTTTTCTAAGAAGTGTTTTGGAAATTACATTTCCGTATTCTTATTTAATATCTCAGATCAACCCTATAACTTTTTAAAAAATTAATTTGTGTGGGGGGTGAAAATATGTTTGTAAAAACACAATTTTAATTAAATTAATTATTATGGATAGGTTGAAGGCATTTTTGGACATCTCTGATTGTGTTTTTGATGTGTCTTTAGTCATTTAGCAGTCCATGCGTAAATCAAACTATTTAAATTTTTTTAAACAAGTAATTTCTTAATGCTTCTTACAAGATTAGACATAGTCCATCGGAATTTTAAACTTAATATCGACGATTTCGTTAATTCCGTAAACTAATCTATGACCACGGTTCAATTTGATGGAAACAACGATCAATCCCATTGCCCGCTCTGGTGATTCGCAAAGAAAAGCGCACATTCAAAACCTCCTGTTGCGAGTTTCAAACCAATCCAAGTCCTGGGAAAGTTAAGAAAATGTTTAAAAAAATTATGTCTAGATACTCTTGTACACAATAATTATATTACCGATTCCTACATTGCTTTACGTCATAATTTCACTATATTAAAATAATTCCCCCAAAACCAGGCTGTTTGGAAGCTACGAGTCTCTGACGTCTGGCAAGGCCCGGAATGCCATGGTTGATTTGACCGGAGGGATAGGCGAAGACATAAAGATGGAAGATTTCAAAACCATGACGGATAAGGATCGACTCTACAAGAGGCTGCTCGACGCCAAGGCGAACGGCGCACTAATTTGCGCCAGTATAAAAGTAAGTACTCAGTTGTGGACCTGGAACATCGGGGCGCTAAAGTAAGTACACAATTGTAGACAAGGAACGATGGCGAGCTAAATTAAGTACTTAATAGTAGGCAGGGAACATTGGGGAGTTAAAATAAGTACCCAATAGTAGGAAATGATCATGGGGCATCGCTTCATGAGAGAGGTGTGCTGAATGGCTCTTACGACCTGTTTTTTTAAAACTCTGTTGTATTTTGTATAAAATCATTGAATTGGTTACCACTCTATACTCTTATTTGTACATTGACATCAGCCAGTTTACGTACCACCCTAATTTACACCAGTAAATTTACTTACCACCTAAATGTACACCAGTCAATATACTTCCCACACAAATGTAAACCAGTCAATATACTTCCCACACAAATGGTTGGGAACATTGACTGACAACAGTGATTGCTTACATTGACTGACAACAGTGATTGCTTACATTGACTGACAACGGTGATTGCTTATATTGACTGACAACAGTGATTGCTTACATTGACTGACAACGGTGATTGCTTACATTGACTGACAACAGTGATTGCTTACATTGACTGACAACGGTGATTGCTTACATTGACTGACAACAGTGATTGCTTATATTGACTGACAACGGTGATTGCTTATATTGACTGACAACGGTGATTGCTTATATTGACTGACAACGGTGATTGCCTACACTGACTGACAACGGTGATTGCTTACATTGACTGACAACGGTGATTGCTTATATTGACTGACAACGGTGATTGCTTATATTGACTGACAACGGTGATTGCTTATATTGAATGACAACGGTGATTGCTTATATTGACTGACAACGGTGATTGCTTACATTGACTGACAACGGTGATTGCTTATATTGACTGACAACAGTGATTGCCTACACTGACTGACAACGGTGATTGCTTATATTGACTGACAACGGTGATTGCTTATATTGACTGACAACGGTGATTGCTTATATTGACTGACAACAGTGATTGCTTATATTGACTGACAACGGTGATTGCTTATATTGACTGACAACGGTGATTGCTTATATTGACTGACAACGGTGATTGCTTATATTGACTGACAACAGTGATTGCTCACATTGACTGACAACAGTGATTGCTCACATTGACTGACATCAGTGATAGATTACATTGACTGAAAACAGTGATTGCTTACATTGACTGACAACGGTGATTGCTTATATTGGCTGACAACAGTGATAGCTTACATTGACTGACATCAGTTATAGATTACTTTGACTGAAAACAGTGATTGCTCACTTTGACTGACAACAGTGATTGCTCACATTGACTGACAACAGTGATTGCTCACATTGACTGACAACGGTGATTGCTCACATTGACTGACAACAGTGATTGCTCACATTGACTGACAACAGTGATTGCTCACATTGACTGACAACAGTGATTGCTCACATTGACTGACAGCAGTGATTGCCTACACTGACTGACAATAATGAACTGGGAAATAAAAGATATCAAAAGTCTCCCTATTAAAAAGTATTAGTCCCCATTCAATCAATTACATGACATATTATGATGCTACCCACAGTCCAGCAATGCTTCAGAGAGGGAGGCCAAACTCAGCGTCGGCCTCATCCGTGGTCACGCGTACAGCCTGACGCACGTCAAGAGGATCCGCCTGGAAGGGTCGAGGTCCTTTTGGAAAGGAAAAAAAGACAAGATCGCCATGGTCCGGTTGAGGAACCCCTGGGGTCGGGAAGAATGGAAAGGGGCCTGGTGTGATGGGTATGTTGTGTTTATTTTTAGAACCACAGCTTATTCGCATTCAGCAAGGGGTGACTATCTATCTTAAGCAAAAAAGGGCATATTTGTCCAAAAGTTATTTTATTTTCTTCGAAAAATCACTGATACTTTTGATTAGAAAAAAATATATGGTTTGTTTTTTAAGGAACTTTTTGAAAAGCTTTGTGGAAAATTTTATGTTAAAAAGTTGTTTTTTTTAAAATTTGAAATAGCAAAAACAAATAAAAATTTAAAAAAAAAATAATATAAAATGTATGAATAATTCAATATCCTCGATTGCTTTTAACGTGATTTGGAGATTGTATCTTTGTGGGTATTCTGTAGGGATACAAAGGCCTGTGACTTTATTAGTAACATATAGTTTTGTTTTAAAGTCTATATTCTTTCTCGTTGGATTCTTAAAAGTTGATCCTTGTTACAGGGTGTAACGTCACTGAAAAAAAACACCAACTGAAATTGTTACGAGAGAATGATGAAAACAATGCAGTTGATGATGATTGAGTACTTTTATAGCGCTTGTGTTCATGCTATTGTATCATGCCCACAGCGCTCGAAAATCCTAAAATCCTTTTAAAGAAAAAAAAATAGGAGGAGAGCAAGGAAAAATATGAAACCGTTGATCCACGATATTTATGTAAGAAGATTTGGTCAAAGTGTGATAGCATTTATCAAGTAAAGAAGTTGCCAGCAAGTTTACCGATAAGCTACATCCCAAGTGTTTTCGGATGCACAATGTTGGACATGAGTATTTTTCTCGTATTTCAAGAATTAACTATAATTGTTATTGTGATCGTCACCGTATGTAAATAAAGTATTAGTCCCTATCATTTGAGGAGTCCAATTGCAAACCCTGCTAAGTAACTTCCTTTTGATTCAGATAAAAATGTTTTTGTATAAATTAATTTACATAGCTAATATAGCATTTATATATTTTATAATGGTGAATTTTAGACTTACATAAAGCCTTTTAATCATTAAATAGACAAAATACTGTAGATTGACAAATAATTAACTAGCCAAGATAGATAACTCATTTTTTTTTTTTTTAAAGATGACTTAGAATGGTTTGCAATTGGGCTCCTCATTTGAACCACTACGCATCTGTTATAATTCATAACTAGATTGCGGTTGTGACAGTATTTAAATGTTTCTTAAATGATTTTGTTTTTCATCTTCAAAATCCCTCAAAGGGGGCGGGGATGGTAGAAAATGAGTGGCAGAACAGTGTCGCCTAGTCAGTTGGGGGAGTCAGTATTAAAACAAAAAGTGGAGAAAGCAAGCTTGAATGCCACGGCTTGTGGTTAACAAAATTAGGTCAGCACACAGTCTGTAACACTAGTATTTTGTAAATAAATTAGAACAGATTGACTGCCGCAGCTATCACTGGGAGCAGAAGGTGAAGCAAGAAACATAGTTAAAGCTGTCCAGTCAAGGTCCATCTCAACTGCTTTTCGGGGCTAATACGTTACTCAAAGCACATTTTGCACTCTATTATCATATTTGATATACATCTTTTTAAGGTTTATAAAAACAGAGAAATCGTCATTTTAGTCCAGTTGAGAGCATCTTGATACCACGATGCCTGTGCTCCGTGTATTAGTAAAGCAATGTTTTATTCTCTTACATTAATCTGGTGAATGAGATGTCAAATATCATACATGGTGAATAAGATGTCAAATATCATATCTGTTGAATGATAATTTAAATATCGTATCTGGTGAATGATAATTTAAATATCATATCTGTTGAATGATAATTTAAATATCATATCTGGAGAATGAGATATCAAATATCATATTTGTTGAATGATAATTTAAATATCATATCTGGAGAATGAGATGTCAAATATCATATCTGTTGAATGATAATTTAAATATCATATCTGGAGTATGAGATGTCAAATATCATATCTGTTGAATGATAATTTAAATATCATATCTGGTGAATGAGATGTCAAATATCATAATGAACTTCAGATTAAAAAGTGTTTAAGATAAAGCTTCTACTTTAAAGTCTTGCTCTTGACTTGTTTTAATATTTCTCTTCTCAGGTCACCCGATTGGGACAAGGTCAACGCGTCCGACCTGAAGAGCATGACCTTGAAGAAAAACTATGATGGAAAGTTTTGGTAATTTTTCTCAAATCAAATGTCCGAAAACAATATCGTGCATGCCGACCTGGGCATAATGTTCTCTTTTTTACTGCTGTATATTTTAGCTTCTATTTAAATTCCTGCTTCTATGGCGGAGCGTTCACAAATTTAAAAGGAATAACTGGTCAGTGAACACCGCATCTATTTTTTTCAATTAAAGACGGTTCCAAAATCATATTTGTTTGTTTTAAACTCGATTCCAGTAAGTTGAGCAGTTCTACTTAAAACAGAAACAATTATATATATATATACACATATATATATATATATATATATATATATATATATATATATATATGTGTGTGTGTGTGTGTGTGTGTGTTTCTATACATGTGGATATATATATATATATATATATATATATATATATAGATATAGATATAGATATAGTGTATGTCAATCTAAATCATTTCTTTCCTTTCACTTAACGGTATCGTCATCCAATCCAAGTTTAGTTAATAGCTTTTTACTTGTTTTTTTTTAATTTTACTTCGTAGTTCAAACTGTTTTTAAATATTCTATGAATGAGATTAGAATAAATACTGAAATAATATGGTGTACAGGATTTATTTATTAAACCGATATGAAGAAGAGCGCAAATCGACACGGAAAGTACTCGGCCGTTGCTAAAAACCTACAAAAAGCTGTGAACAACGCAAGAAACATCATATGCAATGATACGGAAATTGCAAATGTTTGACTCTAAACATCAAATTAAAATATTTTTTTTCGGGGGTCCAACAGGATGTGTTTTGATGAGTTCTGTCAATACTTCACTGACGTTGACATCTGTCACGTGCTGAACATGAACTTCTTCACGTTGAGGAAGCCATGGAAAGAACGGGTTGTCACCGGAAGCTGGTCTAAGAGTTTAAAGAGGGCAGGTGGCTGTGGGAACAACAAAACGTTTTTGGAGAATCCTCAGGTCGGTGCTGTTAGAGCAGTGGTTCTCAACCTTCGTAATGCCGTGACATTTTATTACATTTCTTCATGTTGTGGTGACCCCCAACCATAAAAAATTTTTCGTTGCTACTTCATGAATATGTTTTTTTCGATGTTGTTTGGCGATCCCTGTGTAAGGGTTGCTCGACCACAAAAGGAGTCGCAACCCACAAATTGAGAACCGTTGTGTTAGAGCATAAAGATTAGTTGGTCGTAAATGTTTTTGTGTCCTTTTCAAATTTGAGATAAGCAAGGAAATTTGAAAGTAAAATAAAGTAAATAAAAATATTTTTAATTTTTAAAGTTTTGTTCTTAAATTTGAAGTCGTGATATTATTTTTACTCCGCATGTAGGAAGATTGACGTTAATCGTGAATTGAGATTTAAAAAAAAACAATTTTTTTTAAAATGACTTTATGAGCTAGTTTAAAACTGTTATTAGTTGTTTGTCACCTAATTGGCAAGGTTTTGTTCGCAAACTCGTGAGGCGAATGTGTTTTTAAAATATTTTTACACGCCAACTTTCCGTATTAATTAAAATCCAAAAAATGGTGGTGGTGGTGGGGGGGGGAGGGGGCATATACGGGCCCTTTATTTTTGTAAAGAATTGCAGCAATGCTGGATTTTTCACGTCTTGGCCGATTTACGAAGCAGGTGTCAGTCAAATTGAAGACTTGACCAGACAAAATTAGCGTAAGGAAACTTAATCTGACAATGGTCATAGGTCAATGGTCACGCATAATAACTTTTCATCTTTATAACCTTATGGCTCGTTATCTTTTTTTTTTGTTGTAAAAATCGGTCCATTCTTAGGGCAGACCCTGTCATCAATGAAATTTTCAACAACAACAAAATAATAAAATTTTCTTTATGGAACTTTGTTTTTCCTTTTTCGAAGGACAAGAGCCTTGGGGACATTGCTTGCTAGAAGCCAGCTCACCGACAAGTAAAGCATATATAGGGAACATCCTTTGTAAAAAGTGTGAGAAATCGTATGTAAGGGGAGACAGATCGTCGCCTTGGAGATCGTTTAAGAAAAAAAAAATACAACATACATATACGGGCCCTTTGTCCCATTTCGAAACATTTCGAAAGTGCTAGCCGAATGGGATACTGGGCATTGCCGTTACAAGTATAATGCATGCGTGCCGTAAAACAGAGGCAGTGTTATTGAAATTCATAACGTTACATAACTGCAACGTCTTTTCCTGATTTTAAAAAAAATTAATTTATGTCCACCCATTTTTTTCGGTTTCTTCCGATCTTTGTTTTTTTTTTTTTTTCTTAAGAGACTTGTGTCCAATGTTCTTTTTAAGCTGCGCGGCTGCGCGACCGCGCAACTACCTCACAGATGCCGCGCAGCAGTTTGAGCATCTGCGCAGCAAATTTTTATAAAAATAAATTTGAACAGATACACTGCACTCTGCAAAGTAAAACTTTGCACAAAACTTTAATGATTTTGCACAGGAACCAGCAAACCTTAGAGGAAACATTGCTTGTGTCCATTCTTTTCTCTATTCATCGCTTTCAATTATTCAGTAATAGTAGGTAGGATTTGAGATATGGAAAGAAAATTCCTGTCATGAACACTATAACTGACGCTACCAGATGGCGCCAATTTCACTAAAATAAAATTCCCAATAACTTATTTGCGATAAATGATTTTTTTAAAGAAAACCGCAAATGCTCTTGGTGCGTAATTTTTTTTTTTTTAATGTTTTACGAAAATAAGTGGCGTAAAAGGGTGGTTGGATATTAGAATACTCATATAGTTCAGGGGCGGCGACGTAACTTGTGGTAGGTTAGCACAAATGGGGGAATTGTATAAAGTGCGTTTCTTGAATGCTTGTTCTGTCAAGTAAATTTAGTAGGTGCAAAAGTTACGCGTGCCGCCGCCATTTGTTTCTCGTGGCATAATAACTAGTCTAAATTTTTTTAAAAAAGGGCGGCACCTATTGGTACCCGGGTACCAGAAGTGAGTGGTGAGGATTAAAAACGATTTAAAATATATTATTTTTGGGTTTATAAGACCAAATGAGGTATCAAATGAAAGATAATTGAATGTACTATACGTTTGTAATTCTTCATTTTAACTAAAATAAACTACTACAAATGACAACCGAATAGAATTCGTCAAAATGGACCCAGACACGCAGCGCCGCCATTCGCACCCGGGCACCATTAGGCTTAATGCTGTTCGGGTGTCATTTGTGGTATTTTATTCTAGTAAAAAAAAAATACACCTCAAGTGAAGTCAATAGGAACTCAATTTGTTGTTCCTATTTCTCGTCGTGTGCGTGGTTGATGCTCACAGAACATCACACGTAAATATCATTGGTAAAAAGTTAGAAGACAGGGTCTGAGATATCATGCCTATATCGTAATTATCGTTTATATAAGGTTAAGGGGGAAAGCTGGTTATATTTCATATTCATCACAGTTTGTTGTTGAGATTCACAGAGAGGAGCAGGAACTGACGATTTCCCTTGAGCAAGAAGACAGGAGGTCACGGAGAGAGGAGAGTCACTCCATTGGTGTTTCTGTGCATCAGGTAAACTATATGTTTTGTTTTTATCAGGTAATCTATATGTTTTGGTTGTATCAGGTAATCTATATGCTTTGGTTATCGGGTAAACTATATGCTTATGTTTTATCAGGTAATCTATATTTTGGTTGTATCAGGTAAACTATATGCTTTGGTTATCGGGAAAACTATATGCTTTGGTTAACGGGAAAACTATATGCTTTGGTTAACGGGAAAACTATATGCTTTGGTTATCGGGAAAACTATATGCTTTGGTTATCGGGAAAACTATATGCTTTGGTTAACGGGAAAACTATATATGCTTTGGTTAACGGGAAAACTATATGCTTTGGTTATCGGGAAAACTATATGCTTTGGTTATCGGGAAAACTATATGTTTTGGTTAACGGGAAAACTATATGCTTTGGTTAACGGGAAAACTATATGCTTTGGTTAACGGGAAAACTATATGCTTTGGTTATCGGGAAAACTATATGCTTTGGTTAACGGGAAAACTATATATGCTTTGGTTAACGGGAAAACTATATGCTTTGGTTAACGGGAAAACTATATGCTTTGGTTAACGGGAAAACTATATGCTTTGGTTAACGGGAAAACTATATATGCTTTGGTTATCGGGAAAACTATATGTTTTGGTTAACGGGAAAACTATATGCTTTGGTTAACGGGAAAACTATATGCTTTGGTTAACGGGAAAACTATATGCTTTGGTTAACGGGAAAACTATATGCTTTGGTTAACGGGAAAACTATATGCTTTGGTTATCGGGAAAACTATATGTTTTGGTTAACGGGAAAACTATATGCTTTGGTTAACGGGAAAACTATATGCTTTGGTTAACGGGAAAACTATATGCTTTGGTTATCGGGAAAACTATATGCTTTGGTTAACGGGAAAACTATATATGCTTTGGTTAACGGGAAAACTATATGCTTTGGTTAACGGGAAAACTATATGCTTTAATTAACGGGAAAACTATATGCTTTGGTTAACGGGAAAACTATATATGCTTTGGTTATCGGGAAAACTATATGTTTTGGTTAACGGGAAAACTATATGCTTTGGTTAACGGGAAAACTATATGCTTTGGTTAACGGGAAAACTATATGCTTTGGTTATCGGGAAAACTATATGCTTTGGTTAACGGGAAAACTATATATGCTTTGGTTAACGGGAAAACTATATGCTTTGGTTAACGGGAAAACTATATGCTTTGGTTATCGGGAAAACTATATATGCTTTGGTTAACGGGAAAACTATATATGCTTTGGTTATCGGGAAAACTATATATGCTTTGGTTAACGGGAAAACTATATATGCTTTGGTTAACGGGAAAACTATATATGCTTTGGTTAACGGGAAAACTATATATGCTTTGGTTAACGGGAAAACTATATATGCTTTGGTTAACGGGAAAACTATATATGCTTTGGTTATCGGGAAAACTATATATGCTTTGGTTAACGGGAAAACTATATGCTTTGGTTAACGGGAAAACTATATGCTTTGGTTAACGGGAAAACTATATGCTTTGGTTATCGGGAAAACTATATATGCTTTGGTTAACGGGAAAACTATATGCTTTGGTTAACGGGAAAACTATATATGCTTTGGTTAACGGGAAAACTATATGCTTTGGTTATCGGGAAAACTATATGCTTTGGTTAACGGGAAAACTATATATGCTTTGGTTAACGGGAAAACTATATGCTTTGGTTATCGGGAAAACTATATGCTTTGGTTAACGGGAAAACTATATGCTTTGGTTAACGGGAAAACTATATGCTTTGGTTATCGGGAAAACTATATGCTTTGGTTAACGGGAAAACTATATATGCTTTGGTTAACGGGAAAACTATATATGCTTTGGTTATCGGGAAAACTATATATGCTTTGGTTATCGGGAAAACTATATGCTTTGGTTAACGGGAAAACTATATATGCTTTGGTTATCGGGAAAACTATATGCTTTGGTTAACGGGAAAACTATATATGCTTTGGTTATCGGGAAAATTATATATGCTTTGGTTAACGGGAAAACTATATATGCTTTGGTTATCGGGAAAACTATATGCTTTGGTTAACGGGAAAACTATATATGCTTTGTTTATAGGGAAAACTATATGCTTTGGTTAACGGGAAAACTATATGCTTTCGTTAACGGGAAAACTATATGCTTTGGTTAACGGGAAAACTATATGCTTTGGTTAACGGGAAAACTATATATGCTTTGGTTAACGGGAAAACTATATGCTTTGGTTAACGGGAAAACTATATATGCTTTGTTTATCGGGAAAACTATATGCTTTGGTTAACGGGAAAACTATATATGTTTTGGTTTTATCGTCAATGTGCGTCAGGAAATAGGTATGAATGATTTTAATACCATCTTAATAACTGTTGTAGTCGAAACATAAATTATCACCCATCACAACAATGTTCTCATGTAATTAGCAAAGCTATCATAGGCATCGTGTGCAGGAAAGACCTTCATTTTTGTGCACCAATTAAAAAAAAAAAAAGTACTTTAAATGTTCATGACCGACCTAGTCGCAGGGAAAAATTACGAATTTCTTTTTTTTTATTTGTATAGCTCATATAAGGAAAAAAAACACGAACGTGGATCTTCGGTTCCAGGCAATTACCATGGCCTGAAATGCGCTTCTTCCACCTTACACAATCTCAAGAACACATCTATAAAAAAATATATAAATATTAAAAAATGCACAAATCCTTCACAATTACCGACACCTCACCACTTATAACAGACTACATTCAATTACTGCAATAAGGATTTCAGTCAGATTTACTACATCTACTGATAGCCCATTAGATATTGATGCTGTGTACGAAATTCAATGATGTTATATCTCTTTATTTTTTTAGTATCCTAATTTCCATAATAATCTCTAAGCAAATGATTTATTGAAGTAGTAAGACTTTGAGAAGTTTAATTTTCTTGAAAAATAAAATAAAAGTTTAACAAGCGATAAAGGAAAAGACATAGTTGTGTATGTGATTAGATTCATCTTTGAAACATGAGGTAGTAAAATATTAGTGAGGCAGTAATGGGTAATCAGTGGCGTACCTAGGGCGGTGCCCCTGGGGCACTTTTGTGGTATATATAAAACACTAAACGACATACGTGCGTTGGGGGCGCACTTTTAGGGGTTCGCCCTCGGCAACCTTTAGTCTGGCAACGCCACTGTTGAAATCAACATGTAATGATTTTTTTATTTTTTTTTTTAAGAAAAAAAATTTAGTACTCGGTTAATAGATTACAGTTCACTGCAGATTGATCTCCATAGAAAGTTCAGGATGCACGACAGAATGGACGACGTACACGTGACACCTTTCAACAAGTCCCGCAGCACCTTCAACCGTGTCCTACTCCAAAACGGCAGCTACTGTCTTTTACCCTCGACCTTTGAGCCCGGATGTGAGGGAAAATACATACTGCGCATCTACAGCAAAGACGACTTTACTTTGAGGTGAGCTTAAACATTATTCAGAAATGATTAATTTTTTTAGTTCGCGAAAACTCTTGTCCCGACCCACGAAAACTTATAAGTGGTGTGGTTAAGTACAGAGGCATAATCTGATGTTGAAATCATCATCATCATCAGGTCCCTTAGTCCTTAGACCGTTCGGGCGCCACAGATGTCATGAAAACTATCCTTCTCCATTCCGCTCTGTTTTCTACACTACGCGCGGCATCGCCTAGTTTTAGTCCCGCCCACTCTTTGACGCTATCTTCCCATCTTTTATATGTCTTCCTCTTCTTCTCCCTATTAAATGTGTTATGTAAACTTTATTAAATTTTATGCTACGTTTTATAAAAATCGCGTTATCTGCGCCTCTAAACATTGAAATCCTGATCTCTGACAGTCAGGCTCAGAGTTTAAATTGCTGCTGAATGTTTATCGTCTCTTGTGTCTAAATGTCCTTAGACCGACTTCATCATAACTATCGTTGGAACAAAAAAAATCAGCAGAAATAGCAATAGCAGTGCAGACGACTATTCCAAAAAAGCCAACACCAACCCAACGCCTTCCAATAACACCAATAACACCCCAAATCGGATACATGAAACACCATTAACAACCCAGCCCCTTCCAATAACACCAATAGCAACCCAACCCCTTACAATAACAAGAGTAACAACCCATCCCCTTCCAATAACACCAATAACAACCCAACTCATTCCAATAACACCATCAACAACCCAACCCCTTTCAATAACACCAATAACAATCCAATCCCTTCCAATAACACCATCAACAACCCAGCCCCTTCCAATAGCACCAGTTATCACCCAGTACGGTTTGAATTATTTTCATTTTTTAAGAACGGTATTACTGTTGTCTTGTGGATTAGACAATGTTGCTAATCTGAGGAGTCATTTCATTATCTCCAGAGAACTGACCAAAGATGGGCCGAGCCCTCCGAGATTTTTCAGAAAACCTAAGCTGGCGGCAACTGCTATAACCGTCCGCAAGTTGGAGGATCTGACTCTTCCAGGTGGTGGCAAGGGTAAGTTTGTACTGACCGTTCCACGTCTTGGCTAGAGCAGGCTTGCTCTGAGCATTCCAGGTGGCGGCAAGGATAAGTTTGAGCTGACCGTTCCACGTCTTGGCTAGAGCAGGCTTGCTCTGAACATTCCAGGTGTTTTCAGTCGTAGGTTTATTTCAGTGCGTCATTAAGTTGGAGGATCCATGAGACGGTGCATGAGACGGTGCATGAGACGGTGCATGAGATGGTGCATGAGATGGTGCATGAGATGGTGCATGAGATGATGCATGGGATGGTGCATGAGATGGTGCATAAGATGGTGCATGTGATGGTACATGGATAAAAAATATCGGTTTGTAAAGAGATTGATGACCGTCTATCCTTTATCATACTTGAATATTGCAACCATCTTAAATTGGTAAAATATAAACATTTTGAGAACGGAATGGTAGACGTAAAGAAATAATTTTTTTGTTGTCGTCAGATCAAGAAGTGTACTACGTCATCAAGTGCGAGAAGAAGCTGACGAGGTCAGGGTGCACAGTCAAGTCCGGTAGTCCAGAGTGGAAGGAACGGGTCACGCTGTATCGAGAACATCCGGATGATGATGTTGTCATAGAGGTAAACTAACATCCACGGAGAAGACATGTAGATTTGTCTCTTTTACACCAAGACATCTTTTACTTATACAGCTTTTATTTAATTTCTACAGACATTTATATAATCTATACCAACATTTATATTATTAACCGACATATATATTATTTATACAGACATATCTATTATTTGTATCGATATTTACATTAAAAATATCGATATTTACATTAAAAATATCGATATTTATATTATTTACACTGATATATCGTATCAAGGGCCGTAAGAAAGTATGAGTTCAACTGAGGCATTGGATTCATTTGAACTGAAGTTTTGGGTTGAGTTCAACTGAAGTGTTAGGGTTGAGTTGAACTGTAGTTTTGGCATGAAATAAACTGAAGTGTTGGGTTGGATTGAACTGAAAAAAATGGGGAAGTCGTGGATATGCGTGCCTTACATCAGCATTTGCTGCATTTTAGGAAATAAACACTATCTTTATTTTTTTATTTTTTAAAAATTTGATTTAACTATTTTCTTTGCTACTTTTGATTGTAATTCGATTTAAGGCCTGGGTAAAACATCGACTGAAGGACGACCTGATTGGAAGGACGACGTTAACCGCATCGACCATCAAAGAGTATTCTCAGGGGGAGAAAATCTGGAGGTATTAACACGATCTATCTTCTAGCATTAAGTATGCATTTACGTTTAGTTTTATCCTATACTTATATTATAAATCATAATGTATTTTGAGCGAGTTATTGTTTCTTACTAAAGAATTAACTAATGCTATCTGTGAATATGTACACATTTTACTCCGAGATCTTACAGCCAGGGGCGTAGTAAGAGGAGGTGGAAGAGGGCGGTCCGAAACGGGTGGCTTTTAAATTTCGGGGTACAATTTGTGTCCACCTCGTATACTTTATGTGTTATGCGTAACTGTGTGTATTGTGTTTTTCGTTAATTGGGCACGATCATTTAACGCGACGGGCGAACAAACTCTAGCTAATCCACTGCTTAAACTCAGTGGCGTAGCTAGGGAGGGTGTCCACCCGATGCGGTCAGCACTCCTCTTTGCTAAGCCACTGCTTACACTTACAGTCTGTGGTGTTATAGTCTGACAAATATCGCTAACAGCATAAAACACTTCTTTTGTTTATCCATTTTTAGAAGAGAGTTAAATCTGACCAACAAATCTGACCAAGAGGAACGCCGGGGATACATTTGGGTAAAGGTCAAGCATACAACAAATTTCATGGACATTTAGTCACATGTGGTGATGTTCATTTATACAACAAACTTGGACATTTAAACACATATGGTGATGTTCATTTACACAACAAACATAATGGACATTTAGACACATGTGCTGATGTTAATTTACACAACAAACTTTATGTACATATAGACACACGTGAAGCTGTCCAGTTTTATAACTGCGTAAAAAAGATGTTCATCATGGCATGTATATATATTTTAAGACACGTATGCTGTCGCGTCAGTCCTAACATATTTCTTCAATGGTTGGAGAAGGAGCTCTTCGCGTATGTGGTGAAAGTGAAATATGATTTTTTTTTTTAAATAGAGAAGTACGACTATGAGAAAAAAAAAGTGAGAATTATTGTGTACATGTGTTAAAACTTGTTCAGAGATATCCAACAGTTTGTGTAGATGGGGCAAGACACTTCCTGAGATATCCAACGTCTTTGTGTAGAGTTGTGGTAAGACACATTCGGACACATACAAGACGGGCATCACGATTTGTCATGAACCGCTATAGAAACACCTCTAGTGTTGGCAGCATGCTGGAAACATTAGGCTGGTCACCGTTGGAAGAACGACGACGACTATCTAGGCTCTCCATGTTGTACAAGATCAAAAATGGGCTGGTCCACTACTCCGGTACCAAACAGAAACTCGTCAATCTCCCCCCCCCCCCCCCCCTAGACAGCGAAGAGGTCACGACAAACAGTTTCGACTTTTAAAAACAAGAACTCAGTACAGGAGCTCCTCATTCCTGCCAAAGACGGTAAGGGAATGGAACAATCTTCCAAAAAACAACAGTTGCGGCGACTACACCTGACACATTTGCGGCTATTGCCTCCTGTCTTGCAACCAGCGAATTATCCCCTTGAAAACCACGCACATTAACATCGCGAACCCCTCTGAACCATAGGAGCCATAATGATCAATTCATTGATCGTGGGCTCTCAAAACATAGAAGAAGAAGATTTAGAAGACAAAAATGTGTTAATTCTTCCACAGAAAATATATTCTCTTCAGGTAAATCTATCCGAGACAATCTAATTCTACTAATCGATTCTGGTCACATATTCAGGTACTTTTTAATTCCACTATCGTCATGAAGTACATGACACTGTCATGTTATACTAACGTAGCTAGACATATTGACACTCCACGTTTGTGACATTAACAGTCAACGACATTCCATCCCATACAACGAACAGAACACAAAGGGAATGGGACATTCAGTTTTGTTGTAATAACTTTGTGATAGCTGCTGTCTTTCACTACTCATTGTGATCATATTGTACACTAGCCGTCTTAAAAATTGATTAAATCTTCAGGCAACATGTGAAAACTGTGTAGATGTATTTTTAGTGTAAATTGTTTTTTAAAATATTTAAAAAAATTTATATTATAGAGATGGATTGCTTTGATAATTCGCATTGTACATGTAATTGGAGTTTATGATGTAGTTATCATGTTCCTGTGTTATGTACAACGATCACATAATATAACCATTTTAAAATTATGTGTATATATATATATATATATATATATATATATATATAATATAGCCTGTGTTGATGTTATATAAATGAAAGACAGTACATAATATACACTTTTTAACCATGTCTTCTTTACAGTTGTATTTACGCAATTATGATCTCCATAATCATTACTGACATTATTTACAATTATATTTTTTTTAATTTTTTTTTTGGGGGGGAGGGGGGGGATGTTACATTTTGTGTTGCTAATGTTTCATAACATGTTGTTACGTACAGTTAAATATATTTGCAAATTGAAACTGTTTCAAGATTGTTAAGATTTGGCTCGTTCACTGAACCTTTCTTGATAATGGACTTAAAATCAGTATTACACATACACAAAAAAAAAATATAAACAAAAAATAAACAAAACTTACGATAATAAAAAAAAAATCAATTTAAATATACTATTAAGTTTATACAATATTAAATAAACATAATTAATAATAAAAACAACTTATACTAACATATAGCATACGGCTTACTGCATTTTCAACGTGTTTGTGTGTGTGTCGGGGGGGGATTACTATTTGTACATTGCTCATATTATACTTTTTCATTTGTAATAATATAAGACAGTTGAATGACAATGATATCTGCTGTTGTTTTCTTTTTTTTTTTTTTTTTGCTTATAGGAATTTATCCGGTGATGATCTTATTTTATCTCCTCATTTGTTTGTGCTATGCATGCAACGCATTCGTCACTATATGGTTTATTTACTGCTTAGACTCATATGTTTCCGTGTCGTTAGATCATTTAAGAAATTGCTCTTGTGTGCTTCAAAAAGGCGCTGGTAAAAAGTATTTTCTTTAATTTTGTCCTCTGATTTGCATACACCACCATAGAAGGAAGTAAAAAAAAAAAAATTTAAAAGTAAAATGGTGAACGGCTTCCTAGAAATTATGTGTTTTCAAAGTTGTTCCCCTTTGAATCGGTCCTCTATCACCTCGCTCTGAGTCTGAGGCTTCGTCGCAACTGAAAGTGGATTTTCCAAAACAGATTAGGCGGATACTTCCAAGTAAGGTGGATATCAAATCTTAAATTAATTGCCCTTTAAAAAAAGTATATAGAAGTTCTCAAACTGATACGTCATTAAGATAAAATAATGTAGAAAGAGGAAAGGAAATGTGGAAGAAAGAGGGAGGCTAATTGGATATATACAAAAGAAATATATGTATAGATGAGAGAGAGAGAAAAGTTATATCAAGCATAGAATGGAAGAGATGATATAAGTGTGAAAATAATGTATAGGTAGTTGAAGGGAAATGTAAGTGTAAGGCGCAGAAGGCAGTGATAACCTGGAAGTTGATATTGGGACGTGGGGAAGGGACGGAGATGGCGTTCACACTGGTTACAGGTGGTGCATAGAGGGGTAAGGAAGAATGCAGGTGGGGTTATAAGAAGAAAACAAGAAGAGCTAGTGAGTGAAAGAGTGGGGGAGCTAGAGAGAGAGAGAGACAGAAAATAAAAGAGATAACGTAAGAGAGTCAGCGAGATAGAGAGAATAAGAGAGAGAGAAAAATAGAGAGAAAGATAGAGGGAATGAGAGAGAGAAAAAGATACATAAAGAGTGAGAGTCATCAAGAGAAAGTGAGAGACAGAGGGAGAATGAGACAAAGAATGAGAGAAAGAGAGAGAAACGATTTAGAGTGAAAGAGAGAGAGAGAGGGGGAGAGAGAATGAGAGTAAGAAAGACAAAGAGAATGAAACAGATAAAGAGAGAGAATGGGAGAAAGAGAAAAAGGTGGAGAGAAAAAGAGAGAGATGGAGAGGTAGAGAGAGAGGGAGGGATGAAAAGATCGAGAGAGAAAGAGACAGTAAGAGATAAAGGAAGTGAGAGAGACTGTGGGAGAAGAGAGAGATAAAGAGGAAGGTAGAAAGAGAGAGAAAGAGAGAGAGAGAAAGAGAGAGAGAAAGAGAGTAAAAACAAACATAGAAACGGAGGGAAAGAAAGAGGGAGAGACAGAAAGAAATAAAAGAGAGAAAGAGAAATAGAAAAGAAGAGGAAAATAGAAAGGGAGAAAGAAAGACAAAGAGAGAATGCTAGTTAGAGAAAATGAGAGGCAACGAGAGAGAATGGGAGAGAGGAACAGAAAGAGGAAGAAAGAAAAAGATATATATATATATATATATATTTATATATATATATACATATAATGATAGATAAAAGAGAAGAGAAAGATGGAGTGGGAAAGAGATTGAGGGAGAGAGAGAGAGAGAAAGAGCGAGAGAGAAGAGAGAAAAAGAGAGAGAAAAAGACAGCAAGAGAAGAGAGAAAGAAAGAAAGAGAGCGAAAGAAAGAGGGAGATGTTATAAATAGATAGAAAGATAGAGAGAAAGGGCAAGATGAAAGAGGGATGGAGAAAGATAGATACTTCCCAAGCGATGAAAACATCACTGAATGAAGCGAGTCATGACGATGAATTCTTTATGTCCTATGCCAATCATTCTCTGAATCTGTAAAATTTTCTTCATCCACGTGCAGTGCATTTTGTCATCTGTTTTAACTTCCTGTCAATGGAATGACTATTGTTCTGTCCCGTACGAGCCCCCCACTGTCATTAAAACATTTTTGATTGCTCCAGAATGAGTTCTTAGAAAGGCTAAAGATGTATTTATTTCTCGGAAAAGGCGAGTAAAAAACTGAATGAGTTTGAATGGATCTGGTGTGTTTATTTATATCTGTGCCAGGCGCATTGTGCTGAAAGCGCGGCCTCCTGGCGTGCAAGAAAGGTGAGCTCCTTCCCCTCAACTCCTCGCTCCCCTCCCTCCGCCCGCACACATCCCAGCAGCCCCACCAGTTTGCTCACATTAGACACGTAGATAAGGTAGCATCCACTTAAGTACAACATCCCGGCCCGGTGTACCACCGCCCCTCACCACCAACCCCCAACGCTCTCACACTAACACCCTGACCTCACGGCTTAAAGGCCGTAAACTCTACGGGTGTTTTGATAGATGACGATACGGAGAAGATGTCAAGATACGACCGACAGGGGTCACAAAAATAAACTGTTATCTACACGGAGCGAGTTGGACGGCTGTTGGAGTCGTGTGGGAGGGGGGTGTGAGTGTAGGGTGATGACGTCGACGTGGATTTCTTAAGATGGCGCCGGGGTGGAGTAAAATTCTTCGTGCACGTGGTCTTAATCGACCCCCGAACAAATCATTTTTAAAAATACTTTCAAAATAAGACTTAGATCTAGTTACTATGCACAGATTTTTTAAAATAATTCTTCCAATAGTTCAACACCTCGGAGGCAAAGTTTTATAAACGTAGCATTTTTCTCAACACAGCCCAGGTTGTTTGGGTAGGAGGTACAACGCAGGTTTTTTTTTTGTGTAGGAGGGACAACTCACGTTAGTTATGCACGACTGGCAGCACGGGTTGCTTGCGTACGACTGACAGCCCAGGTTGGTTGTGTAGGACTGAAAGCCTGGGTTGGTTGTATACGAGTGGCAGCCCATGTTGGTTGTATGCCACTGACAACCCAGCTAGTTGTTTACGACTGACTGCCCAGGTTGGATGTTTACGACTGACAACCCAGGTTGGTTCTGTACGACTTAACAACCAGAGTTTGTTTGTGTGGGACCGGCAGAGTTCAGGGGTTAATTTGCCGTGCCTACCGTGACCAACGGACTCACCACGCTTTCGTTTCGTTGCTCGCTGGGGCACTAAGTGTGCAAACATTGAATCTCATTCTCGTTACAGCTACGTCGGGAAACTGCTGTGTCTGTAAGAAATGAGTATATTGACTACATTGCCTGAAATCATGGAGTAATGAAAGTACAAAGAATTAAACTGTAATTCCCCTGCCTTGTTTCACGTATTCTCTTTGAGGAGATTCATTTTGGAACTAATTTGACTTAGCGAGGTAAGTGTTTCCGGCTGTACGTACCACGCCGTGGTGGTTTTATGGTAGCTGTTTAATGGGGGTTTTGAAGTTAGTGGTTGTTAATTTTTAAAGTGCTATAATAATTGTTTTGACGTAAACATTCTCCAGAATTAGTATTACACCTAATTATTACCTAACGAGTAGCCTATGCTCTATTGCGGGCAAGATTCGGTAATGGATCCCTTAATTGTTCATTAAGGGCAAATAGGTACATAGGGTGGTCTATTTCACAAATAGAAATACATTGTGGCCTAGTTTGAAAAAAAAAATGTAAAACTCATGTGTTTGATGAAAAGACAGCTCCATGATCGTGTATAGTGAACTATATGTCTATATGCTTACATAATACACAAATCATAAAAAATCACACACATTTGATACATATATCATACGTATCATGAACATATCATACAAATATCGAAAACATATCATACACAAATATTACACAAACAACATACATATCATACACATTTAAAAAATAACATACACATATCATATCATATATAATAAACATACCAAACACTTATCATTCACATTTCATACATCAAGTAAATATTTAACGAAAAGGTATAAAAGAGGTGAGATAAAGACAACGTTACGAAATCCCCATTGCTTTTTCCCAACATGGCTCTCGTCTACTTTGTCAAAGAAAGAAACATTTCCGGAATGACGCAGAAAGATTCTAATAGAGTTGATGAAGTCATTGATAGTAAGAGTTGAGAACAAAGATTTTCTTTCGATATTATTCTAATTTACTACTTGGGAGTGGGGGGCTGGTTGCTGGGGGGAGCGTATGTTGGACATTTAATGTAATTATATAAGGTATCGGTAATTAATAAAAGAAAATTATTATATAGACTAATGAAGTAATTTGTTGATAGTTTTATAAAGATATAGAACCGGGTCCTCTTTATTTCAATTTTCCGTACAAAATAGACCCCCCCCCCCAACCACCACCATTAAAGTCTCCGCGTCTGAGATTTAAGTTGGAATATTAATAGTTTGTTGTCATTTGGCGTACTGGCATCATAAAGCCTTGTGTTTGTGAAAGTGACATGTCCGTTATTAAAATATATAAACTAAAATATCACGAATGGTCAGACGACGGTCAATAGAGAAAGGGAGAGGAATGAAATTTGTAACAGCGTCGTTATTCCAGCTGCAGATGTTACGTTTTATTCGTGAGCTTGATGTAATAATTTACGTCTATCTTCTAATCAGTCAACCACATTCCCTGTCATCCTCGTCTCTTTAATAACACAAGACAGATGTTAGACAGCACTAAAATATGTATTTATCACTTGAAGTATTTCACAATACTAATAAATCTCATATATTGGAGAAAGATAATACGTTGTCTTATTCCTTCACATAATCAAAATCACACGATTACACACGATGGTATAGGATGAACAAATAGAATTTTTGCAAGAGCAAAACATATCATGAATCTCCATACTTGACAATCCATCCCCTATATCCTATATTTCTGCGCATGACCTCCCTCATCACCTGACCCTAATTATCACCTTCTATTTCCTGTACATCTTAATTACCCAAAACAATACATTGTCCGAAATAATATTATGTTTACGTAAGACCTGTTACAAAATTCAAAATATGTTTTGGTAAATAGTGGCTTGAATTAGTTAAAATATCTTAAAATATCAGAAGTTTGGAGCCTTTGGAAAAAAATAAAATAAAAAAAAGTCTGAAACATCTTCCTTGATGTTAAAATGTCAAGTACTATACAGGTCATTATTACTGGAGCAGTAAGTCAAGTAAGATGCAGATCATTATTACTGGAGCAGTAAGTCAAGTAAGATGCAGGTCATTATTACTGGAGCAGTAAGTCAAGTAAGATGCAGTTCATTATTACTGGAGCAGTAAGTCAAGTAAGATGCAGGTCATTATTACTGGAGCAGTAAGTCAAGTAAGATGCAGTTCATTATTACTTGAGCAGTAAGTCAAGTGCAATGCAGGTCATTATTACTGGAGTAGTAAGTCAAGTGACATGCAGGTCATTATTACTGGAGCAGTAAGTCAAGTAAGATGCAGGTCATTATTACTGGAGCAGTAAGTCAAGTAAGATGCAGGTCATTATTACTGGAGCAGTAAGTCAAGTAAGATGCAGGTCATTATTACTGGAGCAGTAAGTCAAGTAAGATGCAGGTCATTATTACTGGAGCAGTAAGTCAAGTAAGATGCAGGTCATTATTACTGGAGCAGTAAGTCAAGTAAGATGCAGGTCATTATTACTGGAGCAGTAAGTCAAGTAAGATGCAGGTCATTATTACTGGAGTAGTAAGTCAAGTAAGATGCAAGTCATTATTACTGGAGTAGTAAGTCAAGTGCAATGCAGGTCATTATTACTGGAGTAGTAAGTCAAGTAAGATGCAGGTCATTATTACTGGAGCAGTAAGTCAAGTAAGATGCAGGTATTTATTACTGGAGCAGTAAGTCAAGTGCGATGCAGGTCATTATTACTGGAGTAGTAAGTCAAGTGCGATGCAGGTCATTATTACTGGAGTAGTAAGTCAAGTGCAATGCAGGTCATTATTACTGGAGTAGTAAGTCAAGTGACATGCAGGTCATTATTACTGGAGTAGTAAGTCAAGTGAGATGCAGGTCATTATTACTGGAGTAGTAAGTCAAGTGCGATGCAGGTCATTATTACTGGAGTAGTAAGTCGAGTGCGATGCAGGTCATTATTACTGGAGTAGTAAGTCAAGTGCTATGCAGGTCATTATTACTGGAGTAGTAAGTCAAGTGCGATGCAGGTCATTATTACTGGAGTAGTAAGTCAAGTAAGATGCAGGTCATTATTACTGGAGTAGTAAGTCAAGTGCGATGCAGGTCATTATTACTGGATTAGTAATTCAAGTGCGATGCAGGTCATTATTACTGGAGTAGTAAGTCAAGTGCGATGCAGGTCATTATTACTGGAGTAGTATTCAAGTGCCATGCAGGTCATTATTACTGGAGTAGTAAGTCAAGTGAGATGCAGGTCATTATTACTGGAGTAGTAAGTCAAGTGCGATGCAGGTCATTATTACTGGAGTAGTAAGTCGAGTGCGATGCAGGTCATTATTACTGGAGTAGTAAGTCAAGTAAGATGCAGGTCATTATTACTGGAGTAGTAAGTCAAGTGCGATGCAGGTCATTATTACTGGAGTAGTAAGTCAAGTGCGATGTAGGTCATTATTACTGGAGTAGTAAGTCAAGTGCGATGCAGGTCATTATTACTGGAGTAGTAAGTCAAGTGCGATGCAGGTCATTATTACTGGAGTAGTAAGTCAAGTGCGATGCAGGTCATTATTACTGGAGTAGTAAGTCAAGTGCGATGGAGGTCATTATTACTGGAGTAGTAAGTCAAGTGCGATGCAGGTCATTATTACTGGAGTAGTAAGTCAAGTGCGATGCAGGTCATTATTACTGGAGTAGTAAGTCAAGTGCGATGCAGGTCATTATTACTGGACTAGTAAGTCAAGTGCGATGCAGGTCATTATTACTGGAGTAGTAAGTCAAGTGCGATGCAGGTCATTATTACTGGAGTAGTAAGTCAAGTTCGATGCAGGTCATTATTACTGGAGTAGTAAGTCAAGTGCGATGCAGGTCATTATTACTGGAGTAGTAAGTCAAGTGCGATTCAGGTCATTATTACTGGCGTAGTAAGTCAAGTGCGATGGAGGTCATTATTACCGGAGTAGTAGAAGAATATTCACACGTCTTGTGTTTTCACGTTAAGTGTAAAAATTGTGCACACAAATGAGTTTCACTTCTAGTGGTGTAAGTGATAACTTAAAACAATACTTGTGTTGTCTACTACTTAGTTGTTTATTGGAATACATTTTTTCTTCGCCATCTGTCTCTCTGACATCACGCCCTTCTCTCCACTCTCCCTCTCTGTCTCTGTGCCATCTCTCCCTCCTCTCCACTCTCTCCTCTGTCTCTCTGCCATCTCTCCCTTCTCGCCCCTCTTCTCTCTGTCTGCCTCTCTCTTATCATATTGCTGACTGAGCAGGTGAATGTGGGTGTCTGGGGGCAGCTGTATTAGACTGACATTTTTTAAGAGATAGGGGATAACTCTATGTCAACAAGACACCACATGACATAATCGTTTATTTCAAATTGGGTTATACCTCAATTCACGCTCTGTAATTTCTCACCTGTAATTTTTCCCTAACACATTAAGGTTTCACCTTTCTTGTTTAAATCAGCACGCAACGGGCTACGTAATCAGAAAAGCGTTTGGCTACGTCCGCCTTTCGATAATTTGAGAATCACCGAACTTCATTGTTATTTGTTAATTGCTTAAATGATTTGCGCACCCCCCCCCCCCCAACCA